>CM046304.1:11800000-12333260 GCA_025267735.1 Mactra quadrangularis
TTATAATAACAATAGAATAAACTAACCCACGACGAGGGACGCTCAGGATGACAGTAACATAAACATGTGATATGTTTTACGAGTGTCTTAGTTGTTGATATGATGGAAAAGATTTTTTACCATTACAAGCATGATTTACCAACAAATGGTGGTATCTATCATGCTAATTTTGTTAAAATGAATTACACACATTTTATTTTCATTACTGCCTACACCAGAAATGGATTGTCTCATTTCTAATGTTTACCCAAACACGTCTAGTTTTTTGTACGCACTATAGTTGTCATAATTATTTGTCTCTTATTAAGTCATTTCAATCAATTTTACATTATTGAGCCATAGAACCCATGGCTAATTTTTAAATGGGGGAGTATGCCTAAAGTTTGCTCGCATTTGTGTTGTCGATGTGTTTTTATAGAATCATTTCTAGGACAGACAAAAAATAAAACAAGTGATTGGATGCAATAACACTCAATGTATCAGATTTTAAAGTAACATTCAATAATGATATTGAAATTCCATGCATTTTTTGTTACAACAAATCACTATGCTTAAATTAAAATCTGGTCCAGAATCATTAAGCTAATTGAAAAAAGCATTTAGTAAAACGTGTATTAAATTATCTTTCGATATCAAATGTTACTTTTAATATGCCGGATTTCGGCTCACATAGGCAATAAAAACACGTTTGTTCCTTTTATCTAAATGATATTTTGTTTTGTTATGTGGCATAAATATGACTAGCATACCATGTATATGGAATACGTGACAAATCGCATCATTATACATATGTGTCACTTAAGAAGTATGTTACGGTTTTCAATGTTTTGTCGTGTAATAAAATATAGGCACGAATTATGATGCGCGTAGGAATACGAGTGCGTAGCATGATTGATTAAACCAGAACATCGGAAGAGTGTCTATATTTAGATTTACGGTAAAATATCGCTAACCCTTTAACAAGGAGCAGACAACTCAGAAAAACGGAGGAAATGATGGCAATTTTGTCGAAATTTATAAATCAAATTCGGAAAGCTTGATTCCCAATATTGTGCACTAACCACTGGCCTGAGGTCTCGGCAGTTAATTTACTTAATATTACAATTACGAAAGTAAGCTTTGATTCGCTACATTTGCTTACATTTACTTGCGTTACTAAGCAACAGTTCGCGTTCTTGACAGACAGGCTGCTTAAGTTTGCCACAAATAAAGATGAACTAATTCTGAAATATTCGAGCCAAACTATATGTTATAAGTTACAAGTGTCGTACGTCATTTTAAATCTTAAATTGTCAAAGCACAATTTGCTAAAAAAGTGAAATATATTTATCTTGGTTTATTGTTGGACGCCGTGTACTCTGTAAATAAAATATTTTTTTTTTAAATCAGCTGAAATGTGAATTCTTTTTATCATTACTTTAATTTACTTATTAAATACAAAGCATGAAACTGCATGGTGCTCCGTGATGCCATTGTATTTAACAACCCAACACTGAGCCACGGTAGAGTTTGCCGCCACAAACATGTTAATGGTGCAGCAAAGAATCGTACAGTACGTATAACTGAGAGAACGCCTATACAAAGATGGATGAATATTCTTTTTTTGAAACAGTGGCGTTAATGCCTTATTTATATTGTTTAAAATGAAATCTTTATAAGTATAGGGATACCCTGGGACAGCTGTCAGCCATGACTTCGTCATTTTAATGTTATTAGTTGAAACCAAAATTCTAGTAGACAAAAGTGTATGAACTGGAAACCAATTGTGCCCGTCTAGTAGTAATTTGTATAGTGAAAGTAATTACAGAAGACGTTTATTTAGGACAAGTATTAAATCCACACGTCTGTTTGGAGGGGGTGTTTTACTTATTTTAAATTAATTTAGTCTAAAAACTTTATAAACTAACGGCATCTGCGTCCTGCCAGTAAGTAGTAGACAAATTTTTACCACATTATCATTTTTGTTGTTCATTAAGAATTTAAAAAACATAGTATTCGCCCTAAAGTTACATCGTAATGCGTGTTATAAAAGTTTAATTCAGTTCAGACAGCACAAAACATAATGTGCAGACTTGATACATATCAATAAACATGCTATATTTACATGAGTAAAAAAAATTTGTGTAACAAAATTGAATGCTGAAAATAATTCTATTATTTTTTTATTTTATCGCAAGTACAATTGTGTCTTGCAGACGTCGCGACGTACAACGGCACGCTATTGAGTAGACTGAAAATTTAGCACAAAAATAACCATCTGTTGCGCCTTAAATTCTTTTCAAAGACTGATGTATTAGTGTAATGAATTTCAAAAAATCAACCATAACCCACGATCGCAATTCATAGAGTTGGGTAACCGGTGCCTACAAAACTAAGTCAAAAGACTTATTTATTTGGCTTATTTATAGAAGTTGGATTTTACGGTTTGTTCCTTAATCATTTTATTCCCTGACTTCCATGGAATGTCTCTGATAAAAACAACGTCTACACGTGACTCCTGGCATAGAAATATTTACTTCTGTATGACATATACATGTATACATGACATTTATATCGCATCTTGATTTTAAATAATTGATAAACTTTATTTTGTAGTCATGGATGCGCGTTTGGATGAAAACACACTCAGGCAATAGTTTAAATATTTTATACTATGGACGGTCAGAAAGTCAACTTTTCAATAAGTTTAATACAATTGAGAACCCCAAGAGTCATATTTAATTAAGCACTGTTCATAGTTTAAATAGGAAATTGTATTTAAATTTTGTTTATCGTTAGTAAACTGTCTTTAGTGTATAGAATGGTCAAAGTGAACTGCTTCAAAAGGTTGCTGAGCCATTCCAAAACTTTTGCAAGTAAATCTTAAGATTATAGTAATCGTTTCTCCTTCTCTTGTTTTTGGGATCACACCGTTAACTACCTTCACACCGTTTCAGGTAAGGCTAAATCTCTGGATTTAGCTGTTAACCACATATTAGACGCATACACCCGTCAATGACTGATAACTGCCCTACATGATTAAGAATCAATGATAGAAAGATTGACGTAGAAATTGTTCATGGCCAAAAGAAAGTATGCCCGTCCGTGAACAGAACCCACGACCCTCGATCAGTAGACTTTAGTGCTTTATAGTTTTAAATATGGTGATAATGTACATAAGGAGTAATAGTTAATATTACATAGAATGTGATAATTTTGCTCACAAGAAATGTAATATGAGTTAATGTTGTACTGAATTACTACAATAAGTGAGTATGATAGAATCGTTCATGTATTTACGCCTTGTTTATCGTCCTGGAAACTCGTAGAACAATTGGTATTTATGTATTAACCTAAATGACACGATACAAGAGTTCATATCAGAGTATTATTGACTTAAGACAAACAAAATATTAGAGCTACTATGATTCGTCTACGTTCCGGTACGGTCATAAAATCTAATAACTATACACGCTATGTTTATTCACAATTTTCTTCCTAATATTTATTTGTCTCTTCTGACAGTCAGTGCATTGCAACAAAACTTTTATTATTATCATTATTGTTAATATAACTGACTGTACTATTATACTTACATTGAATTGATCAATGCATGGAACATTTTGCCACAAGATTAACATGTAGTATGAAATTATGAATGAGTTTTCTTGTCATATAACTTTCATAGTTTTCAGAAAAATTCACTGTTCTTTATTTTGCCATTAAACTATGTTTAGACTTATTAAAATGTTTTATTATCAAAATGTTTTATTATCAAAATGTTTTACTTTTATTGAGTTGTATTTTAATTTACGTGTATACTAAAAAAAGACATCATTTATTAATAAGAATTTTCTAATTTCTGTTTTTACATTATAAGTCACCAAATGTGGCGATTGTCAAATTTCTAACGATAAAAATCATCGTAAGTCAAAAGCAGAAACATTCATAATATTATCATTTCTTTGACCTTCAAATCAAAATAGTCTTTATAAGTAGAATAATTCTTGTATACATTCTGAACATAACATCATATTTGAGTATTTTGTTTGTTTGGGTTTTACGGCGCACCAACACAAAAAGGTCATATCGCGCCGAAAGCAATCAATGATACTATTAATTCAAACGAAATTAAAGATGTAAAGCTCTATATCTTATTATAAACATTTATTTCTTTCAAAAAGTTAAGTATCTCATATGATGATACAGATTCAAAAAGTTCTTCAAGTGAGTTTACTTTAAAATGTTTGTCACGAATGTATTTAAGATCCTGACAGTCAAGGAGAACGTGTTTTACATTGAAATGCTCGTCACATGGTATACATTTAGGTGCTTCCTCTCTTTTGAGAAGGTATGAATGTGTTAATCTGGTATGACCAATTCTACATCGCGTAATCACTATTTGATCTCGACGATTAGAAAATATAATTGACGAAGATGAATTAAGGGTTGGCTTTCCTAATGACTTTGAACTACAAGTTTATGAAATAGACATACCATAAAATAAGTTTTATAAGATTTGTTTTGGGAAATCATTCTTTCGGACGCATTTATATTTCTTTTGTAACACATACAAAATAAACTGTTTTAGAATATTATCTTTCTGAATAAACATATAGAACTATAGTTTTCTTTATGAAAAAATGTTGAGCAAATTTTAGTGTTAGTACTAAGATATTTTAGTTTTGCGACAACGCAAGATGCCAATCAATCTGCAATGTCGCTTCCAACCGTTCGAATTCAAACATCGCAGAATGGCATGTTTATTTCTTTCGGACGTTTGAAAAAAAATCTAATTTTTAACGACAAAAATCAAGTTATCATGGCTAATGTTATCATTTTTTTCTGTAAAAGTTGACATGAAGCGTTGCGCGGAGTTTTATGAAAACAAAACAGTTAGTCCTTTGGGGGAAATTAAATTGTGCAACAATGAATAATTCGGGAAGAAATATTTAGTGCTGAAAAGTCAAAATTTTGAAAAAAATGATATCTGTTTTATTAGCATTATCAAATATCATTCAGTTATGCTAGAATTGTCCTTAGGTCAAAGTAACTAACCAAATGGATGTATCAAATCATTGTACAACCATTTTTTGTAAAGCAATAAATACGTTTTCAAGACATTTTACGAGCATGTTGATCATTGCAAGAAGAAGTAACAATGTTTTTACGTTTTTAGTTCGAGTCATTTTATTGGCATGCATTTTTGCCGTTTGAGTGTTTACTTTATAAAACATTCTCCAGTTATTATCCAATCTGTTATCCTCTAATACATTAGTTTCAAGTGCTGGCATATGAACAAACACAATTATATTTAGGGAATACACCGCTAGGAAATCATAAGCCCTGAATGACCATGAATGCTGGAAATAAGCAATAATAGGATAGCTTAGGGTTATCTTGTCTGAGTTTAACCTTTTCATCTTAATTTAAATAAAACCTTCTACCATAATTTTATCAAACGATACAAAAAATACAACGTAGGAATTAATGTCTTATGTAATTCTTTGGCACTGTCGTCTAGGACAAAACAAATAGATATTTATTTATTGTAAATGATGTGCAAACCACCTTGCCAATAAACAAGTCACATAAATAAAATATTTACCACTGGAATTATTTATTTGTCTTGCACACTATGGCCAATGATATAAGAAAATATAAGTAATATTTATTTAGAGGTCCGGAATATAAGATTTATTAAATGGTCAGAAAAAAGAATCGTAAATCTTTGTTCTAAATGACAATTTTCTTTCATATTATTTTCTTTAGTTGCATTTACCGGTGATAAAACATTTTTGTAAGAACTGAAAACCTTCAACGTTTATTTCTTAACTACAAAACTGATTTTCAAATTATGTTTGAATTAAAAGTTATCATTTAAAATTGTCAATTACTTGAATGGTTGGTAATATAAAATAATATAGTTTCCTAACGATAAAATATTTGATAATTACTTTTCTTTAATTGTCAAGTTAACTATATAGTTTGAAAGTTGTTCGTTGTTGCTTTAATTATTCATACAAGCAATGCCTCATGTAATAAAAATTTACTTCAAATAAGTTTGAAAATATTGAAAGAAGTAGTGAAACGCAAGCTCCGTTGATTACAAACTATTTCTTTATTGTACAAAATCTGAGAGAAAAAAATCTTGTAAATAAAGGCAAACATTATGCTTACACAAGAAATCAACAATTCAACGTTCAAAATATATCACGAGCAGTATTCAATAAATAGGATGTAGTATTTAGGATGTTTATTCCATAAAACAATGTATGGAATTATTATATCTTATCGGCGTTTTTTTCTTTATTCTATAATTTGTCTGTATTGTATTGTTATTAGCTACAATGTAGAGTTATACTAAATAAATAAACTTAATATAATATTGCAACAGACTTCTTTGATAAGATAAGATAAAGTTGTATTGTAGCAATATGTAATTTGAATCAAATTGATATAGCCGGTTAGTAAAACTAATTTCAGAGAAAAATACAGATCTAAATTTTACAGTTTATCATTTTTAACAAATAAAGAGTGCAGTAAATATTTAGCTCGCAAAGAATACTGCAACAAACTGTTTTAAAAACGAATATTTGCTTTACAATTGTGCAGAAAATTATAAAGCTTTAAATAAAAATTTATGTTATTTTCTAAACAGCGCTTGCTCATAAAGTAGAAAGCTTTTTTCTTTCATTTAATGTCTATTTTATATAAATTTTGCCGAATACTATTGCCTTAATAATAAATCATTGTTTTTAACTAAGTAACAAAAATAAACACGACGACTAAATAACTCTATAAATCTATAGAAAACTATATAAAAACAAATAACTTTTCAAAAATCTTCAAAGAAAAAATGTCAAAAAATATTTAAAATAAAGCATCATAAAACATAAAAAAATGAAGATAAAAAACACAAAGGACTTACCTTAGTAACAATAATATAAAAAATGTCTTAGTAAGTTGTAAATCTGGTGGCTATGTTTTCACAAATAAAAGTTCCGGATTTTACAGATTCATAGTTTTTCCAGTTCTCTCCTTATTTCAAAAAGTTTCTTGCCAGAACTGAAATAGCCGATGGCTTTAAATACTCTTAGATCACGTGACAAATGGTTTCAGTATCGGACATTTTTGAACGAAAAAAAATCACGAGTTCACCTACGCGTTTCATTTGAATTGCACATTATAATGGGCGAGTACGCATGCGTGAACCAATAGTATGCACACGTCATTATACGATTGGTTTCCTCACGAGGGAAGAAGCACGCTGTTTAAAATTAGTGGAAAAATAAGACAATAGAAATATTGTAATGCGGTAAGAGTGGATATAGTAATTATTGACAATAAAATTCCCATGGAGCATCTGGGTGTCTCGAAGGAAAAGTGCTCACGCAACTTGTATTGGTATGTTCTGATACTTTCTATTAGTATGGTTATTGTATTGGTCAGATGATATATCAAAACACGGGACTAATTACAATGATGTATGACAAGTTAGGAAAACCAAGACATTGCACAATAAACAATTATAAATCAAGAAATTGGTGATCTCCTGTACAAAATATTACCATACAACTAAAGGGCAGAAGTCATAGTTCGTTTCGACCTTCCCGCTTCTACCTTTTCTAGTTTCGATAATAATATTAATTTCCTCATTAACATATTAAAGGTACTCATTCACAGATTTCAACTTAAATGTCTACTTTTTCTGAAACTATCTTAATTAAACAAAAACATTTTTGAAGCAGAAAATTAGTGTTTTGATAATGACAATTTTAGTGCAAATTGACTTACAACTATACAATGATAGTGTTTCATGTAGTAAAAATCTACCCCGTTTGTCACGGTATAGACAATTTTTGTACATTTTTGTGACTTTTATTGTATATTTCTTGCAATTATATTCATGAACGGCGATATACACATTATCAAGATTTTAGCATTTTGTAGTCGGCCTTAAGCCAATCAAAACGATGCATTTGAGGTCACATGATGAAAAATGGACGTCGAATAGTCAAATTAGGGGTGCGTGAATGGACTTTTCGACGCCATGTTTTGTCGGGTTACCTGTTTGTATTACCAGAAATTACCATTATCAATATATAAACGAGTACCAGTTTCAAGAAAGTTGCAATTTAAGACAAGAAAATGAGCAAAACTAATCGTAACATGCTATATTCTTTTTATAACACGCATTTGTTGAAACTCCTCACAGTGCTTACGTCACGCTTTGCTACTTTAACCACTGCCAACACGTAAATCACGTGGCGCTAGTAATACCATTTATTTATAGAATGTCCAAACTCTCCACAGTGCTAACGTCACGCTTTGTTATTTTAACAAAATCTTAATTAAAACTATTTTTTTATATTTTTTGTGCTTTGGTCATCATAATTTACTATAAGAAGACTCAATTTGTAGAAAATATTGAAATGTAACAAATAAGATGAAAAGAAAAATTCGGCTCTCTGTGAGACGAATTTACTTGTGGTGGCAGTGGTTACTGATTTCATAAAGGGAAATAACCGCTGCGGGGAGTTTGGCATTTGTTGAACAAATACAAACTTATTTACTTTCGGGCAAGTCTATGAATACATATCGGTTAACGTTCGAATAGCTGCCGGAATTTGGCAAAACATGTTCTTAAATCGAATACTTTTGTGTGCTAATAAATTGATTATAGTTTCTAAGTGACATGAGTCGCGGCCGTGGTGTAGGGGTTAGCATATCTGACTTCGAATCCGAAGAGCGCGGGTTCGAGCCTGGTCGCGGTAGGTCATATCCTATACATGAGTTGTCGGCCTCGTGGTAGGGCAAGTTAGTACTGGTGATAGAAAGTGTCCAGGAAACCTATAGTAGGAAGAGCTGGCCGTCGTATATATGACCTAGATCTAAATGTGATGAATACGAAGTTATAAAAAAATAAGTGACATGAAAAAGGCTTAATTCTACAGTAAAACTAGTTTTCTAACGTGTATAGTTGGAAAATGTCCAGGACAGCGCTTGTCCATTCGATGTATGGGCGTTGTTAAGTAGAACTTGACCATGGCGCTTTTTCTGCCCTGATATGTTGGATTGAAACATTTATTTTATTTTATTATGACCAGTTTTAATTTTCACTTTGTCATATGTTATGGCTTTGTAAATAAAAGCCCATATTTCAATTCTGTAACTGTGTCTGTCCTTTCTGATCCAACATAGTAGCTTTGCCAGTCTCCATCACCATGAGTACAAAAAGTATTTTTATCTGCCCGGAAGGTTCCGCACAATGAATCAAACGCGTCCAATGTTTTACATGTCGTCTAAATTCCAGGAATTCTATAAATAGACATGGGAATGTCTTAAACAATGACACATATTGCTCAATCTGATTAAAACCCGATCTAAATGTTCCTCTCGCCTACTCGCTAATTTAGATCTGGCCTTTTTCAAACGAGGGTCACGTTCAGGTGACCTTTTCTCATCATGATATTCATGACGAAATAGTTATGATACGTAACTTGTTTACATCGTCTACGTCACACAATTTGAAATAAGCCGTCCAATCGCAGACTGTGAATAATACCGCTGTTAAATTAGCTTGCAAACCTTGGTCTAAAAATAGAAATTACGAAATTAAAATGTTATTAATAGTGTTGCGTCTAGATGAAAGCTGCGCATTGATTGGACGACACAAAGGTCATCTCGACGATACCTTCCACGGAGACAGTAGAGATCCAGTACGACAATGTTCAACAGGATATCTGTTTACGGAGATTGCATATTGCTTAAACGTTTTATTAAAGGAGTAAATGTCATACAGGGCTAACCAGCGATTTTCAAGCATTTTTGGAAATGCTAATACTTGTTATTATTATGACTCTAGCTTGATCACTTGATAATTGCATCGATTTAGTCGTAATTGTGTAGTGTCATCATATTCATGTATATAATAGAATTTATAAAAAGAACAAGCGTTTACAGAAATATTACGAAACATTTGTACACGGGCAGTCAGCTAATAGCATAGAATCCCACTTGAACTTGAAGAACAATTCAGAGTTCAAGTAAAAGTTCCTGACAAATTTTCACGAATTCAGTGTGTCTGTTGCTCAGTAATGAATTATAATTTAAAATCAGGAAATATAAAGTTGAACTTTTGCCTTGCAATTCCTTTAATATATATCGGAGCCTCATTTCTTTAAGTGGGTCAATAATTGCCATTAGGACCTCCTCTGCCACTAATAATTAGAGGATTATACACGGTTAAGGGCCTGATGGCAATTGTCGGGCCGCTTGAATGCCCCGACAGCTTCAGCTCAAGTGCATTATACATTAAAGGGATTAGTCCTTTCATCACTGGGTATGCCATAGGCAACTAATATGGCATGCCCGATGAAGAATATCATTGCCATGCAGTGTTCAAGACCGGTGTCCAGTATACATATGAGGAGTTTACCAACAGGTTTAAAGCTATCACAGGTGCAATCTGATTACAACCCGATCTAACATTTTCCGCTCGCCAACTCGCTAATTTAGATCTGGCCTTTTTCAAACGAGGGTCACGTTCAGGTGACCTTTTCTCATCACAATATTAATGACGAAATTGTTACGATACGTAACTTGTTTACATCGTCTACGTCACGAAATTTGAAATGAGCCGTCCAATCGCAGACCGTGAATAATACCGCTGTTAAATTAGCTTCCAAACCTTGGTCTAAAATAGAAATTACGAAATTAAAATGTTATTAATAGTGTTGCGTCTAGATGAAAGCTGCACTTTGATTGGTCGACACAAAGATCCTCTCGACTTGACCTTCCACGGAGACAGTAGAGATCCTGTACGACAATGTTCTACAGGATATCTGTTTGGGGAGACTGGATTAAAGTAGAACTGAGATGGGATTATAACAAGATAGAATTTCTAGACACAATGATAATAAAAGACAGTGATGGATCATTACACAGATTTGTACTCAAAACCAACGGATAAACACCAAAACTTACAGTTTATATCAAGCCATCCAAATAACATGAAAAAGTCACTACCATATGGTCTAGGAGTAAGAATTAGAAGAATATATTCAAAAGAAATGGACGAGCATTTCAATGTAAAACACGTTCTCCTTGACTGTCAGGATCTTAAATACATTCGTGACAAACATTTTAAGGTGAACTCACTTAAAGAACTTTTTGAATCTATACCATCATATGCTATACTTAACATTTTGAAAGAAATAAATGTATGTTTATAATAAGATATAGAGCTTTACATCATTAATTTCGTTTGAATTAATAGTATCATTAATTGCTTTCGGCGCGATATGACCTTTCTGTGTTGGTGCGCCGTAAAACCCAAACAAACATCAAAAGAAATGGACTATCTATAAACGACACAGACGAGAACTTAAGATACAATTACGCAAGAGAGGGTATTGTGGGAAATTTATCGAAAGTTAATGACAAAGGTAGACAAGTTAGATAGGAAAGATTTGCCGAAATATAGACAAAAAACCAAACCAAGATACAAGGGTGCCGCTGGTTTTGACATTCAAACAACAACTCCCAAATATAGCTGAAATAGTGAACAAGCATATGAAAACACTCTACAAGTCCGAGAAAATGCAACGAGTATTCGGTTTTCCACCATTAGTATCCTATCGCAGAGACAAAAACATGGGAGATGTGATGGTACATGGGAAACTGAACAGAATAAATAGAGAGAGAGGGAAAATTCAGTGTCAGTGTTCCAAGACGATATGCATATGCTGCAAAGGTTTAAAGAAAGGAATTTTGACAGTTTCTACACAACCCCAAAATCAAAAATGCCAATTAACAAACGTAATTTATGGGCTGACATGTCTAGGGTTTTTTATCCTTCAGTCAAACGTAATGTAAATGTTTACAATTATATTTATATTAGTGTTGGGCTAATTAATCAGTTCGTCAAGTAACCGTTGAGAAAGATGATGATGATTATTCGTAAACGAAGACTTGATTCGTCAACGAGTTATACATCAACTTCAAGTTAGCCAGAGTTGTTGTTCTTAAAAAATCTCATGAACGTTTCCAATCATTGCAAAAAAATAAATGTTCAAGAAAAAAATGTGTCACAAACTTATCAGCACTAGATTGGTGAAAACTAAATCATTTTAAATATCCAAAGATGAACGATGAACTTGTTGGCTAAAAAGTATTTGGCTAAACCTGCTTCAAGTATAAGTTCAGAAAATTTTTAGTTTAACTGGAAATTTTCTTTAAAAAAGTGAAGTTATAGTAACTGTTCTTTAAAGTGCACTGAATGCAGTTGTGTTTAGTATTTACATGTTTTGAAATGTATTAGAAATAAAAACGGTCCTCTATTTTTTATTGTTTAATTTATCATTAATAATTGAACATGAAATAACAATATTAAAACAGGTATTAATTAACTAAGAACATAAAGTAATGGAATTTTACTATTGATATTACATAACCGAATAATCATTAATCAGTTATCAATTTTAGCTGATTAATCGACCAAAATATTTTGAACCGATTCCCAACACTAATAATTTATATTATTTCCTTATAAAACAATGTACATGTACTTCTCATTACTAATTTATCATCACACGACTATATCAATGTAAATATGATTTCATTTTCATGCGACTTATAGGCCAGTAGAGCCGGGTACTTTTTTGAAACATATTACAATGCATTATATTGTAAATATGTACTAGTTACTATAATAAGAATTTACTTAATTAATATACGAAGTCAATGATTTCACTTGCTGATGATTTTAGATAGTAGATACAGATGCCCAAATAACAAATGAAGCATTAAGACACTAAATAGCTAACGATAAGCTGATCGATTATGATGAATATGCAACTATTTACGTCTCGACATTAACTGGCTTTGATAATGTGTGCATTATCTAGTGACCAGCGTTCAGTTTAGCACTATATGAGCCATTAAATGCTGTAATTGTGTAAGGACACATAATTTAGTCGTCAAATACGTATACGTACATCGTGCTTGGAAAGCATCCGCTAAACCAAGGTTAGTATGTCGTCACTCTGTACTTGGTTAGTGTGGTGTCAAGGGCATCCCTATTGTCAACTACAGTATCAATTTTCATGATATTGGGTTCGCGTTTCAAATAGCATACATTCCGTAATAACTTTCTTATAGAAAAGTATTAGAAATACGTAAAAAAGGAGAAAATACGTAAACATGTATCAATTAAAGTGAAGTAGGTTTTTGGGAGTGATTTGCTTGACTCCGGAAAAAGCAGAATTGACATTCAAAGAAGAATGTATTATGTTGAATTCCATATGTTTCACAGAGCATTAGATTTATTCCGTTTTTTGTATTGTATTTTTGTTCTAATATTTCAAAAAGTTTTATGAGAAATTTGACACGGATTAAAAGATTTTTTAAGATAAGCAATTACGTGTTGTATAAAGATATCGTTATTATAAAGAAGAGGTTGACAAACAACAAGTGAGTTTTTGCGAACTTCAAAGTAACGCGTTCTTTCGTGTTATTTTTCTTCAAATAACTAGTTATTACAGAATGAAGTTGTTAAAAGCCGAAATGATTTGACATGCCCAAAACAAACGCTCTAAAAAAAGCATCGAAGTTGTTGCTAACAATTTAAGACTCCTTCGTATGATTCACATGATTGTAAATTTTATGTAATACATTGTATATTCACACGGGTCTATTGACCTATTGACTTCAAAATAAAATATTCTTCTTCTTCTATTAACTGACAAGTTTGTTTAGTAAAAGTAAACTAGCCTGTAAGGATGGTGTGCTAATGTTGTACAAGAAAAACAGGATGGGAAAAATAAGAAAAGATATTAATAATAAATATAAAGTCACTCGCATCTCCTAGAACCATTAGTAAATGAGTCAAAGTGTTGTGTAAATGTTCATTAATAAGAAAGTTATTGAGTAGTTATTTCCCTTACATTGATGTTACAAATGTTAGCTACATTATGAAAGAAAGGTTCTGTTTTGTTTGTTTTTGTTGGGTTTAACGCCGTAGCAACACATTATATAGGTCATATAACGGCGGTCAGTCAACCTACTCACTCCTCCTGAGGCTAAATCTCTAGATTTAGCTGTTATCCAACTACTAAGCGCATACTTTCGTCAGTGACTGACAACTGCCCTACACAATTAAAAATCATTGGTAGGAGGGAGAATGGCCGTAGAAATAATTTCATGACCAAGCTCCACGAAAGTATGCCCCGTCCGGGAATCGAACCCACAACCCCTCGATCAGTAGACTTGCGTGCTTCCAACTGAGCTAGCCGGGTGGCTCTTCTGTTTAAAAAAACCATGTAGGCCTTTGATATAGTGAGAAGTATCCTCACAGTTATAATGACATGAACTACAAAAGACTTTAGCTACTGGATGGTCAAATAAATGTTTCCTTTAAGAACTAGCATTGTTTTTACTTGGCAGAAAATGATATTTTCTCGGCTTTTGCCTATTGTAAAATATAAAGAGGTTTGTGGAATTTTGCTGTGAGATTCAGTGCTAACTTAAATTGTATTGAAACAGATTCTATAATTATTTTTTTATAGTATCAGGGAGATCATTCCAAAACCCTATAGCGTAAGAACATTGTCTTTTTTGAATATGGAATGTATCATTTAATATGGAATTCACTATGTTTACATTCGATTGACTGATTTCCGAGTTGTATATAGAGCGAGGAAAGGTAACTACGTAACTCGTGAACCAGTCTATATGACAGGTATTTGTGACGTCATTTTGAAAGTCACGGTGCGGCACTCTTTGAATTTTTACAGCAGCATTTCTTATTGAAACAAGTAAGTTTATCATATGTTGTACATAAATTGAAATATTTACCAGCAATTACTTGTATTTGTTTGTTTGTTTGTTTGGGTTTTACGGCGCACCAACACAGAAAGGTCATATCGCGCCAGAAGCTATTAATGATACTAATAATTCAAACTATATTAATGATGTAAAATTCTATATCTTATTATAAACATTTATTATACCCCCGCTTCGAAGAAGAGGGGGGTATACTGTTTTACCCTTGTCCGTGCGTGCGTGCGTGCGTGCGTCCGTCCGTTACGAAATTTCCGTCGCAGTTTTCTCAGCAACTATAACATGCAGCAACCTAATACTTTGCATATTGCTTCATCCCATAGTCCCATGTGGTGTAAAGCGATTTCATGCTCCTTGCTCATCTACTTCCTGTTTGTCGCATATTTTTAGATTTTTGCGGGGGTATCACTAGTGAGCATTAGCTCACAGATTTACTTGTTTCTTTCAAAAAGTTAAGTATAACATATGATGGTACAGATTCAAAAAGTTCTTTAAGTGATTTTACTTGAAAATGTTTGTCACGAATGTATTTAAGATCCTGACAGTCAAGGAGAACGTGTTTAACATTGAAATGCTCGTCACATGCTATGCATTTAGGTGCTTCTTCTCTTTTGAGAAGGTATGAATGTGTTAATCATTACTTGTATAATGAACTAGAATAGAAATTTTGTTCATGCGAGACATGAACAAAATTTAAAAACTACAATACGAATTGGCTACATACAGTCTATTTTGTTGAACAAAATGAACTGTACAGTGAGTATAGTGAATTCCATATTAAATGATACATTCCATATTCAAATAAGACAGTGTTTCGAAGAAAATGCATGGTTCTCTGAAGAATGTCATTTTCAACTATCCGGAAGAAACAGCACATGCGGTTTAGGTCTTCTGAACAACCACGTAAAATTACCGAGCGTCCTCTGCGTAGTGAAAAAGTGACTGTATGGTGTGCGATGTCAGCGGATGGTGTCATAGGGCCTAATGCAATACTTAACTTTTTGAAGGAAATAAATATATATAATAAAATATAGGATTTAAATCATTACTATCGATTGAATTAATAGTATCATCAAATGTTTTCGGCGCGATATGACCTTTTTGTGTTGGTGCGCCGTAAAACACAAACTATGTTTTCACCGACATCGTAAACGTTATTTGTCTCTATTTAGAACAAAGTTTATGCCTGCTTTTCACAGACTTTGATACAACATAAATGAGCAGTGGCTAATACAAGATGGTGCTACACCCCATACCGCAAATGTCGTTCTTGAATATTAATTGGAAAACTTCGGCGAACATGTGATTTCAAGAAAATACCCCGAGAAAAAGGATTGTGGCTTTACTTGGCCAACGCACAGTCCAGACTTAAACCCATTGGAGTACTTTCTATCGGGCCACTTGAAGTCTAAATTATATTGCCCAAAGCCAGTAAATATTGCAATATTAAAATCAAACATTCGAAGAGAGTGCAGAAAGATTGTAAAAAGTAATGATCGTTAAAAAACTATCAGCGACCCGGCGCGCGTCAACGACGTCTTAGTAACGTTAATGACATGGTCACTCACACAGCGCAGTACTCAATATCTAAGACCACTTCTTTTCAAAATATCCCCCTCGGCACTCAACACAGCGAGCGACAGTGGCGATGTACCCACTGGTTGTATGTATCAATATATCACTGCTGGTCATATTGGGAAGCTATCTGACAAGTGGCCTTCTTTTCACCTGTTTCTTGTCGCTCCGTATTTTTCCGACCCTGTCTTTCTTCATCCTCGGCAAACTTTTGTGCCATTATAAACTAAACTTCTACTGACTTGATTTATTCTTTTAAGTCTCCAAACAACTTAAAGAAACTGGGTTGGCATTTTTTCAGAGATCATGACAAAATTTTATTATGCAACATACTTCCATCCGGCCAGATGACGCCTTTTAACATTTGTAGCATTGGTTAGATCGCGTTATGAATGTTGTTTTCTCCAGAACGCCTTGATAAAACGGAGTCAAATTTGGACATGAGGTCAACTTAATACCTACGCAGCATTTGGTGAACTTTCGCGCTTTTTGTATTATTATTTATGAGTAACAGTACAATACGTTACTCAAATATAGTGATTATAACGGCGCGCGCCGCTCCAGCGTAACCTTGGTTATGAAAATGCATAGTGTGGTTGTATGATTATAAAGATGTATTATTTTATTGCCTCGTTTAACAACCATATAAGTTTTTTTTAAATATCGTTAAAATAGTAAGAGCAGTATTAAAAGTACATTCTTTTGGATCATCCCTCGTAATTAACTGTTTATACGACGTCAATGAAGAAAACAGGCGTGTTTGTTTTATTATACAAAAAGTAAATAAATTGTATAATATATTATTTAATTTTTGTTTTGTTTTTACACAGGAGCTTGAAATTTTATATCATACTACGAAAATTCCCCTCTTACATATAATAAAACACCAGTAATGCAACGCGTCCGAACTCCAATTTCTCACCTACTAGTCAAATTCACCCTCAAAAAGCAACGAAACATCGATTGATCACAAACTCATTTAGCCATTCGATTAACAACCCATTAATGCAGCTGTAACAAACGACGATTCTAAAATCGACTTTCTCTATTATATGTACTAGATGGGAGCCCGTGCAAGCACGGGCTTTAGGTAATGACAATAAAGGGGAATAACCGCTGCACGGAGTTTGGTCTATTTTAGTTTTATCTAGAACTATTTTTAGATACAAAAAACCCCCAATATTTTTGTTGATTTTTGGCAGTTTTTGCAAATATCAAGAGGCTTTGTCAAAAAAGAATTGTCAACTTGATATGCCTGTATATAGGTGCTCCAGCGACAAACAAAAGATTCATTCAAAGCTGCACAGTTTCTTCCACAAAACAGGAAACTCGCAAATTTAATAATATAGAAGAGGGAAATTTTCGTAGTATGATATAAAATGTCAAGCTCCTGTGGTTTCTTCATATAACTAGCCAAAACGTCAAGACAAAGAAAAATTAGTATAGTAGCCAAGTTATCAAGTCTGAGTTGTGGGACACCCTGTACTAATGACGAATGCTACCGCGTATGACGTCATATAAAGCGTGGCTTTACTTCGTATTAAAATTGAATATGCTCTATGTTTACGGTTAAAAGATCAGAGATACACTAGTAAAGAGATCAATGTTCACTTTCAATAAGTTTATTTCAAGTTTTTAACAAATGTTTTATTTAATCAAGCATTTAAATTTCATTTTCTGATATAAACAATCAGCAGCCAATTTTATAAACTGTATTTACCATGGTAAAATCATACCATAGGGTTAGTTTCCAGTAATTAACATTATAATTATAATTTACAATGTATTAACTTACTGATTTTCTTGACGTAGTGACGAAAATGTCATCAAAATTATTATAAATAAAAAGTAAGAATAGGAATGGTCCTAAAACAAAATCCTGGGGAACTTCAGATTTGACAACAACTGAGAATTATGAAAAAAATCTTTATACAACTCTGTTTTGTACCTATTATAATTAAGTTTATATCGCACAGAAAGCAATTGATAACAATTAAGTGTTAAAGTGATTCCATATTGTCTAAGCTAAAGAATAAGACCTTCGTGTCCAAATTTGTCGAATGCTTTACTTTTATCGTAAAATACAAATAGTCTATGGACGGTTGAGATCTATCAAATATAGTCGTGGTATCATTAAGCTATTTCAAAAATGTAATAAACAAATCCTCCGACGATTCGTGTTACAGAAGGAAATACTATTCTTGAAACATAATTTACCAGTTGGGTGTGGAAATATCTCGGAATAACAATAAAACAGAATAACAATAAAACACTACTTGATTTTTTTCATGTTACGTCTGTTCAGTCTTTTTCGATAAATCAACAAATATCTTACTTTCTATAATTTTTAAATTCTAGTCAGCTGTGTCGCTGTCATTGCCATTAAACAAAATAACCCCCAAGAAAAACACATGATGAGAACTGACTGTGGTCAAGAGAATTCACTAACTGTGTAATGTCCACTTTACATGCAACGCTTGGAGGTCCAATTTTGTGTCCCGTTGACATCCTCTTAACTCCTACGTAAAACAAATAGAACAATTATGTCAATGACTTATGTTTAGTCACAGTTACACACGCGGACGCCATTCCGGACACTTATAATAATTGATCTAAGAAATACTATAAAACAAAATAAAACATAAACTGCATGGCAAATGTAATTCAAATATCTAACATACTCGTACTTAGTCCATGTGATATTAAATTGACATAATATACATCTTTAATCAAACGCTGAAAAAATAATAGTAACATTTTGTTACATTTCGATTATTGAGAATCAAACAATTTGATATTAATATTGTACTAATAAAACGGAGATAAAAACTTAAAAAGTTTTATCGCAAAATCATCTTTAGATAAACGTTTACATAATCACACTATACATGTACATGTATTATGCAATTGTCTTTACATTTAAGAAAACGCACAAATACAATTATCTTCACTGATACTACATGATATCGATCCAACTATTTTTTTCAACAAGGTGTTTAAAAGGGTAAAAATTACGACAAAAAGGTTGCTTGCAAACATTAATGTTGATATACGAGCAATCAAATCGGTACCATTACACTAGGGATGGAAGTATGTGATAATTAGAGCACGTTCAATGGGATAATTTTAACATGAATGAAAGACGATAAATAGCCGTTGTGCTACTGTAACTTCGACAGTTAAACTGTTTATTTGCTAGCTATTTGGGTTTTTTCTCTTGACTTCCAGAGTGCTCATTTATTTTGCATCGCTTTGACTTACCGTAGCGAAAAATTTTCAATGTCGCATTCATTTCAAACCATATTACATATTTAAAGGAAAGTCACATATTCTCTTGCTTACAACGGAATTCGGTACTTTTCTTGGTGGAGAATTTTCCATGTCCTTCTGAAAGTGGTACTGGGACATCCGATCCACAGCTGTGGTCAAAGAAGGACGATATTTGCAATGCCAGCCGAAGACATTTCTTGGTTTCTGATAGCTCAAGTATTGTTGTCTATTAGCAATCAAAAGTTTGTCTAGCGCCTTCTTCGATAGTAGCTCTACCAATACTAAGCAGTCATTGGTGGAAAAATTCTGCGCCCTGCTTTTTTTCGGTTCTGATGCCATGGTGGATGCTAATGATGTGCGACAGACGACACTAATTACACGAGCTTTTACGTAATGTTACTATTTATAGCATCGTAAAATACCTCCACGTAAGGCGCGTGTTTTCTTTCTTTTCTATTTATAGACTAGAAATCCCATGGAGATTTACTTAAGGTTGAGGAAAAATCAACCTTTTCTTTTCGTAATTTTTAGTTAATTATTTCATTTAATTATCACATTTAGTTCACGTATTGTAGTTTTAATGATATAATACAAAAAAAAATTAAGTCTATTATCAATATTTATTTACTCCTTCAATTTGAGAGCATAAACATTGTAATACGCAATAAAGCATACACATACACGTTGTCATATACATACAAGTACTATACATGATGTATAATCAAATACAGACATTTTTACTTTCAAGTCAGTTTGGCCATTTGGCCCAAGTGATACAAGAACAAATGTCAAAAAAATATGTTATAACATACAATAAACCCTTTTACACTCGCCCTGTTTCTCACTCTCCTACACACTCCCTCATTCAAAAACATTACTATCTCTAGATATGTAGTTTTTTTTAATAATATAAATTCTAAATAATAATACAGTTCACATACATTAATACAATTGTACCGTAACATAAATAAATAATAATTACAATCTGAAATAATACTACGGTATTTTGACAGTTTTGTGGACCTTTTTTGTCTACTGTTCTGTTTTTATTTTCATGGTATTTCTTTTGGGATGAAGCCCACTGTTGTCTTCTTACTTTATTTCATTTTTTTAACGTAACTTTATATTTTGTAACTGTAATATCAAATATTAAACGCGTGACGTTATTTGTGTTTTTTTTCAAAATTTTCCTCGACACAAATATTCACTTTTTTATTTTACCTTTAATAAACACAATCCAAGTTCTTATATTGAAAGTTGGTATACTAATTTACCGGGACTATATTAACAATACTGTGAAAGGGGATAACTCTTGATGATTGCTTTTTGGAGTAATGCCCCTTTAATGTTGAAATTTGTTTAAACTGAAATATTAATAGTTTCTTAGAAGATTGTAGATGTAATTAATTTGTTGTGAATTACTTACTTGTTGTAAACTTATGCCGTAAGTAGACAAACCTCGTTAAGTATTCGTCTACATCATTCGATAGTAGTTCTACCAATACTTAGCAGTCATTGGTGGAAGAATTCTGCGCCCTGCTTTTTTCGGTTTTGATGCCATGGTGTGTGCTAATGATGTGCGACAGACGACACTAACTGCACGAGCGTTTACGTAATATCACTTTTTATAGCATCGTAAAATACCCCCACGTGTTTTCTTTCGTTTCTATTAATAGACTAGAAATTCCATGGAGATTTACTTAAGGTTGAGGAAAAATTCAATCTTTTCGTAAGTTTTTCTCTAAGTGACTTTGAGAATACCTCTTAAGATTGAGGAAAACTTTTTCCTAAGCTAAGGAGAAAATGTTGAGGATGAGGAAATACTTAGATAAAAACTTTAGTAAGGATACGGCCTCTGGCCTCCACGTATAATTTACCTTTCTTCACACAGTGCAAGCATTCATACATCTTTCCTTTCTTCATCACCCACTAACAGTTATCAGCTTGAAACATATATCATGACGTATTCGTAAGAACGAATAGTTTGGTTTGGTAAGCGAAAATATACTGCCGACTCCAGAATTGTCCCACATTATACTGGTGAGGTGTTGTGTGTGTCTTTGTTTATACACTTCCAGACCGTACAAAACATTAAGTCAGCCACTAGTTGTACCAAGACTCATTCAAGGACTAAATGGCATGCTACTGAATGATGTACTATTAGGCCTTCCGTATTGTGTTTAGTAAAGTGTACAGGGGTGTGGAATTCCAATGCCCGACTTGTCCGACTCGTACATTTATACCTGGCTATGTTATTTAATATTATTTACAGCCCACTTGCCCGTGGACAAGTAGTACTTTTTGTATATAATTACACTATCATATATATAGCAATATTTTATTATGTACAAGTTCAATGCTGAAAAAGTTTGAAACATTCACATGTATAAACACACGTTGTAACATTTCAAAAACACATTATAAACTGATTTACTTTCACTTATAAGGATTTTAAAGATCTTTACATTTATGCTGTTTGCAACACCCATTTTAGCGGATCTACCCCTTCATAAGGTTTAAGCATGAGTTGGCTGTGCATCCTTGTCAATCTTGTCATACACTGAAGATGAAATGATCTTGAGGCCGTGAAAGTTATTGATACTTCTTCAATCATTTCTTTCACAAACGCACCCCCACTTAAGACATTTCTAACTGACAAATAAACGTCTTTGCACGCTTTCGCCCGGTCTGCTCAATGATCACTTCCTCTCCCCTCTGCTTTGTTTACAACATTTTCCTAGCCTAAAAATTTAGCCTAACCTTCCTATTTGGACCTCCCTTTGGCCGCGAGACTGGGTCCCAAGTTATCAGTACGTTGCTTCTTTGGGCAATTCCTGGCAAAGTGACCAAACTCACCACAATTGAAATACCGCTTATCTCCCTTTGCATTACTTTTATAGAAAAAAAGCCAATCTGGTTTATGGCTGGCTCAATTTTCACCAAACTTATTGAAGAACTCAACATACTGTGGTTGAGGCATTCCATTTGGATCTAATTCATTAGATCTGGCGCTTGCTTGTTTTTCTTTCTTATAGTTCTCATTGTTTAATCGGATACTCTGTTCCTCTGTATTGAAGTCTATACTTCATCTGAAGAACCTGTCTCGCTCACCGTTGCTCTTCTAGCGGCCTTCCTGTTTCTATGGTCTGCACTCTTCGATTGAATGTATTTTACAACATGATTTGAAGAAGCTCTTCTGTCAACTCCCTTGACAATCGAAATTTCTTCACAAAATCGATGTCTCGAATTATATTCATTCTAATTCGAGGCAAGAATTTCCTTCTACAAGATTTCTGCGCCGGGTTATTATAACCAAAGGTACGGCGTCCGCAATTGTTTTTTCCGTGTACAAATTGCGATCGCCGAATTTTAGGCGATAATCGCCTCTAACAGGTGCACGGGCGATGCGCGAAACGCAATCGGCGAGATTATTTAAAACTGGCGATATATCGCAGAGAAACAGGCGAGCGATGTGTTGATGAAACGCGCTCTCATTCAATGTTGGACTGGTTTTGATATTTTACATCGCCGATTTGCAAAAAGTAGCGAAAATTTTAATGAAACGCGTCGTAAGGAAATATCGCCAAACGGCAAGTTGCGATCGGCGATGGCGATGAACACATGCGAGCGATTTTAAATTTTGATGAACAACAGGAGAGCGACATCTTAAAGTAACCTGGTGTTTGAATCGGCGGGAATTTGAATCAAATTCCTTCATTAAACTAACTTTTTCATTTGATTAAACGCCTATTTCTATATTACATATTCAATGGCGTTGTACAAAAAGATATATTATAAAAAAATAAATACATGTAAGTAAAAACCCTCCACCATAAACACATTATGTATCAATCTGATTAAAACCCGATCTGAAATTTTCGCTCGCCTGCTCGCTAATTTAGATCTGGCATTTTCCACGCGAAGGTCAAGTTCAGGTGACCTTTACTCATCATAATATTCATATCGAAATTGTTATGATACGTATCTTGTTTACATCGTCTACGTCACGCAATTTGAAATGAGCCGCCTGTGAATAATACCGCTGTTAAATTAGTAGGGGTGTAACAATACGGTAAAAACCGTATTGCAATATATTGCAATACACGAAACCCGTATTGCAATATATTGCAATATTTTGCGATACATATTATTCTTTGCGCATACATGCATAGCATGAATTAATGCACGTGCATTGTCTTAATTTGATCAATATTGTACATAGATATTTGTATTTTCAAATGATATACACGTAATTACGCAATTGTTTGAATAAGTTTGAAAAAAGGTTTTGAATGGACTTTCAAAGATTCTTATTCTTTAATTTACCAAAAATATTTCAAGTTTCCGAACACATTTAAACATGTATTCAAACACTTAAATTTCAGACTCTGATATAAAAAAACAAGATGGAACATAACTATAAAAAACCGGTTCAGAGAAAAACTAACCGATTAAAAACCGTCATAAGTCGTATTGCAATATAAACCGGTATATCGGTTAACCGTTACACCCCTATAAATTAGCATGCAAACCTTAGTCTAAAAATAGAAATTACGAAATCAAAATGTGATTAATAATGTTTTCGTCTAATCAGAATTCGTAAACATCTTAGAAAAATAAAAAGATTGTACACATTTATTTACTGACGGCTCAAAAGATGGTTGCGCTGCATATAGAAAATCTTTTGTTGCAAGAATGCGACTGCCTGACCAGGCATCCATATTTACAGCCGAAGTCAAAGCATTAGATCTTGCTTTATCATACATATCAAATAGTATTAATAACAATTCTATCATTTTCTCTGATTCTCTATCTGTATTACTGGCCATAAAAATCGTAGTTCAGACAATATACTTATTAAAAATATTGAATTAAGATTACATGAAATACTGAAATCTAAAATAGAACACCTCTGCTGGATACCAAGTCATATTGGTATACATGGAAATGAAAAAGTAGACATTTTAGCTAAAGAATCTTAAAACCTTCAACCAGTAGATATCAAATTACCAAGCAATGACTTCAAATGTTCTATAAATTCGTTAAGTTAAAATGGAAAACAATGTGGAACAATGCTATTTTCAATAAGTTACATGACATAAAGCCAAGCCTTGATTCATCTTCGTCAATTATATTTTCTAATCGCCGAGACCAAATAATGATTACGCGATGTAGAATTGGTCATACCAGATTAATACTTTCTCAAAAAAGAGGAAGCGCCTAAGTGTATACCATGTGACGAGCATTTCAATGTCAAACACGTTCTCCTTGACGGTCAGGATCTTAAATACATCCGTGACAAACATTTTAAAGTTAATTCACTTAAGGAACTTTTTGAGTCTGTACCATCATATGCGATACCTAACTTTTTGAAGGAAATAAATGTATATAATAAGATATAGAGCTTTTGATAATCAATTTCATTTGAAAGCCATATTGGTATACAAGGGAATGAAAAGTTGATATTCTGACCAAAGAATCTTTAAACCTTCAACCAGTGGATATCAAATTGCCAAGTAGTGACTTCAAATGTTCAATAAACACGTTAATTAAATCAAAATGGCAAACATTGTGGAACAATGCAATTTTTAATAAATTACATGACATAAATCCAACCCTAAATTCATCTTCGTCAATTATATATTCTAATCGCAGAGATCAAATAGTAATTTCGCGATGTAGAATTGGTCATACCAGATTAACACATCATACCTTCTCAAAAGAGAAGAGGCACCTAAATGCATACCATGTGACGAGCATTTCAATGTAAAACACGTTCTCCTTGACTGTCAGGATCTTAAATACATTCGTGACAAACATTTTAAAGTAAACTCACTTAAAGATCTTTTTGAATCTGTACCATCATATGCTATACTTAACTTTTTGAAAGAAATAAATATTTATAATAAGATATAGATTTTTACATCATTAATATAGTTTGAATTATTAGTATCATTAATAGCTTTCGGCGCGATGTGACCTTTCTGTGTTGGTGCGCCGTAAAACCCAAACAAACAAACAAACAAACAAGAATAGTATCATTAATTGCTTTCGGCGCGATGTGACCATTGTGTTTGTGCGCCGTAAAACACAAACAAGCAAAGGCATGGACAGTATATGGTTATAAATAGCATCTACCCCTACATTTGAAAAGCAATTTCCTGTACAACCACATACTTTGTGTTCTACTTCATTGTAGATGTCAAATATGGGTTCATTGTTAAGATTTACATGAAGGTATTGTTGCGTTAACTCATCAACATTAACAAGATCTATGTCAGTGTCACAATCCGTATCATATTCATTGTCAATACATGTAGATGTTTCAAGTGAACTATTTGATATATTCTGTTGAGGAAAGTATTCATCATTTGTTAAGCTTAATTCCTGAAAATTAGTAACATTTTTCTATTTAAATATGATTAAACTTTAGTTATCTGATGATTGAAACCTTAATTCATATTAAGTTTATATTGTCTGTAAAAAAAACGCTAGATTTTAATAAGCAATTAGTTAGATTTAGTATCAGATCTCTTTATATGAAAGCGTCAATGACGTACTAGCTAAATTATAATTGTACATTGTATTTCACAAATGGCATAGCTGTTTAATATTTATGAAAAAAAAACGTACATAGTGAAAGGCTCGTATATTTGCAAAAGGCGAGTACATGTTACATAACCGTGTGACTAAGCCATAGTGATTATGTAAACAACTTCTTGGCAACACTAGCGTAGATTTATCGATAACCTTGTGTATTCTTATTATTTTTACTCAAAATTGGATTAAACACCTAATAAACACCATAATCAGTCAATATGATTATTCTTTTTTGGAGGATTATTAGATTAAAATTGCTATACATCTAAATTCTGCTGCTAGAAACTGCGATCAATGAACGCGGAAGTACACTTGGCAGTTGTTCTCTGTCAACTGCTTATGGATAAATGTAGATGTTTTTTTTTTAATTTGCAGGTTGAATATACTTACATCAATTTTATTTTCATGAGCTTTAAAATGTTTCCATGCAATTTAGGTAGTTTCAGAAAAAAATGACATTTAAGTTAAAATCAGTGACTGAGTACCTTTAAATCTACGTTTGCAAATGAAATGAAAAAAAACTTGTTAATTTCTATGTTTGCCCTTTTAATTTAGCAGTCGATACTTTAGAAAGTGATACATTAAAATTCTTGATACCGTTTTTTGCGCATGTGCAGTTAAAACAAATCCTTCGACAGATAGAGATTTTCATTTTTGTCTAAAACTTTAGTAATAATTAAATTTTAAGCATTTTTGCGTTTACTAAGCATGAAAATAGTTTTTTACATTCACACAAAATGTTTTTTTTTTGTATTCAGAATTCATTTTAGATACAAAAAGATGAGTTATATCACAAAACGTGTTTGAAAGACAGCTTTTTTTGAAAGTGTCCGGTTTGTTGAACCATGCAGCGAATACGTTTGCTAAGAGTATATGTTAAAAGAAAATACATTTTTTAGCAAGGGAATCATTATTTATGTCGAAAATGATTTGATAATGGCATCATTCAAACATTCAAAACGCTTAAAGCAGCATTTTGTATTATATGTATTATTCTGTTTTTACATGAATACTGATATTCATCATGTTTGAAATATATTCGACAGAACAAAATAGCATTGATTATGTAAACAAAGAAGATCTGCATGTCCAGTTGCAGTAATGATACACCACAAGAACTGACATTACGAAATTTGATTTTTCTTAATATCAGAATGGTTTCCCAGAGGTTCTGTACAAATTGATGGTATTAGACAAGTTTTGCACTCACTAACATGCTTGCTACTGAAGGCCAGACCGTATCATATTCGCACGTAAAGTAATCTACGCCCTAATGTCCCAGGGGACTATCTACTTGACAGGAATTGAAAATGGTATTGGCATCACATTAGTCTTTTCTAAATGAACGGCGACTTTTTCAAATGTTAGAAATAATACCTATTTACGCAAACAACATTTATATAAGTGAATTTTGATACAATATCATTTTGTTATTACTTTATAACAAAAGTCTGATATGTATGCACGCCTAGTATTTATTTATTGGTAGAAATGTTTCTTTATTTAGAACGTTAGTAAACGAAACTGCCGTTAGGGTTAGGCATGATATTTACTGCAAACTTTCAACATTCAGAGTAATAAAAGGGCATATAAGGCGGCCAGTTCATATTTCCACCGTTCCTTAAAAAGTACATGTACTACATTTCTATCCTTAGTAACTTCCTCGAAAAAGATTACACTTTATCATAGCAGTTCTTCTGAATGCAAAGAGGGATAATTTGTTTTGTTGGTTTTAATGAACTTCAATTCAGCAGTCAGAGCCGTTAAACGATATATTTTTTAAAAATAAAAACAATTGAATAAATACTCGTCAATACTAAACCCCAGTGAACGCTTTAGTGACAATAGGGGTTAATAGAAAATACATTTTTACAAACAAACGAACTATTTTAAGAGAGTTTTTATATTTTAGTGTGTTGCATGAATTTAGAAAAAATAGAGCAATAGTACTTATTTATTGATTTACATACATTATCATATAAAGCTTGACATTGACACAGCTGGTTGCTATTATAATAAGCATTTGACGACAGGCATAATGGGGATGAACAATAATTGACAGATAGTATTTTTAGAACTTAGATAGTTTGTTTGTTTGTTTGTTGTTATCATTAGCGTGACGGTTTGCTATAAAGGAATACTCCACCGTAAGTTTGTTTTTACAAAAATACAATCATACTGAGAATTCTTTTCCAGATACAAAGAGACATAATTCGTCCGTGCACGCAATAGATGGTTAAGATAGAAAATTGAAAAGTCGTCGTGTATCGGTGAAAAATTATACAATGTAAATCAAGAATGACAGACAAATAGTTTGTGTAATTTTTTGCACGTCTGTGAGAATGTAAACCCCTCGTGGGAGGAAAAGAACTCTTAAGTATTGACCAGAATAAAATTGAAAGAAATGCTATTGTTTTATTTATTATTAAAGTAATTTCTATTTCCATCAATAGCATTTAAACCGATTAAGAATTGCTTCTGAATTAATGTTGAAGTAAAGGCTGTTAAAAATAAATATGTAGAGGTAAAAATTTCTGTAAAAAAGAATGTCATTACTTATCGATTTAACTTAAACAAGCATATTAATAAAAACTTCAAATATTATGTTTGTTAGTATGGATTCAACACAAAAAGGTTATATCGCGCCGAACATATCGTATGAAACAAAAACAAAATCTATAGGCAACTCAAGTTAGTTAACTTTGAAATGTAATAGTCATACACGTGTTTACACAACAATCATTTTATTTAAATTGTATATTCTTTTTGTTATTTTGGGAATACAATTCTGAATTTCGCACAAATTGTCACTTTTGTCGTGTAAAATAGAGTTTGAGTGGTTATTAAACAATTTTTAAACAAGTCATGTTATTGTCATTTTGATTTTGGATTCATCCGTTTATGGGGGGAATCACTCGGAGTGCACTCATTGTAAAGCAGTTTCATAGTAATTACTCTCGTAAAATCAAAATTAATTATTTAGTATGTTTGACTCAGTGAATACAAGTGTAAATGTTACTCACTTGATATGTAAAGATAATGAAAAAAGTATCTCTGATTATTATCATCCATTCCTATTTTTGACAATTAGACTTTACATTTGTTAAATCGACTCGCCAAGTAAAAAGGCTCACTTATACCTTTACAATTAAGTCAACTGTATGCAACTATTGCCATTAAATAAACGAAGAAATAAACGATATGAAAGCTTGCGGTAATCATAGTGTTCACGTGATGTGTCTACTTTACATGCAACGCTTGGAGCTATGGCGTCCTGTTGACAACTTTGCAATTCATGCGTAGGCTAAAACTCAATACAAGATGAATGTAAAATATTTTACTATGTAAGAAAGTACGAAGGTCTTCTCTGTTATTGTATTTGGCGTATAATCATATTTTTCGTTTTCACTATAATTATCAAACATCTATTTTTTCTTTTATTAATTTTGCCAACGGCTCCATCAAAGAAGTGTCAATAAGTTACAGACATTTCATTGTTAGCTAGTATTCAATACTATCTTCGAAACACATTTTGAGTAGCTTTACATATAAGTATCATTGATATGGTTTAATACAGTCCATTTACCACAAAGTCATTTACTGTTGCATTTAAACTATTGAATGTGAATATTTAGAATTTCCAAATGTATTCTAAGTAGCTGAAAATCGACCACATAGTTAAAGTTTTAATGACTTATTTTATAAACAAAATTTTGATATGATAAGACTTTAGATAACTGATAAAGTTTTATCTGATGCAATTTGGTTGATTAAACAATGAATAAATATGATTACTATTAAAATTGATTACTGTTATACAAGACTCATAAACATTCTGTCTTTTATGTACAAAATATTTATTGCGCATTACACATTCAGAGTTGCTAATCATTTTATAAAAGTTTGGTCTTCAAAAAATTAAATATAAAAAGCACAAACATTTAATACGGGATAAGAAATAAAATGAATTAAAGCAATATAAGAGTTATCATTACAGGGTTGTAGATACTGTAAAGGACGGTGACAAAGGTAATGAAGATAAGTATGACGCACTGGCCACTTCAATATAATTTTACATCTTCGATAGTTTGATAGTTAAATATATCATCATTAATATAATGATAATGAAAATCAAAATATCAAAACTTGATATTATTTATTACAACAATGCAATAAACGTTCCTATATTTTAAGAGTAAAGCGGTATAAATCATTATACATTACTGACCGAAAACCGAAATTATACAACTCATGTTTTAACAATTATTCTTTATACTTCTATTTTTCTATTTTATTGTTTAATCAAATAATTGGTAAGAAATATCTGACCGAACAATAAGACAAGGGATTTTGTTTTATTTACATGCAACCATTACATAGAACTAATACTGACTCGTCTCAATAATTTTGTAAACGTGTGGTCATAAAATCTGACAAATATGTGAATGTTTACGTTGATTGTTTGTTTGGTTGGGTTTTTTTTTTGGGGGGGGTTACGCCGTAGGAACACATTGTATAGGTTATATATAACGGCGGTCAGTCAACCTACTCACTGTTCCTGGAAAGGCTAAATCAGTGACTGACAACTGCCCTCCAAAATTAAGAATCATTGGTAGGAGGGAGAATGGCCGTAGAAATAATTGCATGACCAAGCTCCACGAAAGTATGCCCCGCCCAGGAATCGAACCTACGTCCCCTCGATCAATAAACTTGCCACCAACTGAGCTAGCCGGGTGGCATACGTTAATTGTTGTCTATGCAAATAAACGTAACTTACAAAAGCGAAGATGGCAATATAATATATATTCTAACTTTAACTCGTTTGCTAAGTACAGTCAGAACACATGGTGTATACTGATTTATATTAATCTTGATTAATGCCTTTTAAATGATTTTTACAATTTTTACTTATAATTTGTTTGTCAAGTGACACAACGCCAGATGTAGCTTTATACATTATTTTGCACTTGTTTCTCAGGTTATTTCTGTTTTATAATACATTTTCTTGATCAGAAAGTTGATCCTGCAATGTTTGTTTCATCTTAGGCAATGCCCAATGTATCCTTTATTATTTAGAATGACATCTTCTTTCACTTCCTTCTTTTTCTATTCTTAATATTCAGATAATGTTTAGACAAATATTTATGAAAGCTTCCTATCTCAGGTGGTATATACAATGTCATCTGACCAGACTTACTTATTAACATATGACGTCTTAAATTGTTAAGATAAAGTATGCAAGTCAGTCTTAATTTGTGCAAGTAAATCAAATAAATACTGTGTCATTATTGTACTCATAATTGTAGGAAAATAACCTCCAGCATTTACATCTGGTAATACGTCAAGGGACTTCATTCCTGTTTTTCCAATGACGTTAAGTGTTCTGATATATTCAGTAAATATCTAGTTTTATATGATAACAAGATATGTAAATGATGAATCCGATGGGCAATGATTTGTTACTTCTATACAACGTCGTTTATTATACTGACGTGATATATTTGATGTAATAATTTCACTATGATATATTTGTAAGAAATGCGATTAAATATTAGTCTTGATATACTAGTTCGAATTGATATTATTCATCCAGACAGACGGCGTACGGTGACTCTTTGAGAATATTTATATACTATTTAAGATTATATTTTGTCTTTATCATTGAGAAGCAACAACAGATTTTTTTAGGCAACCCCTTAGTTAATCTTTATTACTTTAGTTTCAGTGACACATTGAGGTCATTATAAATGCTTTTATATCGCCATGTTAATTTTTTATTTTTGGAAGCAATAACAAACGTTTATATTAAAAAACCTTTGACACAATAATCTGATATTTGGGACTACATTAAATGAGTCTATTACTTTATATCCATTTTCCTGTATTAATAGCAAGGTAGAGTGTTTAAGCTACTATACTAAGATGAACGGAAAGTATTTACACCAGACATGAAAACTGTCTTTTAACTGTGAAGATATTTAAATATAACTTACTTTAAAACTCAATAAATCAAACCATTTTATTTTCTAGAATCAAGTTTATTATTTAAAAGGTTTCCTTTTATATAAACACATAAATAAACACATATATAAACGGTACAAAAATTCTAAACATGTTTACATCAACACAGGAAACCAATAACTGGGAAATAAGAAAATAAGAACAAAAACTTAAACGATCTTAACTTAATGTCCATTTTCAAATGTTTATAGCAAGTCTATCATCATTAGTGTCCTCAAATGAATGATTTATGACATTACCAAAACAATTACTACGATTGACACAAATGATATTTCCTAAATGTTTTATTCAGTTTTCATGATTGTCCGATGTTTATCATGATTGAAATATATTGGAAAGATTCAAACTAACATTGATTATGTAAACAAAGACGATCTGCATGTTTTGTTGCTGTAAATCATTTGTCACAAGAACTGACATTACGAAATTTGATTTTCCTAAAAATCTGAATAGTTTCCCGGAAGTTCAGTTCGAAATTGATGGAATTTGACAAATTTAGAAATCACTAGTATGCTTGCTGAAGAAGGTCAAATGTCATATTGGCATGTTAAGTAATCTACACCATAATGTCCAAGAAGACTGTCTATTGGACACGAATTGAAAATAAATTGACCTCACATTAGTATTTCTAAATGAACGGCGACTTTTTAAATGTTACTTATTTACACAACAATATTATAAAAGTGATCTTTGATGTACATGTAAGTTGTCTTTTTTTATTACAAAAGCCTGATATATATGTGCACACAGGTCTGCAAAAAGTACATTTTTATCCTATGTTTAGATGAGTAGCAGAACATTTTGACGGTTGTGTCTGGTATTGTTTAGTGGCTATTTTCTTCAATCAGAATGCTATTAAGCGAATTTGCAACAAACACTATTCTAAAGGCAGAATCAGTACAAAACAACCATCACCAATAAGCAGCTACAATTTCTCTAAAATAATCACTTAAATTAATGTAAAAATGAAAATAAGTGAAATAGTCATGGAACAAATAGTACAAATTAAAACGATTAACTCTAAATATAAAAAAAACTTATATACTTGTATATTGATGTACATTTTCAATCAGCATTTTTATGTTAGAATATGGGCAAATCAGCTTTCTCTTGATCGAGACGTACTATTTCCTGGCTTAGTGTGTTACCAGTGAATGAAAACACACGCCCAAGAAAGTGAAATATTTTAATGCAAGCTCTACATAGGAATTTTTATTTAATTTATTCTATACAATTCTAGTGTATAAGCTGCGATCTCAATTCTATTATTATAATAATTATCCTGGCACTGTGTGTCTCTCTCTCAGTATCTAACTTGGAGAACATAAAATTTCGTCATCGTCGTCAGAAGTTCTTTTAGGGTAGATGTTTTCTTTTCTCGACCAGCATTTATTGACTTCTCATCACTTGTTTCTTCAGGTGGTAAACTAAATTATTCTCTGTCAAATGAAATAGGATATTGTTGTTTAAATTTTATAACGATATCAATTTTATCCCACACTTCGTCATTATTTAACTATCTTGAATCTAAAATGAAAACATATGCTAAGTTAAGATTCAAATGTACATATTTACATTACAAAATTTTAATTAATGTTGTTAATTCCATAATATGATTATGAATTAAAAATGAAATTGACATCACATTAGTATTTCTAAATGATCTGCGAATTTTTTAAATGTTAGAAATAATACCCGTTTACACAAACAACATTAATAAAAGTGAACTTTGGTGCAATTATCAAATTATCCACAAGTTTTTTACTTTTATTGCAAAATACTGACATGCTGTAATATGCACACTGTTAGTTCAATATTTTGACGTTTTGTTCTGGTATTGTTTAGCTGCCATTTCTACAATAAGAATAATATCAGGTGGACTTTAATCCAACTATCTTCCAAAGGAAGAACCAGCAAAAACACTAATCATACGTAAGCAGCTGAATTTTCTCTAAAAAATGTGTTAAATAAATAAAAATAAATGCATGAATAAAAAAATGCGAAACAGTCATTGAAGAAAATTTATTTTAATTATTTTATCTTTTGTTTTATTCATTTTTGATTACTGCACCATGTAGTTTTTTTCATGGTGGTATTTTTATTTGAGTTTATGAAATACGATGGTAGAGTCTACTTGTTATTGAATGGACCAAGAAAAGTTGTATAAACAAGTAAAAACATTTGACACCATAACTAACTGAGGGCGCATTCTCGGTTGACGAAAACGGCAATTGTGTTTCTATCGAAGAGTTAAATGTCATTTCTATATGTTATATGCGTTAATATACAGAACATAAATTAACTTACACATACGTACGTATACATATGTACTATTGTACTTATTCATGTTCTAAAGAGGTATTTGGAATCTCGTGCCCGAAGGGGTACGGGTTCAAATCCCACCCGGGGAGGTTATACCCTTCCATGAAAATTTGACAATGATGTTGATTTTCCTCCATTGATTAGATATTATGGAGAAGTTTCCGGCCTTGTGGAAGGGTAGGTGAGTACTGCTTATAGACAATGGTCCAGGAAAGCTAGGTTAGGTGCGCTGGACGCCGTGAAATGACCGGCGTTAAATCCAATAAATAAAAGTAAATGTTCTATAGTAAAATTTAGTTAATGTATGAGTAAAGACAATAAGTATTGACTTTATATATTCATACATTTCAAACTTGAGCAAATATGACAACAAAAGGAAATTAACTTTCTTTCGAATAATACAGAATGAATGAGAAAAAGTATGCAACAATTACTGATGAACAAAGTTATTGCATTCAAAGGATAAAGCAAAGAACAAATTAATGAGTTCTGGAACATCGCCGAAATATAAAATGACTAACATGTCCAGACATTTTATAGTGTTTTAATTTAGTCAATCAGAAAAACAGTAAGGCCATGCCAAATCGAAATTTTGTTACGCGTCAACTTAAGTTTGACAAATCTAGGTACCTTTCCACAAAAACACACAAACCAAATACGAAAACACAAATATTTTATAATGGAGAAACATCATCATAATATGAAACAATGATCTAGATTACTAATGAAATGACTAGTTTAAGCAAAGACTCAAAACATGTGGTTTAATATAAAATGACTAGTGTTTTCTTCACGTAATATATATTGTACTAATGGAAAGGTTGTGATTAATTGGTTATGAAGAATAACGTCGTTGCCGAACACATTTGCCCTCGAACAAAATTGTTGTTATCGAATTCCGGAACATAGCAAAGAGTAAAGAAAATTACACCAACAATTTTTTTTTGGATTGAGGACTGTAAAACCTACGTGGACACGGACGCTTAACAAAATTCCTGTATGACATGGCCTAAGTGATCAACGTAGGTGATATTGTTAACATCTAGCATTTTATTGTGTTTGATAGCAAACTAGTGTTCCTTTTTCGGCTCAGCTATCTAAGACCTCATTTGACCTATATTTTTAATAAAAAATGCATTCCTGGTTTTTCAGTGAAATTCTATTCCGGTATAGATACATGAATAAATGATATGGAACGATAAGTTCCAGCGTATTGTGATGATGTTTAAACGTCATTTATTTCTAAAGTTGTTAATGTTAACAAGTATATGCTGTGTACAAGCAAGATGAGCTTAATTTTTACCACCAGACAATTTCATAGTCATAGAAAATTATTACATTATAAGTGACAATCTTACAGATAAACGCATGGAAACATTATTTGTAGAAATTAAAAAACAAACATCAATGATAAAGTGTATAAATCTGCACTTTGGTCGTATAAACAATTTAATCACAATATGTGCAGACAATAAGGTAATAAGTATTAACGATCTTAACGGTTTAGTTTTCTTTTCTTACAATACATTTCCAAAATAGAGGTTACCGCATTTTACAAATTGTTCAATACACTATATGAATCAAGCGTTTTCGAATGACAGAAACTTATTTTCCACTACAAAATATATGATCATTTGAAAAGCGAGTGTAATGTTTCGGGAAATATGTGCTAGCGTATTCTAAATAGCTGAAAATTGATCACGTTGTTAAAGCTTAAATGACTGATTGTATACATATTTAGTGAAAACTGATATAAAAAACCGTCTAACTCTGAAGTTATCTTGAGGGTAGACAGTCAAACTGTCGGTTCATATAGACAAATGTTCCGTCATTCTTTGTTAAAGATATATTCCATGAATACATGATACATGGAGTCAAACATGATAAATAATAGTTGCGTTGTGAAGAAAACATCAAGGACATTTGTAAACGTATATTGATGATGATTTAATGTCAAATGTATATTTATATGCAACAGAAAATGAGAATGATGAATAATGGTTTGTTTGAAAAAATGAAATTTTGAAATTCACTGCGACAGTTTAAATTTTTATTGACTTAAATACTTCCGTTAGTTGAGTTATGAAATGGGCACATATTTTTTATACTTCACACTTTGTCCGTTCAGTACTAACTAACGTCGTATTACGTCAACAAAAATATAATGAAACAAAATTAACATCATTGGAAAGTTTTACATGTTATAGTAATCATAAATAAATTAAATGAAAAGATCAATGAAGTAATTGATGAAAGAACTTGTTTGTTCCATGCCTATTTCACATTTCTTTATATTATCCAATATGTATTATTTTTTAGAAATTGCAGCTGCTTATTGGTGACCATTGTTTTGTACTGGTTCTGTTTGTACTAAATATTGTTTGATACAAATCCGGTTCATATCATTCTGATTGAAAAAAATAGCCGGTAAACAATACGAGACACAAAAGTCAAAATATACAACTACTCTTCTTAATTTAGAATACAACTATAGTTATGCCTACTCTGTATACATTATATTCAAAGCACAATGATCATTGTATCAAATATTTTTATATAAATAGGTATTATTTCTAACATTTGAAAAAAGTCGCCGCTTATTTAGAAAATTCTAATGTGATGTCAATTTCATCATCAATTCGTGTCCTATAGATTGTTTCCGGGGACAAAATTGTGTAAACTGCTTTACATGCCAATATGACACAATTTGGCCTTCTTCAGCAAGCATACTAGTGATTTCTAAAATTGCCAAATACCATCAATTTTGAACTGAACCTCCGGGAAACTATTCTGATATTTAGAGAAATCAAATTTCGTAATGTCAGTTCTTGTGACATATGATTTACAGCTACAGAACATGCAGATCTTCTTTGTTTACATAATCAAAGTTAGTTTGGTTCCGTCGAACATAATTATTTCAGTCATGATTAATATCGGTAAACATGTTTAAACTGAATAAAACTTTAAAAAAATCTCATTTGTGTTACGTGTGATAACTGTTCGGGTAATGTCATAAATCATTCATTTTACGACACTAATGATGATAGACTTGCTATAAAACATTTGAACATAGACATTTAGTTCAGATTGTTAAGGTATTTTCTAATATCCCGTTATTGGCTTTCTTTTTATATGTATGCTGGGTTATATTGTTCATGTATAGGCATTGACTGAAGAATTTATCATGCCTGCATTTTCTGGATATTGATAGTAAAAGTGTTGAAACATGCCAGTGGTTGACTATTTCTTTCAGCATTTTATTCGCTGTATCTTGAAATGCTTAAGATTTCTAAAACAATACATTCCTGTAATACTAACTACATACTTAACTATTTAGACTGATTACTGCCTTACTTGCTACAACGATTGGGGTTGTCAAAAAAGCCATCAAAAGCATTGCATGACCAACTTCCAAAGTTTACATGCCGACTTAGCTCACTGAATAAGGTATTTAGAAAATTACTAGAATAATTGTAGTAATAGTATATTTTATAAATAAAATAGATATTATTTTAGGCCTTGTGATATAAATTGGGGGGGGGGTCAAATTCCTTTAAATGTTATTTGCTACGAAAGTGAAGTTTAGTATATTTCTTCTTATTCAATTAACACAAACAACGTCATCACTCAGTATTATTTTAATGTCGTATTTGTTTCTCTATAACTACAGAGTGTGTAATATGAAATGAAATCAACACACACAAAAAGATGTCCTGAAAATACAGAAATCGAGGAGAGATTGAGGTTAACATTACTTTGTATACGTTTTAGTTTGAATAAATTAACTAAAAGAACGCAAGTATATTATAAATGACATGTCGCATTTATTCCCTAATAGTGTCGTAATATTCAAATTAGAGAATTATGTCGAAGGGTTTGCGCCATGAAACTTTTGTTGCAACTAGTAAAGAGAAACAAAAAATATCTAAAACAGAATTTAAGTCGTTTGTCTGGTATAAATTGAGTCAATACTAGTATATTAAGACTGATACTTAATCGCATTTCTTACTAAGATAACAGAGTGAAAAAAATACATCAAATATATCACGTCAGTATAATAAACGACGTTGTATAGAAGTCACAAATCCTTGCCTATCGGATTCCTCATTTACATATCTTGTTATCATATAAAACTAGATATTTACTGAATATATCACAATACTTAACGTCATTGGAAATACAGGAATGAAGTCCCTTGACGTATTACCAGATGTAAATAGTGGAGGATTATTTTCCTACATTTATGAGTACAATAATGACACAGTATTTATTTGATTTACTTACACAAATTAAGACTGACTTGCATACTTTATCTTAACAATTTAAGACGTCATATGTTAATAAGTTAGTCTGGTCAGATGACATTCTTCATTGTATATACAAGATGAGATGGGAAGCTTTCATGAATATTTGCTTTCGCATTATCTGACTCTTTAAGAATAAATAAAATATCTAAGATAGGATAGTAACAGTTAAATTGCATACCTAGTATATTAAGGTAACAATGGTAATTGCTTAAGAAAATACAAACATTGCTGGGTCAACTCTCTTACTCTCTATTTACTGGGTTTAACGCCGTGTCAACACATTTTAGGTCATTTAACGGCTTCCAGCGCACATAACCTAGCTTTCTGGACCCTTGTCTATAACCAGTACTAACCTACCCTTCCACAAGTCCGAAAACTTCTCCATATTATTTTACCAATGGGATTCAAACCCGAACCATCTTTGGGACACGAGATTCTATAGGGGTACGGGTTCGAATCCCACCCGGGGAGATTATACCCTTCCATAAAATTTGACAATAATGTCAATTTTCCTCCATTGATTAGATAATATGGAGAAGTTCCTGATCTTTGAAGCAAGACATGATAAAACTGTTATAAAGCCCAGTTTCTAGCCAGACAAACAAGTGCATATCAATATATAAACTACGTCTGATGATTAGTGAATCATAACTAAAATGAAAATAATTCCTTTAAAAGACATTAATCGAAGTGCATATGATTTAATACACACGATGTACTTCGACAGTACATCGCAAATTTGTTACTTGTGGAACATATAATATATAATGTTGCGAACCTCCCTTTGATAGATTATGCTTAGATAACTATCAACAGAAACATTCATTCTTCATATCGACACAATTTTAATGATTCCGATAAAACACTTGCTGAGTATATAACATATTAAATGTTCAACACAATCATGGGCTTTACGTTTATATTAACGCTAAATCAAAAATAAATAAATTAACCAAATTCTCATCCGATTCTGTTCGAACAATACTATCAAAACAGATATCTTAGGATTGGTTTAAACTAGCAGACACGATTCTACATTAAGAATTGTAATTAATTAAATTACCTCTAAGGTTTTGTGTTGTTAAACGTTCTATTTTAACGCTCAAAGACAAATAAAAGGATCGTGCATTATTTAAAATTATAATTCTTGTAAGGAATCAGTACTTGACATCATATATACCTAAGCAACTGACAAGTTATCCGCAATGGTTTCATTTTTTTGTAAAATTGCTCAAAAAGGCGGCTTAAGCGGATGAAACATTTTAATCAAATGAATGAAATAATACATAATAAGGTATAGACCCTTTGCACTAAATAATTGTTTTACAACGAGGCTATCCTTCTTGACAATGTATTAAAAAGTCTAGTGCTGCAGTTGGGGGGAGCTAGAGCGATTTTATATAATGATCAAACAACATTAACGACGATCTATATAAATCAATCTAAACGCTTCAATCAGTAAAGCATCGATGCAAAAATATTTATTTATTTAAGTTCATAAGCACAATACATTAACAAATGTCTTACTTACATCTCCTAGTTGCTATTTGATTAATCGTTTTAATTTAAAAAATACATATAGACATATGATTAATAGGATTTATATTCCTAATCAGTAATTTGTAAATCTGTACAAATTAACTTGTGGTCAGTACTTTATTATAGACTCTGACAAATTGTATTCCAAACACTATTGAAATTAATATATCAAATAACCAAATACCAAAATGGTGCAATGTATTCTTGTGGCGACTGATGTCGTTGTGTAAAAATTATGAAATATAACATCGGTGTCAAACTTCAAATGTGGCCATCGTATAATGCAAAATGGGTTAAAATATAGAAATATTGCAGTTACCATAGACAAGTTATTATAATGTAACGTTCACAACGTACGTAAGTATCAAAAAAATAATGTAATTGTTATTTGCATGTTTATCAAGTGGTCAAAGATCATTTCTCTAACGAATATGTCTCATGACGAAAAAGTCCCGAATGTGGAAAGAATGTCCCGCATTTTATGTCAAACATTGTGTAACATATATTAGATATTCCAATTGTATATAGTCATTATCATTTCTTTAGAAACACAATAGACTTTTTTTGACATGTAGCCTAAAAGTTGGACATGGTACATGATTCATTGTTGGTGATAATTCTCCGAACAATATTTATGCATGTAAGTACGAATGTATTTATATTTGTCGAGACAAAGGAAATCATGTTAATTAAAAGTTATATAAAGAATTTGTGGACGAGCCAAAACCAGTATAAGCTTTTGGTGTTCATATATTTCAAACTTCAGTAAATATGGCAACAAACGGAAATGAACAATCGTCCGGCAATCACAAGAGAATTTATGCAAAACCAAATATTTTTCAAGTGTTTTTATACGTGTACGACGTATCTCTTGATATTACTGAACATGTAACTTTAACAAATCCATCATAACTTCTTTTTTTTCGTACTTTTCTATTTTTATTTTTTATTTGTACTAAAATGTATGTATAAGTTCTATACATTATATATTGAACTTTAATGTTAATTCTTATATATTAAGTTTAATAAGGTCTAATCTATAAAAAACAGTTTTAATTATCTTGTTATTATCATTTACGTGATATAGACAAAACAAAACCAAACCCACAGCTGTTCGCTATTGAAATAAGTATTTGACGACAAACATAATAGAGATGAACAATAAATGACAGACTGTATTGTTGAATAGACGACTTCTTGTTTATTTGATGATTATATTAGCGTGACGTTTTGCTATATGTTATAATCCACACAAAAAACAATCATACTGAGAATTCTTTTTTACATAATCTGTCCGTCCACGCAATAGATAGTTAAGATTGGTTAAGATCGTTAATTGAAAAGTCGTCGTGTACCAGAGAGCATTTATATGAAAGTAAATCAAGAAAGACAGACAAATCCTTTGCGTAAATTGTTTGCATGTTTATAAGAATGTGATCCCCTGGTTGATTAAACTTTTTAACTATTGCTTCAACATAATTTAACATACTTTAATTAAGTAATAATGTATTAGGTTGTTTATTCTAGTTGGATTCGAATATGAAAGAACACGATATTGTTACGGACAATTTAAACGCTCATTACTATTTTTTTCTATCTTTCTTTTTTTTGTTTTGTAGCCACAATACATTTACCATGCAGATAATGGTCATTTTACAACCGTATGATTTCAGAAAATCGTATCAATATTTCAATATGATATTTCGGTAATCTTTACCGGAAATTTCATCGCTATATGTTTTATGTGAGCAATCGTTTAACAATACCATGCCATGCTCTTCAAAACCGTATGACTAGAAATGTGGATTAATGCCGTAAAACACCAAACATAGGCATAAACTAAACTATCTATTCGAAAGAAAGGTTGTTAAATTTTTAGTGTTCAAAGTTTCTTATTTACTACTCAAAATACATGTATAACCCACGTTATAAATAGGTAATCATTAACAATTGTAAGTCGCGGCCGTGACGTAGTGGTTAGCATGTCTGACTTCGAATCTGGAGATCGCGGATTCGAAACCCGGTCGCGGCAGGTCATACCCCATACATGAGTTGTCAGCCTCGTGGTAGGGTATGTAAGTACTGGTGATAGAAATGTGTTCAGAAAACCTATAGTAGGAAGAGCTGGCCGTCATATGTATGGCCTATATATGTGTTAAATACGACATTAAAAAGGAAATTGTTATTTAGGGTAATTGTATGTATACAATCAATGGTAGTTTGTCTACTGTGTCATATCATAACAAGAGGAGTACGACCTATAACATTGCTCCCTCAAAGTTATAATTAATGAAACATCTACAAACAATCTCAAAGTCATTCAGATAGTCTGAAGATTGTGTCTTCATTGAGATTTATAAGAGATAAGAACAAAAGCTGACCTTAGATGCCTGGTTTGGAATTACAATAATTTTGTTTCTTTTTTGTTTGCATAGATGTGTGTATGGGTTTTTTTCTGGTTTAATTTATATAAATGTTTTGTATAGTTTATAATGCATGGTGAATTTCAAAAGTGTTATTTAAATTAACGTCGCGTGTTTAAATATATAATGTCTCCAATCTTTATGAACGTATCCCCATGTGGATAGTGAGTATCGGTGTTTTAAAACATATGACAGAATATTACTTCTACCTAAATATGACTGCAGACAAAACAACTGAATATCAGAAAGTCTATAGTTTACTGTCGTTCTTTAGGAATTATAATGAATATTGTTAAACACAATCGAGTATTTACTATAAAATATATTTTGTCTGTCTGTTTAATTGTTTCTGTTTTACCGTCAAAGATAAAGACCTTAATGAATTTTAATGTGTGATTTGATATGTTAATTGTTGCAATGTTAGATATATCCCAGCAAAATATTTAATCATAAATGTCATCTTCCTAAGACATTTTTCATTATATTTTGTTTTTGGTTGAGTTTACAATTTTTATCACTATATATAGGTCATTTCACAGCAATTAGTCAAACTACTCACCGTTACTGGAAAGGCTGAATGATAGTTATAGATGAGAGTGGAGTTTATATTATAAAGTGGTAACGTTATGTCTTAAATTATTTCAAGTAGGAACATTTACTCGTAATATTGAATCTATGTCTACTAGAGCTGTCATTGATTTGGCGCAAAGCATATCGACGATATCGATATATAGAGAAATGAATATCGACGACACACCGATATATATCGAAGCATTTACTGCAGTGCTATACAGGTCATTTATGTTTTCATAACTCATAATAGATGCAAATTTGTCATGAATGTTATACCTTGGTATCCTGCATTAAACTGGTATGTAGTTGGTAAAAAGGGATTTGTATTGAAAGTAAATTAATATAAAGATCTATCACAAATTGATTGTTTATAATCCATTCATATTATGACAGCGCACCTGTTTCAGCTCACTATAGAAGGGTCGTGTTGAAAAATTTGACACTTTTATACATTTATCTACATAGGCATTATTATCGATATTTCAAAATTCATATTGATTATTGATCGAAAAAAATATCGACAATACACCGATATCGATAGAATCGAAGACAGCTGTAATATCTACCTTTTTATGACCTAGTGATTTTATGAGGAGTTTACACAGTGGAAACTTTTAATGATATTATGTTATGTCACTATTGGTTAATTATAATATTCGTAAATTGTGCTAATTCATACAAAAATAGTGTCATACAAGTCTTTGTTTCTAAATAGACTTTAAATAAAATGGCTGATAACTAATCATGAACGCAAAAGGCATATGTTAATCATGTACGTTATACGAAATGAACGTTTAAAAATTTGGAACTGGAATTTTGTTCTGAGTTGTTTAACTCTTTAAGGCTTTTGAACTAAAATAATAAATATACAATATTTTGTTTCATCTCAGTAAACCAAACTTAAACTCCGTTACACATACATGTATGTGAATATATAATAAGAATCAGATTTAGTACTAAAATTATAAAAGCTTAAACATGACATATATTACATTTTATATTTAAATAGAACTATAATGTTTTTATGGTAAAAGATGATCATTCATAAGATGCTGGAACTCGTCAATCATAGTTGTATGTTATTTCTCAAATGATATAGATGATAATATCAACTATCAACTAAGGATATCGGTTCCAGCAAAGAACGGCCAAATCAATGGAACAATACATATCAATAAGAATGATGAATGTCACATAGAGTAGTAAGGTCATATATAAAACTTAATAAAAACTAGTCAAGTGTATAACATAGCTTAGTTGAAGCTTAACAGAAAATATTATAAACGACTAGATTTAAGAATAACGTTGTCTTTGACTGCTTAAAGTGGTTACGATTTCAATACTTAACGAGCTTCTCAGGACACTTCTTTACCCAAACTTGCTAATTCTTACACGAAAAGGGAATCGAACTTCGCAACTGCCGGAGGCGAAAACCTGCACTAAATTACTAAGTTACCGTTGCAGCTATTTATACGACTGTGCAGCTGGAATTGCCTTCTTTTATAACTTTATTAAAGTTGTAAAATGTGTTATGGTATATTTCTATCAGTCAAAGTCTTTTTATATAGTATTTAATATATAATTGTTTAAGTACAAATAACGACTGTGACAACAATTACATTAGTGAATCGATTTCATGTCTTTAAAGTTTTCGAATGAATACACTGGTTTCAATCTGGACCATCCATTTCTTTTCTAGAAGAACAATGTTCATATTATCAAAGGTTATTTTGTGTGCAAATCTTAAATAACATTATACTGGTAGTTTGATTTCACAGATTTGTCTTCGAATTCAAAGATTTATCTTCATTTGCCTAAACTACAACAAAATGTTGTATTGATATCTGCGGCACACGAATGTTAAACTCAGATATTGTTCCAATTAAGATTAGTCTGCCAGGCTATTACATTGCAGGAGAAAGAATGTGATTGTCGTGTTTTATACAGAAACAAATAATTTTTATTGTGAATATAAAAGTTTCTGATTTCAGATTACAAAGAAAGTAATGTAAAGTTATCATGCTGTCCCTCAACATTTCATGTGAATTTATTCATTTGCTGTCATTCTATTCTAATTGCGAATCATCTAACTAAATTAATGTCGCAAATTTATGGAATTATTATATTTTTCGATGATTTTGTGTTAAATTAGAAATTAGAGTGACACTTGAAAGACAGAACAATCTGCTTCTGGATTATCAATCGAATAGACGATTTCTATTGACCTGAACACTATAATAGATTTCAAACTGTAAGCTCAGCTTTTGTCGAGAAATGCGATTAATCAAATATACACTTAGCTTAGTAACATTTACCATTCCAACGTTTCAATTCAATTGGTGTTTAAACGGAGTGTTTTACTGAGAGAAAAAAAAACAGAATTTTTGGACATATAATCTTAATTTTCACTATTTAAAGATGTGGAAACAAAACTACTAGCAGTTAAACCTTTTCTTACTTAAAGGCAATAATCCTAGAACTGTTTCATATCTCCAATAGATCAAACGTCGAGAGCAATATTATGGAAGTTTGATATTAAGATAGACAGACAATGATAAATCTAATATGATGAGTAGCTTGTATCATTTATCTCTAACACAAACTCATTTATTGTTTATGATAACTCCTGATGATTGTAATGGTCAGCACAATAATGTGTCACAATTGATCAAACATGTTAATTCTAATTTCTTTGGGCGGACAAAGTTTATATCATTCATTAGATGACTGTAGTAAATAAGGAATACGTAAATTCGAGCATTTTGTAAAAATTACTAAATATCGCTGGCATTTTACAGATGCCGTAACAACTCACTTTACCAGCCTGCTTAAATGAATGTTTACTCATAAGATTTAAGATTTAAAGAGACCACACTTGCTCTAGATCTATAAGGTATTTGAAAGTGGTCATTCCGTTGCGGAACCTCTTAGATTATCGTTATTTGTGGCGTCATTTTTATATAAAAAGTTTTAAAAATCTCCCTCTCTACTTTTTAGCTTTGTGAAAGGTCTGAGTATCTAACATGTCTTGACATTTCAGATGGTTTTTTAAGTTAGACAATAAGAAAAACAGTTGGCAGTTAATACGGTATTTGACAGAAAACTCAAAGCTGAAAAGGAATTTTAATGCTTTGTGCAGATATAGTATTTAAAGAACGAATTATGCTTTTATTTCTCATAAATGTTGCATGTATACATATAATATACATATACAATGTGCAATTACCATTTTTAACATCTAACATGTACTAATTTTTTGCTTTGTTAATAGTTGACGAAAGTGATTGATGCAACACCAAGTTTGATTTGATTTCAAGTGCTTGTAACGTCTTACATTCTAAGAATCTGTTGATTACTTCACAGATTATTTTAAAAAATCATGAATAACTTCATGCTTTTAGTACTCCAGTAAATGTTTTAGTTTTGATTTATTTGAGCTATTCCTATATAGATTATGAAGTATCTAATATAATGTATTTAAAAAGAAACAAATGTTATTTTTTATCTGGTTAATATTATTATATAATCTAGACACAAACAAAACCCAGCTGGTCGCTATTATAATAAGTGTTTGACGACAGACTAAATTGAGATGAACAATGAATGACAAAGAGTATTGTTAAACAGACAACATCTTGTTTGTTTGATGATGATATTAGCGTGACGTTTTGCTATAAGTTATAATCCACCCTAAGATTTTTACAAAAATACATTCATACTGAGAATTATTTTTTACATAATTTGTTCGTTCACGCAATACATTGTTAAGATTGGTTAAGATCGTAGATGGAAAAATCGTCGTGTACCAGGGAGCATTTAAATGAAAGTAAATCAAGAACGACAGTCAAATCCTTTGTGTAAAGTGTTTGCATGTTTATAAGAATGTGATCTCCTAGTAAATTAAAGCAAGAGGACCACGATGGCCTATTATCGCTCACCTGAATACCATTGATATAAACATGAACTAGAGCAAAATTTAAACTTTCTTACCAATATGACACTTCAGTGTTCACTAGGTTTGTCCATATTAGGGCTGTGTGACCTAGGTTTTGCGTCATGACCCATATTTGAACTTAAACAAGAAATCACCGAAACAAATACATTCGCAGAAAGCATGTACATTGTATCTGATTAAATTTATACATGTAGATGTTTTAATTGGGCAGTTCTTTTTTAAAAAGAGAGTTACATGGTCATAATTACTAGAAATATACGATTTCATAAAACTCTAGTGAATAAACACAACTGACAATTTTAATTATTTATAGGTAATTGTTTCTATCCCTCTGTTTCAATTTTTATTGTGCCAAAATACATTTATCATGCAAATTAAGATGAGGGATATAACATTATGTATTTTAGTTGAAAATCTTTGACTAAAAGAACAGTAAGTTAATAGATTTAACATCTTCAATCATTGTGATTTGCTTTATTTAGTAATTTAACAGTTTCCAATAAGCTATTTTGAATTTTTGAGTACTTTGTTGATCAAAGTTGTAGCTTGATCTATACACATTTGTGTTTTATAGAGTTGAATTGTTTTTTTTTTGTTCGTACTTCCATTTCTACTAGTAAATCCAAAACTAACAAGAAAAAAGCTAGTCTTTTATTCAATCTTAACAACAAAAATATTGTAAATATTTGCATTAAGACTACATATGCGCAAACAAATGGAGGAAGTTGTTCATAATAAGAGTTTAAGCAATATCTGAAGCCTCTTGTATGTCTATAAACCTTCTGAAAGCGTAAAATAATGGATAATCCAAATTTGTACAAAATATATACATGTTGTTTTAGGCGCATGCACGTTGTACATGTATATAAATATCGGTTATAATTGCTAGATAGAGTGACTATCACGTAAGGTAATAGTTCCAGCAGATGAAGCTAAATCAAGCCTTATGCAATGACTATCCTGGCTTATCAAACGAATATAATTTCTTACGTTCTGTTTCTTTTTTATCCCCTATCAATTAAACTCAAAGTGTATAATTATAACCACCGGTGGGTCTATGAGAGCTTAATTAAGATTCGTTTCGTGATAGATACTTGTCATTAAATGTTTGAGACGAAGTTATATTGAAATGTTTGAAATGCAATGTGATAATATACATACATTTGGTACTTTCAAAACAACTTTTGTAAACTGGTTAATCCTGTATTTTTACGTGTCTGGACCCCTTCTCCCTTCAACATGGCCACAACAGCCTTGATGTTGGTGTTTTAACTTGTTTGCTGAGTTTGATTTTAATATGGTTATTCCAATAAAATGTGCTTTTGAGCAAGACTTTAAACTGTATGAAGACGATTAACAGTGGTTACCCTTTTATTACTTCGACAGTTTAAATATTTATTGAATTAAATACCTCCGTTAGTTGAGTTTTGAAAAATACATATATTGTTTATACCTTATACATTGTCCGTTTAGTACTAACTAACGTCATTTTAATCAACAAAAAATATACCAAAACACAATTTACATCATTTAAAAGTTTTACATGTTGTAGTAATCATAAAAGAAATAAATGAAAATATCAATGAATTATTTGATGAAAGAACTTCTCGTTTGTCCCATGACTATTTCACTTTTTTACATTATATAGCGTGCATTAAATTTTAGAGAAATTGCAGCTACTTATTGGTGTTGTTTTGTACTGGTTCTTCCTATATGGAATGTTGTTTAATACAAATAGCGAAACAGCCGCTGAACAATACTAGACACGGAATAAAAAAAAAATCAACTTCTTTTCTAAATTTAGAATTCAACTATAGTTTTGCCTACACTGTATACATATATATTCAAAGTAAAATGATAATTGTATCAAATCTCACTTCCAAAATATTGCTTATATAAATGGGTATTATTTCTAACATTTGAAAAAGTCATTTCATTTAGAAAAATACTTATGTGATGTCAATTTTATCATCAATTCGTGCCTTATAGATTGTCTCCTGTGACATTATGGTGTAAACTACTAAACATGACAATATGACACAATTTGGCCTTCTTCAGCAAGCATATTAGTTATTTCTAAATTGTCAAATACCATCAATTTTTAACAGAACCTCCGGGAAACTATTTTGTATTTAAAGAAATCAAATTTTGAAATGTCAGTTATTGTGACATATGAACTACAGCAACAAAACATGCAGGTCTTCTTTGTTTACATAATCAATGTTAGTTTGGTTCTGTCGAACATAATTATTTCAATCATGATTAATATCGGTAAACATGTTTAAAATGAATAAAACTTTTAACAAAATCTCATTTGTGTTACGTGTGATAACTGTTCGGGTAATGTCATAAATCATTCATTTTACGACAATAATGATGATAGACTTGCTATAAAACATTTGAACATAGACATTTAGTTCGGATTGTTAAGGTTTTTTTCTGATATCCCGTTATTGGCTTTCTTTCTATATGTATGCTGGGTAATATTGTTCTTGTATAGGCTTGGACTGAAGAATTTATCATCCCTGTATTTTCTGGATAGAGATTGTTCAAGTATTGAAACATGACAGTTGTAGACTATTTCTTACAGCATGTTATTCGCTGTATCATAAAATGCTAAAGATTTCTAGAACAATACATTCCTGTAATACTAACTACATACCTAATTGTTTAGACTGATTACTGCCGTACTTGCTACAATGATTGGTGGTGCCAAAAAAGCCATCTCAAGCATTGCATGACCGACTTCCAAAGTTTACATATATAGCCAAACATTAACATCGACCCTATACCAATTTAGCTCACTGAATAAGTCATCTAGAAAATTACTGGATATAATTAGAGTAGAAAGTATAGGTTATTTATAAAATAGATATATTACAGGCCTTGGGGTCAAATTCCATTGAATATTTGCTACGTAAATTGACGGTCAGTATATTTCTTCCAATTAAATTAACACTAACAAATTTATTATTTAGAATTATTATAATGTCATATTTGTTTCTTTATTACTACAGAGTGTGTAATAAGAAAAGAAAATCAACATACACGAAAATATGTCCTGAAAATACAGAAATCGATGAGAGATTGAGGTAAATATTACATTGTATACATTTTAGTTTGAATAAATTAACTAAAAAGGATGTGCAAGTATATTTTGATTGACATGTCGCATTCATTTCTATTAGTTTCGTAATATTTAAATTAGAGAATAATGTTGAAGGGTTTGTGCCATGAAACTTTTTGTTGTTACTAGTAAAGAGAAAACAAAAAAAATATCTTAAACATAATTTAAGTCGTTTGTCTGGTATAAATTGAGTCAATACTAGTATATCAAGACTGATACTTAATCGCATTTCTTACTGAGATATCAGAGTGAAATAAATTCATCAAATATATCACGTCAGTATAATAAACGACGTTGTATAGAAGTAACAAATCCTTGCCCATCGGATTCCTCATTTACATATCTTGTTATCATATAAAACTAGATATTAACTGAATATATCACAATAGTTAACGTCATTGGAAATACAGGAATGAAGTCCCTTGACGTATTACCAGATGTAAATAGTGGAGGATTATTTTCCTACAATTATGAGTACAATAATGACACAGTATTTATTTGATTTACTTACGCAAATTAAGAGTGACTTGCATAATTTATCTTATCAATTTAAGACGTCATATGTTAATAAGTTAGTCTGGTCAGATGACATTCTTCATTTTATATACCATATTTCATGAATATTTTGTTTTCGCATTATCTGTCTTTTTAAGAATAAATAAAGTATATCTAAGATGGGATAGTAACAGATGGCATAATTGGTTAAGAAAGTACAAACATTGCTGGGTCAACTTTTTGAACTTTGAAGCAAGAAGAAATAAAACTGATAAGAGCCTAGCTTCTAGCCTGACAAGTGCATATCAATATATAAGCTATATCTGATGGTTAGTTAATCATAACCAAAAAAGAAAAAAATCCTTAAAAGACATTAATCGAAGTGAATATGATGATAATCTCAATGTAGTAAGATATTAAATCACAAAAACAAAATGTATTAAAGCTTTGAATCTACATAAAGTACTTTCGAATACTGATTAGGAATCTGATACCCAAACATTACTTAAATTATACATAAATTTAGATGAAAATGTCCCTCCGTGGACCTACAACATGCCAGACGTTAATATTGACTTATCAATCTTTCGCTAATCTTTTACTAGCCCAGAAGCATTTAAATCTGAATTTGTAAACGTTTTAGAGCAATACAAAGATTTAACACATTTATATACCGACGGTTCTAAAGATGGTAACAAAGTAGGTTGCGCTGCATATGGAAATTCTTTTGCTGCGAGAATGCGACTGCATGACAAAGCATCTATTTTTACTGCCGACGTCAAAGCAATAGATCTAGCTTTAAATTACATATCAATAGTACATGTATATATAACAAGTATGTAATTTTCTCAGATTCTCTATCTGTATTATTGGCCATACAAAATCGTAGTTCAGACAATATTCTTTTTAAAAGTATCGAATTAAAATTACATGAAATTTTAAAATCTAAAATAGTTCACCTCTGCTGGATACCAAGTCATATTGGTATACAAGGAAATTAAAAACTAGACATTTTGGCTAAAGAATCTTTAAACCTTCAACCAGTAGTACTCAAATTACCTAGCAGTGACTTCAAATGTTCAATCAACACGTTAATTTAGTCAAAATTGCAAACAATATGAAACAATGCTATTTTTAATAAGTTACATGACATAAAGCCAACCCTTGATTCATCTTCGTCAATAATATTTTCTAATCGCCGAGATCAAATAGTAATTACGCGATGTAGAATTGTTCATACCAGATTAACACATTCATACTTTCTCAAAAGAGAGGAAGCACCTAAATGTATACCATGTGACCAGCATTTCAGTGTTAAACAGGTTCTCATTGACTGTCAGGATCTTAAATACATTCGTGACAAACATTTTAAGGTTAACTCACTTAAAGAACTTTTTGAGTCAGTACCATCATATGCAATACTTAATTTTTTGAAGGAAATAAATATTTATAATAAAATATAGGATTTTAAATCATTATTATCGATTTAATTAATAGTATCATCAAATGTTTTCAGCGCGATATGACCTTTTGCGTTGGTGCGCCGTAAAACCCAAACAAACAAACATCACAAATTTGTTACTTGGGGAACATATAATATATAATGTTGCGAACCTGCCTTTCATAGATTATGCTAAGATAACAAGCAACAGAAACATTCACTCTTCATATCGACACAATTTTAATGATTCCGATAAAATATTTGCTGAGTATATAACAGATTAAATGTTCAACATAATCATGTGCTTTACGTTTATATTAACGCGAAACTAAAAATGAATATATTAATTAAAATCTCATCCGGTTCTGTCCGCTCATTACTATCAAAACAGATTGGTTTAAACTAGAAAACACGATTGTACATTAAGAATTGTAGTTAATTAAATTGCCTCTAAGGTTTTGTGTTGTTAAACGTCCTATTTTAACGGTCGAAGTCATATAAAAGGATCGTGCATTATTTAAAAATTATCATTCTTGTAAGGAACCAGTTACTTGACACTCATATATACCTAAGCAACTGGCAAGTTATCCGCAATGGTTTCATTCTTTGTAAAATCTTTCAAAAAAGGCGGCTTAAGCGGATGAAACATTTAATCAAATGAATGAAATAGTACATAATAAGGTTTAGACCCTGTGCACTAAATATTTGTTTTACAACGAGGCGATTCTTCTTGACAATTTATTAAATCGTCAAATACTTCAGTTGCAAAGGGGAAAGGAAGAGCCATTTTAATTAATGATAAAACATTATTTACGGCTATATAAATATTAATCTGAACACTTTAATTAGTAAAGCATTGATGCAAAAATGTATATTTATTTAAAAGTTCATAAGCATAATACATTAACAAATGCCTGACTTACATCTCCTTTTTTGTATTTCATTGATCGTTTCCATCCTAAAAATTACATAATAGACGTTTGATGAATATGATTTATATTTCTTATCAGCAATTTGTAATTTTGTAACTTGTGGTCAGTACTTATCAATAGACTCTGACATATTGTATTCCAAACACTATTGAAGTAAATATATCAAAAACCAAATATCAAAATAGAACAATATATTCTTACGACGACTAATGTCGCTGCGTTTAAATATTATAAGCTATAAGATTCAAGACTCACAAGAACGCCACTAATTATCTGAATGTTTAAACATGTATTGCTATTTTATATTGTTGCATTCATGTTAATTATTCATCTCCATAATTTTTCGTCATTCTAAAAAGACTCATGCAAAGGTTGATACGATTTAACTAACGATTTAAAAAACATCAATCGTAAATAATAATTGATGATATAATCAAACTTTATATCTGTCAATGTCAAACTTTACATGTGGCCATTGTCTAAGGCAAACTGGGTTCAAACTATAGAAGTATTACAGTTGCAATTGACAAGTGATTATAATGAACCGTTCACATCGTACGTAAGTATCGAAATATGCCGTACTTGTAATTTGCATGTATATCAAGATGTTAACATTTGGTATTTACTCCTAAATAAAAGTAAATCAAACTTTGAGGACCATCAAGATTATTGCTATTCGATACGTTTATATATTTCTACTCGTAGATACATCAGTTTTGCAATATCATAATCTACATGTCGTGACCGCGGTAGGGTGAGATAAGGTTTATAGATCACGATCATAGCAATATCGATTTCAATGTATCACGGGAGGATGAAATTTCTCGAATACAAATGTGTTATATGTTTGTTTATTGAGCATTAGGTGTGAGTCAACAGTTATAGATGTCATTACTTTGATAGCGACATTTGGATTTCTTGAGATTATTTATCTAACGAATATGTTCCATGACGAAAAAGTCCCGAATTTGGAGATAATGTCCCACATGATATGGGTAATAGAATGTAAAATAAGATATTCCAATTGTATATAGTCATTATTATTTCTTTAGTACAATTAATAGTCTATTTAGACATGTAGCCTAAAAGTTGGACATTGAACGTAATTCATTGTTGATGATAATCCTCAGAACAATATTTATGCATGTTAGTATAAATGTATTTATATTTGTCGAGACAAAGAAAATCTAGTTAATTAAAAGTTATATAAGGAATTAATGGACGAACCAAAATCAGTATAGGCATATAGTGTTCATATGATTCACACTTCAGTAAATATGACAATAAACGGAAATGAACAATCGTCCGGGAATCAAAAGATGATAAAGAAAAAATGCAACAATTACTAGGAGAAAGCAATAAACTCTAGTTAAAAGGAAATAGAAAGGATCAAAGAAATAATTTCTGGAATATCGCCGAAATATTTCTCAAATGCTCAGACATTTCAGATGTCTAGCAAATTTGTCTAAAAACCCGAGGCCATTGATACATTAACTAAGGTTAACTCTGAAAAAAAAATAGTTTGACAGGAAACTTAAAGCTTAAAATGCTTTGTTTTTGAAGTTATATTGCATAGTATGGGGACGACTTCTGGTTGAATTTTTTACACGACTTGCATGTATAACATACAATATACAAAACACCGGTTGATAACAGCTCATACTAATAGTATTTGCTTTCTTGATAATAACAAAACTGATAGATGCAACATCAAATATAATTCAAGTATTTTTTAGGTGTACGACGCATCTCTTGATATTACTGAACACGTTACATTAACAAATCCAACATAACTTCATTTTTGTCGTACTTTCCTATTTTGAATTTTGATTTATACTTAATAGACTATATCCGGAATTCAAATATTTGGGTTTTCCCCTGCGGTACAAACAAACTTTCACTGTTACAATGAAAACACGTGTAAAAAAACAATAGGATTTAATCCATAGTTCGTGCTGTTTAGCAATAATGTTTAGAAAACTTTGTTTGTACCGCCTGTACACGGACGGAAAAACCTATTAATTTGAATTCCGGATTAGGTCTATTGTATATATAGAAGAGTTTTATACATCATTTAATGAATTTTTGCTAATGTTAATTCTTATATAAGTTAAGAAGGGTCTATTTTTATAATCTTGCTATTATTAATTACGTGATCTAAACCAAACAAAACAAAACCCAGCTGGTCGCTATTAAAATAAGTATTTGACGACAAACATAATAGGGATGAACGATAAATGACAGAATATAATTGTTGAATAGACGACTTTTTGTTTGTTTGATAATAATATTAGCGTGACGTTTTGCTATAAGTTATAATCCTCACAAAAATACAATCATACTGAGAATTCTTTTCTACATAATTTGTCCGTCCTGGCAATAGATGGTTAAGATTGGTTAAGATCGTAAATTGAAAAGTCGTCGAGTACCAGGGAGCATTTATATGAAAGTAAATCAAGATAGACAGACAAATCCTTTGTGTAAAGTGTTTGCATGTTTATAGGAATGTGATCCTCTGATAATCTGAACAAAAAGAAACATTTAACAATTGCATTGCTTTAAAATAATGTAATTACGTAATAATGTACATGTATAATTTTGTTATTCTAGTAGTAGTCGGATATTAAAAATAAATGAACAAGTTATTGTAACGGACAATAGAAATTTGTAGTAATTTTTGTCTATCTATCTTTTTCTGTTGTTTTGTTCTTGTGCCTCAATACATTTACTATGCAGATAATGGTCATTTAAAAACCGTATGATTTCAGAAAATCGTATCCTACGATTTCAATATGGTATTTTCGTTTAACAATACCATGCTCTTCAAAACTGTATGACTGAAAAATGCGGATAAAGAGCCGTAACGCATCATAAAATGACATAAACTAGACACTCTATTCGAAAGAAAGGCTGTTTATTTATTTTTAGTGTTCAAAGTTTCTTATGACTACTCGAAATTTATGTATAACCCAAATTACAAATAGGGTAATTTAGGGTAATTGTATGTATACAACCAATACAATCAATTGTAATCTGTCTACTGTGTCATATTTTAATAAGGGGGGTACAACCTATAACATTGCTCTCTCAAAGTAATAATTTATGAAACATCTACAAACAATCTCAAAGTCATTTCAGATAGTCTGAAGATTGTGTCTTCATTGAGATTTATAAGACATAAGAACAATGGCTGGCCTTAGTTGCCTAGTTTGGAACAACATTAATTTTGTATCTTTCTATTTACATAATACTTTACTTCATGTGTATCTCGTTTTGTTTTTGGTTTTACGTACATATATATTTTGTATAGTTTATAATGCACGGTGAATTTCTAAGAAGAAATTTAAATTAACGTCGCGTGTTAAAATATATAGTGTCTCCAATCTTTATGAACGTATTCCAAAGTGAATAGTGAGTATCGGTATTTTAAAACAAATGACAGAATATTACTTCTACCTAAATATGACTGCAGCAAAACAACCGAACATCAATAAGTCTATAGTTTACTGTCGTTCTTTAGGAAATATGATGAATAGTGTTAAACACGATCGATTATTTACTTTAAAAATAGTTTGTATGTCTGCATATTTGTTTCTGTTTTACCGTCAAAGGTAAAGACATTTTTAATGTATTTCGATGTGTGATTTTATTTACCGCCGGCCTGAAGGCCGGTGGTATATTGGAGTCGTCAGAATCTGACGAACATGGTAGGAGCAGTTCATGATTTCTTTTACTTGCGTCCTTCTTTTTATTTACAAAAGTTGACAGTGCTAAATTGTATTAATTTTTAGTTTTATAGTACTGCAATAAAATTTTGTGCTTTTTGGGGAGCATTTTGAAGAACAGTTTATCCTAAATTTATATTTTAAGACATTGTAAAATATCTGCTCCCCTAAATTGAGGTTCAGGCTAAAAACAACCACGTACCGTACATATTTCACGCACGTCTCCGTGAACAGATTTGCAATAGACTCGTGGTAAATAAGCAAGTACGCGAGCTGAGAAATTTAGATTGGGTTTATCGTATACGAAGCGCTAAATGCATGATGTAAAATCTGGCGTGTTTTTGTATACATAAATTTTATTTATTCTTTAAAACATTTATATATCATGTTTAAAAGGAGTTTCTCCAAGAAGTTGCTATATTGTAATTATCTTCTCTTCTAAACCCTGGTTTAGACTAAAACACGTGGACATGCTGGTACATTTTAGTAAACATAAATTTATTGTTGTAATTAGTGGCCAATAAGCCGTATTTTTTTAAGTTTGTAAAAAGGAATAATGTATTAATTAAATAATGTAGTAAATATATAGATTTATAAACTGTGCCATTTATCATGGAACACTTTACATGTTCTGTATTATACCTCGGAATACAGGATTTTGTACTCTTTTTGCCGCATATATCTTTGTTTTCTCTTTTGATTTATGTACACATAATATTACAACTATCCGGCGGTATTTAATGCTTTGCATTAATCTTTTCTTGTACGTAAATTGTTGCAACGTACGATATATCGGAACGAAATATTTAATCATAATTTTCATCTTCCTAAGACGTTTTTCATTATATTTTGGTTTTTTTTGAGTTTACACTTTATTAACACTATGTATAGGTCATTATACGGCAATCAGTCAAATTACTCACCGTTACTGGAAAGGCTAAATGCTAGTTATAGACGAGAAAGGAGTGTATATAAAAGTGGAAACTTTACATCATAAATTATTTCAAGTAGGAATATTTACTCGTAATATTGAATCCATGTCGATCTATGTATGACCCAGTAATTTTATTAGGAGGGTACATTGGGTAACTTTTAATGATTTGATGTTATATCACTATTGGTTAATTATAACACTTGTGATGTGCGCTAATGCATACAAAAGTAAGGTCATACAGGTCTTTATTGCTAAGTAGACTTTAACTCAAATGGATGATAGCAAATATTGATTGCAAATGGCATGTATTAATCATTTACGTTAAGGAAAAGAACATTTAAAAATTTGGAAAGGAAATTCCATTCCGAGAAGTTTTAATGTAAGGTTAAAAACTAATAGAATAAATATACAATATTTTGTTTCATCTCAGTAAACGTAACCTAAACTCCATTACAAATACAAGTGTGTGAATATATAATAGGAATCAAATTTAGTACCAGTAATATAAAAGCTAAAACATGCCCCTATTACATTTTATATTTAAATAGCCATAGTGACATCGATTAGTCAATTAAAAAAACAATTATAAATATATGCGTAGGTCGGCATAAGATATTTGCAAACTAACTACCAGCAAATATAATGCTTATGATGATTAAAGATGAACATTCAAAATAAATACAGGAACTCGTCAATCATAGTTGTAAGTTTTTTTCTTAAATTGTATTGATGGTAATATCAACTATCTACTAAGATATCGGTTCAAGCATTTAACGCCAAATCAATGGAACAATAAATATCAATCAGAATGATGAATGTCACATAGAGTAGTAAAGTGATATATAAAACTGTAATAAAAACTAGTCATGTGATATAACATAGCTTAGTTGAAGCTTATTAGAAAATAGAATAAATGACTAGATGTTTTTAGATAACGTTGTCTTTGACTGCTCAAAATGGTTACGATTTCAATACCTAACAAGCTTCTCGTGACACTTCTTTACCCAAACTTGCTAATTCTTACACGGAAAGGGAATCGAACTTTGAACCTGCCGGAGACGAAAACATGCCCTTAATTGCTAAGCTTCCGTCGCAGCTATTTATACAATAGCGCAATTGGAATTGTCTATTGTTATCAATTTATTAAAGTTGTAAAGTGTGTTTTGTTTTATATCTATCAGTCAAAGCCTTTTTTTATATGTTACAGGCAATTTGTAAATTTAGGCAATTTTTAAATTCCTGGAATTTTTAGGCATTTTGTAAATTGCCTGGCCATTTTAGGCAATTTGTAAAATGACTAAAATTTCTAGGCGATTTACAAAATGCCCGAAAAAATAGTTAAATATTTTACACATTGCCTAAATGCCTTAAAAGTAGTTGATGATAATGGCAAGTTAACCAAAATTTATTTAATTTCTATTGATTCCGTCTACAATCCCTTTCAAAAAATTAAGGATGACACTCTTAACCATGCACATGGTCAATATCAGGCTGTCCACAGGCCAATTGTATTTTGGTTGCAATTTGGTATATTGGAACACTCCAATTAAAATGTAAGACTTGATTGTGAACGTTTCCTATACTGGCCATTATTATTGGATGAAAATTATGTTCAACACTTATTATGCATTAGGATTTACATTATACTAATTCAAATATATTTTCCTGACACTTTCAGGCAATTTATAAAAAAAGCTCAAAATTATCAGTCAATTGCCCAGATATTTTCATGCATTTAAAAAATACCTGACTCATTTAGGCAATTTACAAAATGCATGAATTTTTTGGCATTTTACAAAACGCCTAATTTTACAGATTTCCTGTAACATATATATTGTTTAAGTATAAATAACGACTGTGAAAACTGGACAATTACAAAGTGAAACGATTTCATGGGTTTATAGTTTTCGAATGAATACACTGTTTTCAATCTGGTCCATCTATTTCTATTCTAGAAGAACATTTCTCGTATTATCAAAGGTTATTTGTGTGCAAATCTTTAATAACATTTTACTAGCAATTTAAATTCACAGATTTGTCTTCATTTGTCCAAACTACAACAAAATGTTGCAATGATATCTGCCGCACACGAATGTTAAACTGAAATCTTGTTCCAGTTAAGATTAGTCTGCCAGGCTATTACATTGCAGGAGAAAGAATGTGATTGTCGTGTTTTATACAGAAACAAATAATTATTATTGTGAATATAAAAGTTTCTGATTTCAGACTACAAAAATAGTAATGTAAAGTTATCACGCTGTCCCTCAACACTTCATGTGATTTTATTTATCATTTGGTGTCACACTTTTCTAATTGCGAATTCTTAATTCAACCAAAATGTCGCAAAATTATGGTATTATCCTTTTTCGATGTTTTTGTGTTAAATTTGAAATTAGAGTGACACTTGAAAGACAGGACAATCTGCTCCTGGATTATCAATCGAATTGACGATTTCTGTTGACCTTAACAATATAATACATTTCAAACTGTGAGCTTTGTCGAGAAATGTGATAAAAATATACACTAAGCTTAGTAACATTTACCATCATACTGTTCACACGTTTTTTAAAATATAATTGGTGTTTAAACCGAGTGTTCTACTGAAACAAAGCAGAATTTTGGACATATAATCTTTTTTAACCGTTTAACGTTGTGGAAATAAAATTACTTTGAAGCCTACACGTCTTTTACTCAAAGGCTATACTCCTACAGCTTTCATCTTTAGTAAATATCAAACGTCAAGAGCAATATATTGAAGTCCAAGTTTTATAGTATTGTATCAATTTTTACTGTATAACAAAGACGATAGGTATTTTTTTGCACCTTGCCGACTTTTATTACATTCCAACATATTACCTAGACTAGCTGTTAGTGTATATCACTTAACTAGATGAGGTGACTAAATTGATAAAATATACTCACTTTTCAATCTACAACCAGACGATATAGATTTATAAATTAAACTATCAGTTAGACTGAAAATGATAAATCTAATATGATGAGTAGCTTGTATCAATAATCTCTTACACAAACTTATTTATTGTTTATAATAACTTCAGATGATTGGACTGGTCAACGCAATAATGTGTCAGATTTGATTTCCAACATACTAATTATTATTTCCTAGGACGAACATAGTTTATAGCGTTTAACAAATGAATAAAATGCTTTGCTACTTGAAGGTTTTTGTAAAACAACTTAATTTCTTAAAAATCTCCCTCATTGCTTTTTGGCTTTGTAGGAGGTATGTGCTTCTAACACGTCCAGACATTTCAAATGGTTGTTTTTTTCTTCTCAAGTTTGCCTATAAGATAAACAATTAATACTATGTTTGATTCGGAAACTCAAAGCAAAAACTGAAGTTTAATGCTTTGCTGCAAAAATTATACATATATAATTATAAAATTTATGTTTTAATTTTCTTATAAAACTTGCATGTATGCATACAAATATAATAATATATAATAATATTCAAATTTAATATACTTTCAACATTTTTTAACAACTTATATTAACTTATTTTCTTTGTTAATAGATGACAAACCAAACTGATTAGCAACACCAAATATAATTAACGTGTTTATAATGTTGCACGAATAATCTCTTGCTAGCACAATACAGATTACTTTAACAAATCAAAATAATTTCTTGGTTTAAGTACCTTTTTATTTTGAGTTTTGATGAATACAAAATGTATAAATTAAACAGTTATATACTAATGTTTGACGAGTCTTTTTTAAATAACAGTATTATGTAAAAAAATCATCTAATTATTGTTATTTACGTCATCTAGACAAAACCAAACCTAGCTGGTCGCTATTTCAATAAGTGTTTGACGACAGACTTAATAGAGATGAACAATAAATGACAAAAAGTATTGTTAAATAGACAACATCTTGTTTGTTTGATGATAATATTAGCGTGACGTTTTGCTATATGTTATAATCCACCGTAAGATTTTTACAAAAATACATTCATACTGAGAATACTATTCTACATAATTTGTCCGTTCACGCAATATATTGTTAAGATTGGTTAAGATCGTAGATTGAAATATCGTCATGTACCAGGGAGCATTTATATGAAAGTAAATCAAGAACGACAGCCAAATCCTATGTGTAAAGTGTTTGCTTGTTTATAAGAATGTGATCCTCTGGTAAATTAAAGCAAGAGAACCATGATGGCCTATTATCGCTCACCTGAATACCATTGATATATACATGAACTATAGTAAAATTTAAAAAAACTTTCTAACCAATATGACACAACAGTGTTCACAAGGATTGTCCATATAATGGCTGTGTGACCTAGTTTTTGCGCCATGACCCATATTTGTACTTAAACAAGAAATCAGCGAAACATATACATTCACAGAAAGCATTAACATTGTATCTGATAAAGTATAATTACATGTAGATGTTTTAATGCGGCAGTTCTTTTCAAAAAGAGAATTACATGGTCATAATTACTAAAAATATACGATTACAAAAAACTCGGCATCTAGTGAATAAACACAAAGGACAGTTTCAATAATTTATTAGTAATTGTTTCTATCCCTCTGTTTCAAATTTTATTGTGCCACAATACATTTATCATGCAAGTGAAGATGAGGGATATAACATTTTGTATTTTAGTTGAAAATCTTTGACTAAAAGAACAGTAAGTCAATAGATTTAGCATCTTCAAACAACGTGATTTGCTTTATTAGTAATTTAACAGATTTCAATAAACTATTTTGAATTTTTGAGTGATACATTGTTGATCAAATATGTAGCATGATCTATACACCTTTGTGTTTTATAGAATTGTTTTTTTGGACGTACTTCCATTTCTACTAGTATATCCAAAACTAACAATAAAATCTAGTCTTTCATTCAATCTTAACAACAGTAATATTGAAAATATTTGCATTAAAACTAAATATGCGCAAACAAATGGAGGAAGTTGTTCATAATAAGAGTTCAAACAATATCTGAAGCCTCTTGTATGTCTATAAACATTCTGAAATCGTAAAATCATGGATAATCCAAATTTGTACAACATAAATACATGTAAAGATGGATAGAGTGACTAGCTCGTTATTTCTAAATTGTCAAATACCATCAATTTTTAACAGAACCTCCGGGAAACTATTTTGTATTTAAAGAAATCAAATTTCGTAATGTCAGTTCTTGTGACAAATGATTTACAGCAACAGAACATGCAGATCTTCTTTGTTTACATAATCAATGTTAGTTTGGTTCTGTCGAATATAATTATTTCAGTCATGATTAATATCGGTAAACATGTTTAAACTGAATAAAACTTTTAAAAAATCTCATTTGTGTTACGTGTGATAACTGTTCGGGTAATGTCATAAATCATTCATTTTACGACAATAATGATGATAGACTTGCTATAAAATATTTGAACATAGACATTTAGATCGGATTGTTAAGTTTTTTTCTGATATCCCCGTTACTGGCTTTCTTTTTATATGTTTGCTGGGTTATATTATTCTTGTATAGGCTTGGACTGAAGCATTTATCATCCCTGCATTTTCTGGATACAGATTGTTACAGTCTTGAAACATATCAGTTGTAGACTATTTCTTACAGCATTTTATTCGCTGTATCTTAAAATGCTCAAGATTTATAGAACAATACGTTCTTTTAATACAAACTACATTCTTAACTATTTAGACTGATTACTGCCGTACTTGCTACAACGATGGATGGTGCCAAGAAAGCCATCACAAGCATTGCATGACCAACTTCCAAAGTTTACATATATACAACATTAACATCGACCCTATACCAATTTAGCTCACTGAATAAGTCATCTAGAAAATTACTGGAAATAACTATAGTAGAAAGTAAATGTTATTTATATAATAGATATATTACAGGCCTTATGGTCAAATTCCATTAAATATTTGCTACGTAAATTGACGGTCAGTATATTTCTTCCAATTGAATAAAGACTAACAAATTCATTATTTAGAATTATTATAATGTCATATTTGTTTCTTTATTACTACAGAGTGTGTAATAAGAAACGAAAATCAACATACACGAAAATATGTCCTGAAAATACAGAAATCAAGGAGAGATTGCGGTAAACATTACATTGTATACGTTTTAGTTTGAATAAATTAACCAAAAGAATGCAAGTATATTATGAATGACATGTCGCATTTATTTCCTAATTGTTTCGTAATATTCAAATTAGAGAATTATGTCGCCATGAACCTTTTGTTGCAACTAGTAAAGAGAAAACAATTAATATCTAAAACAGAATTTAAGTCGTTTGTCTGGTATAAATTGGGTCAATACTAATATATCAAGACTGATACTTAATCGCATTTCTTACTAAGATAACAAAGTGAAATAAATACATCAAATATATCACGTCAGTATAATAAACGACGTTGTATAGAAGTAACAAATACTTGCCCATCGGATTCATCATTTACATATCTTGTTATCATATAAAACTAGATATTTACTGAATATATCACAATACTTAACGCCATTGGAAATACAGGAATGAAGTCCCTTGGCGTATTACCAGATGTAAATGGTGGAGGATTAAATTATACAATTATGAGTACAATAATGACACAGTATTTATTTGATTTACTTACACAAATTAAGACTGACTTGCATACTTTATCTTAACAATTTAAAACGTCATATGTTAATAAGTTAGTCTGGTCAGATGACATTGTTCATTGTATATATCATATGACATAGGAAGCTTTCATGAATATTTGTATTACTATTATCTGTCTCTTTAAGAATAAATAAAGTATTTCTTAGATGGGGTAGTAACAGTTACATCGCATATCAAGTATAATAAGGAAACAAGGGTAATTGCTTTAGAAAATACAAACATTGCTGGGACGACATTCTGAACGTTTAAGTAAGCGATGATAAGACTGAAATAGAACTCAGTTTCTAGCCTGACAAACAAGTGCGTATCAATATATAAGCTACAATTGATGGTTTTGAATCATAACTAAAATTGAAATAATTCTTTAAAAGACATTAAAGGTACTCATTCACAAATTTCATCTTAAATATCAACTTTTTCTAAAACTATCAAATTGTATGGAAAAATATTTTTAAAACGGGAAATAAGTGTTCTGATAATGACAATTTTAGTGCAAATTGACATAAAACTACAAAACATGATGTTTCATGTAGTAAATATCTACCCCGTATGTCACGGTATAGACACTTTCAGTGCACTTTTTACTTTAATTGTATATGTCATGCAACATATAGGTCAGTTTGTCCTAAAAAATAAGAATTATTTTTTTACACAATTACAGACATTGAATGGTATTTTGAAATTATAGAAAAAACAAACCAAATCCGTGAACTAGTATCTTTAAGTGAATGTAATTTAGTTCAAACCATAGACTTCGACAGTACATTGCAAATTTTTTACTTGTGGAACATATAATATCGAATGTTGCGAACCTCCCTTTCATAGATTATGCTAAGATAACAATCTACTAAAACATTCATTCTTCATATCGACGCAATTTTAATGATTCCGATAAAACGTTTGCTGAGCATATAACAGATAAAATGTTCACCACAATCATGTGCTTTGCGTTTACATTTACGCTAACCTGAATATGAATAAATAAACAAAATTCTCAATTGGTACTGTTTGCTCATTACTAACAAAACAGATGTCTTAGGATTTGTTTTAACTAACAGATACGATTTTACATTAAGGATTGTAGTTATCAAAATGGCACAATGTATTCTCGTGACGACTAACGTCGTTGTGTTTAAATAATATTTAAGTTATGAGATCCAAGACTTACGAGAACGCCACTAATGTATCTGAATGTGTTAACATGTATTGCTATTTTATATTGCTGCATTAATGTTAATGATTTACCTCCGTATTTTTCGTAATTTCAAATAGACACATGTAAAGATTAATCTGATTCAAAAAAACGAAAACAAAACAATCGTAAATCATACTTGATAGTTGAATTAAACTTTATATCTGTCGATGCCAAAATTCAAATGTGGCCATCGTCTCATGCAAAATGGGTCAAAATATTGAAATATTACAGTTGCAATAGACAAGTGGGTATCGTAACGTTCACATCGTACGTAAGTTTCGAACAAATACCGCACTTGTAATTTGCATGTGTATCATGTTGTTAGCATTTGGTATTAACACCTTAATAAAAAAAGACCATCAAGATTTTCGATACGTTTATAAATATTTCTACTCGTAGATATATCGGTTTTGCAATATCATAATCTACATGTCGTGACCACGTATTGTAATCGGTAGGGTGAGATAAGGTTCATAGATCACGATCATAGCAATATCGATTTCAATGTAGCACCGGAAGATGTAATTCCTTGTATACAAATGTGTTATATGTTTGTTTATTGAGCATTAGGTGTGAGTCAACAGTTATAGATGTCATTACTTTGATAGCGACATTTGGATTTCTAGAGATCATTTCTCTAACGAATATGTTCCATGACGAAAAAGTCCCGAATTTGGAGATAATGTCCCACATAATATGGATAATAGAATGTAAAATAAGATATTCCAATTGTATATATTCATTATTATTTCTTTAGAACAATTAATAATCTATTTTGACATGTAGCCTAAAAGTTGGACACTGAACATGATTCATTGTTGATGATAATCCTCAGAACAATATTTATGCTTGTAAGTATAAATGTATTTATATTTGTCGAGACAAAGGAAATCATGTTAATTAAAAGTTATATAAGGAATTTATGGACGAACCAAAATCAGTATAGGCTAATAATGTTCATATGATTTACACTTCAGTAAATATGACAATAAACGGAAATGAACAATCGTCCGGGAATCAAAAGATGATAAAGAAAAAATGCAACTATTACTAGCAGAAAGCAATAAACTCTAGTCAAAAGGAAATAGAAAGGATCAAAGAAATAATCTCTGGAATATCGCCGAAATATTTTTCATATGCTCAGACATTTCAGATGTCTAGCAAATTTGTCTAAAAACGAGGTAGTTGATATATTAACTAAGGTTAACTCCGAAAAAAAATTTGTTTGACAGGAAACTTAAAGCTTAAAATGAAATTTTATGCTTTGTTTTTGAAGTTATATTGCATAGTATGGGGACGACTTCTGGTTGAATTTTTTACACGACTTGCATGTATAACATACAATATACAAAAAACCAGTTGATAACAGCTCATACTAATAGTATCTGCTTTCTTAATTATAACAAAACTGATAGATGCAACATCAAATATTATTCAAGTGTTTTTTTACGTGTACGACGTATCTCTTGATATTACTGAACACGTTACATTAACAAATGCAACATAACTTCATTTTTTTGTACTTTCCCATTTTGAATTTTGATTTATACTAAATTGTATATATAGTATTATACATCATTAAATAAATTTTTGCTTATGTGAATTATTATATAAGTTAAGAAGGGTCTATCTTTTATTATTTTGTTATTATTATTTACGTGATCTAGACCAAAACAAAACATAATCCAGCTGGTCGCTTTTGAAATAAGTATTTGACGACAAACATAATAGAGATGAACGATAAATGACAAAATGTATTGTTGAATAGACGACTTCTTGTTTATTTGATAATATTATTAGCGTGACGTTTTGCTATACGTTATAATCCTCACAAAAATACAATCATACTGTGAATTCTTTTCTACATAATTTGTTTGACCACGCAATAGATAGTTAAGATTGTTTAAGATCGTAAATTGAAAAGTCGTCGTGTTCCAGGGAGCATTTATATGAAAGTAAATCAAGATAGACAGGCAAATCCTTTGTGTAAAGTGTTTGCATGTTTATAAGAATGTAATCCTCTGATAAACTGAACAAAAAGAAAGTTTAACAATTGCTTTAACATAATGTAATTACGTAATAATATACATGTATAATTTTGTTATTCTAGTAGGAGTCGGATATTAAAAATAAATAAACAAGTTATTGTAACGGACGATAGAAACTTTAATTAGTAATTTTTGTCTATCTATCTTTTTCTGTTTTTTTTTCTTGTGCCTCAATACATTTACCATGCAGATAATGGTCATTTAAAAACCGTATGATTTCAGAAAATCGTATCCTACGACTTTAATATGGTATTTTCGTTTAACAATACCATGCTCTTCAAAAGAGTATGACTGTAAAAATGCGGATAAAGAGCCGTATTTAAAGCACCATAAAATTACATAAACTTGACACTCTATTCAAAACAAAGGCTGTTTATTTATTTTTTAGTGTTCAAAGTATCTTATTTACTACTCGCAGTTTATTTATAACCCACATTACAAATAGGTTATCTTTAGAAATTGTTATTTAGGGTAATTGTATGTATACAACCAATACAATCAATTGTAATTTGTCTACTGTGTCATATTTTAATAAGGAGGTACAACCTATAACATAGCTCTCTCAAAGTAATAATTTATGAAACATCTACAAACAATTGCAAAGTCATTCAGATAGTCTGAAGATTGTGTCTTCATTGAGATTTATAAGACATAAAAACAATGGCTGGCCTTGGGTGCCTAGTTTGGAACTACAATAATTTGTATCTTTCTATTTACATAATACTTTACTTCATGTGTATCTCTGTTTGTTTGTTGTTTTACTTACATTTATATTTTGTATAGTTTATAATGCATGGTGAATTTCTATGAAGTTATTTTAATTAACGTCGCATATCTCCTATCTTTATGAACGTATGCCCAAGTGAATAGTAAGTATAGGTGTTTTAAGACATATGACGAAATATTACTCCTACCTAAATATAACAGCATTCAAAACAACCAGACATCAGAAAGTCTATAGTTTATTGTCGTTTTTTAGGAATTATGATGAATAGTGTTAAACACGATCGAGTATTTACTTTAAAAATATTTTGCCTGTCTGCATAATTGTTTCTGTTTTATCGTCAAAGATAAAGACATTCTTAATGTATTTCAATGTGTGATTTGATACGTAAATTGTTGCAATGTACGATATATCGGAAAGAAATATTAAATCATAAATGTCACCTTCCTTCGAAGTTATTCATTACATTATGTTTTTGGTAGAGTTGACCACTTTACAATTAGGATTGAATCCATGTCGATCTCTTTATGACCCAGTGATTTTATTAGGAGTGTATATTGTAGTAACTTTTAATGATGTAATGTTATGTCACTATTGGTAAATTATACCACTTGTGATTTGTGCTAATTCATACAAAAGTAGTGTCATACAGGTCTTTATTGCTAAATAGACTTTAAACAAAATGGATTATGAACTAATCATGATTGCGAAAGGCATATGATAATTATTTAGGTTAAGGAAATGAACATTTAAAAATTAGGATAGGAAATTCCGTTCCGAGAAGTTTAAGTGTGAGCCTTTAAGAACTAAAAGAATAAATATTTCATTTCATCTCAGTAAACTAAACTTAAAATCCGTAACACATACATGATATATGATAATCAAATTTAGTACTAGAATTAAAAAAGCTAAAACTTGCTCTCTATTACATTTGTATTTAAATAGCCATAATACTCGTAGCATCGATTCGTCTATTTAAAACAACAATTATAAGTATATTTGTAGGTCGGCATGAGATATTTGCAAACTAACAACTAGCAAATATAATGTTTTGATGGTAACAGATGAACATTTATTACAGATACTGGAACTCGTCAATCATAGTACAATGTATAATGATATTTCTCAAATTATATTGATGGTAATATCAACTATCAACTATGGATACCGGTTCAAGCATTAAACGGCCAAATCAATGGAACAATAAATATCAATCAGAATGATGAATGTCACATAGAGTACTAAGGTCATATATAAAACTGTAATAAAAACAAGTCATGTGTATAACATTGCCTAGCTGAAGCCTAACAGAAAATATCATAAATGACTAGGTTTTAGGATAACGTTGTCTTTGACTGCTCAAAGTGGTTACGATTTCAATACTTAACGAGCTTCTCAGGACACTTCTTTACCCAAACTTGCTAATTCTTACACGGAAAGGGAATCGAACTTCGCAACTGTCGGAGTCGAAAACATGCACTTAATTACCAAGTTACCGTTGTAGCTATTTATAAAACTGTGCTGCTGAAATTGCCTTCTTTTATAAATTTATTACAGTTGTAAAATGTGTTATGTTATATTTCTCTTAGTCAAATTCGTTTTATATATTATTTTATATAATTGTTTAAGTACAAATAATTAACTGTGAAAACTGGACAATTACAAAGTGAAACGATTTCATGTCTTTTTAGTTTTCAAATGAATACACCGGTTTCGATCTTGACCATCTATTTCTAATCTAGAAGAACATTTCTCGCATTATCAAAGGTTATTTGTGTGCAAATCTTTAATAACATTTTACTGGTAGTTCGATTTCACAGATTTATCTTCATTTGTCCAAACTACAGCAAAATGTTGTATTGATATCTGCGGCACACGAATGTTAAACTCAGATCTTGTTCCAATTAAGATTAGTCTGCCAGGCTATTACGTTGCAGGAGGAAGAATGTGATTGTCGTGTTTTATACAGAAACAAATAATTATTATTGTGAATATAAAAGTTTCTGATTTCAGACTACAAAAATAGTAATGTAAAGTTATCACGCTGTCCCTCAACATTTCATGTGATTTTATTCATTTGCTGTCACACTATTCTAATTTCGAATTCTTCATTCAAACAAAATGAATGACACAAAATTATGGAATTATCCTTTTTTCGATATTTTGTGTTAAATTAGAAATTAAAGTGACACTTGAAAGACAGGACAATCTGTTTCTGGATTATCAATGGAATGGACGATTTCTGTTGACCTGAACAATATAATACATTTCAAACTGTAAGTTCAGCTTTTGTTGAGAAATGCGATTGAACAAATATACACTAAGCTTAGTAACATTTACTATTATACTGTTCCAACGTTTTCATTTAATTGGTGTTTAAACGGAGTGTTCTACTGAGTATAAAGAAATTACCTAAAATGTGTTGATACGGCGTAAAAATCCAATAAATGATTAAATAAAATACTGAGTATAAAGCATAATTTGAAATATAATCTATGTTTTAACCGTTTAACGATGGGAAAATAAAACTACTTTGAAGTAAACCCATCTCTTACTTAAAGGCAATACTCCTACAGCTTTTATCTTTAGTAAATATCAAACGTCAGGAGCAATATATGGAAGTTCAGGATTTATAGTATTGTATCAGTTTATACTGTATAACAAAGACGATAGGTATTTTTTCTTGCACCTTGCCGACTTTTATTACATTCCAACATATTACCTAGACTAGCTGTTAAGTGTATAACACTTAACTAGATGAGGTGACTAAATTGATAAGATATACTCACTTTTCAATCTACAACCAGACGATATAGATTTATAAATGAAACTATCAGATAGACAGAAAATGATATATCTAATAGGACGAGTAGCTTGTATCATTTATCTCTTACACAAACTCATTTATTGTTTATAATAACTACTGATGATTGTTATGGTCAGCACACTAATGTGTCACAATTGATCAAACATGTTAATTTTAATTTGCCTAGGCGGACAGTTTATATCATTCATTAGATGAATGCAGTTTGCATGTAATACGTAAATTCAAGAATTTTGTTCAATTACAAAATTTCGCTGGCATTTTACGAGATGCTGAAACAGCTTGCTCAAATGAATGTTTACACATAAGATTTAAGATTTAGAGGGACCACACTTTCACTAGATCCACAAGGCATTTGAAAGTGACCATTCCTTTGCGGAACACTTTAGATTCTCGTTATTAGTGGTGTCATTTTTATTACCAAAATTTAGAAATATCCCTCTTAACTATTTAGCTATTTAGCTATTTATGCAAGGTATGTGTATATAACATGTCTTGACATTTCAGATGGTTTTTTTTTAAGTTTGCCAATAAGAAAAACAGCTGGCAGTTAATACGGTATTAGACAGAAAACTCAAAGCTGAAAAAGAATTTTAATGCTTTGTTGCAGATATAATATCAATAGAATTATGTTAAAATTTCTTATAAAATGTTGCATGTATACATATAATATACATGTACAATATGCAATTAACATTTTTTACCCATGTACTAATTTTTTTGCTTTGTTTGTAATTTGATTTAAGACCTTGTAACGTTTTACATTCTAAGAATCTGTTGATATTACTATAAAGATTATTTTATCAAATCATGAATAACTTCATGCTTTTCGTACTCCATTTTTTTAAAATTATGATTTCTACATCAATTTTATGACTAAAAATGTTTATCTTTTAATAAACTTCTGCTAAAGTTGAGCTATTCCTATATAGAATAAAAAGTATCTTATCTACTGTATTTAAAAAGGAACAAAATGTTATTTTCCTCTAGTTAATATTATTAACGTGATCTAGACACAAACAAAACCGAGCTGGTCGCTATTATGATAAGTGTTCGACGACAGACATTATAGAGATGAACAATAAATGACAGAATGTTTTGTTGCATAGACGACTTCTTGTTTGTTCGATGATTATATTAGCGTGACGTTGTTTTTTTACAAAAATACAATTATACTGAGAATTATTTTCTACATAATTTGTCAGTCCACGCAACAGATGGTTTAGATTGGTTAAGCTCGTAAATTGAAGTCGTCGTGAACCAGGGAGCATTTATATGAAAGTAAATCAAGAAAGACAGACAAATCCTTTGTGTAAATTGTTCGCATGTTTATAAGAAGGCGATCCTCTGGTAAATTTAAGCAAGAGAACCACGATGGCATATTATCGTTCACCTGAATACCATTGATATATACATGAACTAAAGTAGAATTTAAAAAAAAACCTTTCTAATCAATATGACACTACAGTGTTCACAAGGTTTGTCCATATTAGGACTGTGCGACCTAGTTTTTGCGCCATGACCCGTATTTGAACTTTAACGTAATAATGTGTTATATTTTTTTTTCTAGTTGGATTCGGATATGAAGAACAAGTTATTGTAACGGACAATTTAAACGCTTATTAATAATTGTTTCTATTTTTTTCTGTTTTTAGCCACGATACATTTACCATGCAGGTGATGGTCATTTTACAACCGTATGATTTCAAAAAATCGTATTCTACGATTTCAATATGGTATTTTGGTTATTCTCACCGGAATGTTTATCCCTAAATGTTTTATGTAAGCAATCGTTTAACAACACCATGCTTTTTAAAACAGTATAACCATTAATCACCATAAAAGTCACGAATTATCACTCTACTCGATAGAAAGGTTGTTTAAATTCTTTAATTATCAAAGTTTCTTAATTACAACTAAAAACACTTGTATAACCCACATTACAAATTGGTAATCATTAGAAATTGTTACTTAGGGTATATATAATTATACAGCCAATAGTAATTTGTCTACTGTGTCATATTATAATAATGGGAGTACGGCCTTAGACATAATTTATGACGCATCTACAATCAATTACAGAATTATTCAAATGGTCTGAAAATTGTAACTTCATTATAATTTATAAGGGATAACAACAAAAGCTGGCCTTAGTTGCCTGGTTTGGAATTACAATAATTCGGCATCTTTTGTTTACATAATATAAATCTTCATGTGTATATCTGTTTTTCTGGTTTTACTTACATATATATTTAGTATGTATACATTGTAGTTTATAATTCATGGCGACTTTTATGTAGTAATTTAAATTAACGTAGCGTGTTTAAACATATAGTGTCTCCTATTTTTATAAAAGTATTCCCAAGTGATGACCGAAAAATTTATAAGACAAATGAGGGAATAATACTAATACCTAAATATGACAAAATAAAAAAATAAGACATCTAAAAGTGTGTTGTTTAATATTGTCGTTCTTTCAATATTATGATTAATATTGTCAGACACGATCGAATATTTACTCTAAATTTCATATTTTGTCGGCCTATATAATTGTTTCTGTTTTACAGTCGAAGATAAATACATTCTTAACGTATTTAAATATATGGTCTGATACGTTGATTATAGCAATGTTAGATATATCGCAACACAATGTTTACTCGTACAAGTAATCTACCTAAAATGTTTTTCATTATTATTTTTGTTGAGTTAAACACGATAGTTATACTCGTGAGTGGTGCTACTATAACACTCTTTAAGTTAAACAACCGTAAATTTAGCTTGTAGGTCTGTTTAAACTATTTGCAAACTACCAGCAAATATAATGTTTATGATGATAAAAGATGAACATTCACAATAGATATTGGAACTCGTCAATCATAGTTGTGTGTTATTTCTCAAATGATATAGATGATAATATCAACTATCAACTAAGGATATCGGTTCCAGCAAAGAATGGCCAAATCAATGGAACAATACATATCAATCAGAATGATGAATGTCACATAGAGTTGTAAAGTTATATATAAAACTTGTAAAAGCTAGTCAAGTGTATAACATAGCCTAGTTGAAGCTGAACAAAAAATATTATACATGACTTGATATTTTTTATTTCTTGAAACTAAATATAAGGTTCTGTATAGATGTATATACGTATGTATATATGTATGGACGTAACGTCCGAGCATGCGCACTAGCGGGGTCCGCTAAACTAGATTCTATCCAGATGTATATATGATGCCCTGGTAGATGAAATATATTGTTTAAATAAACATCTGATACTTGGTATTGTTAACATACGTGATATTTCTGGTTGCATTTTACATTTTGTCTGTCATATCACGTCATATACTCCTTCCTTGGACAACCCTAGATCTCTAGAACTAATCGTTCACCTTTTACTTTGCACTTACCCTCGTAAGTGGTGGCAGTCAGTTGACCTAATTCATGTAGAGTTATACAGGGAATGACCGCAGAAAATGAAGCATAGCAATATACTTCATAAATTGAATCTATAGTAAACTGTACAGCATATATACGATGAAGTATTTAGTAAGTCTAGAAATCAAGGCGCGCCCTTCTTGTAATGTTTATATACAATAAAGTCTTGAACTTAAGTGTTAAATAATCAAAGAAAGCTATTTATTTAAATGAAAGTAATTCCAAACAAGACATCTTGGGTCAACCAATGTTGTAATTTCTTATAAATCATGATAAAGACATAACCATCAGACCATCGGATTGATTCTTTGATTATTAATAGACGTTTCATAAATTATTACTTTAAAAGTGAAATATCGTACGTCGTGTTTCCCTTGTTTTTATGACACTATAGACAAATAAGTATTGATTGCTTTGCTTCGTTGATTTATTTTTTGCTTTATTTATTTTTTTACAGGATTCTTTAACACTTTAACATTGAAACATGCTTTTAAATACATATGTTTATACAACACATATCTGAAATAACTTTAAAATTTAGATAATTTGTTTTGAAATTAGTTATTTTGTATGTCATTTAAAACAGGTCTTGGAATTAGGTTGTTAATAATAAAAAGGGGATGGTCAATTCTTTACAAATGAGATAATTACAATGAACAGATTTCGTTCATAAGATCAAAGTAATTTGCAAAATGTAACTTATGTTTTATCACTCAATTCTTTTTTACTGTAATTTATAAGGAAAACCCTAATTTTAACAGGTATTGGGCACAAAATTATCAAAAGTCCATTCATGTGCTCTTTCACATCTATTACAAATAACATTGTTTTGAAAGTCGGTGTAAAAACTATAGATATTAATTATAATCAGAGCGTGATCAAATCATTTTCACTGATTGTGTATGCAAACACATTTGCTCCAGTTGATTGGGAAAACGTTCTGTAAGATAATGAAGAAGGGGAGTTTTCGTAGTGTTTAAACTCTAGAAAAATCTTATAAAGTACTTAGCTTACTAAAACAGACCATTATGTAAGTGTTAGTTTAAACCCTGTTCCGGATTTAGTTGCTACAGAAGTTAAATATCATATTAAATATTTTAAATAATTGATAAAATTTGAACGAAGTCAAACTGTGACGAAAATGAAAATTCTAGAAATGCAATGACTAAATTTTGTGCAAATTTGAAAGATGGATTGACAAGCGGTAACATAGATGACAAAAGAAAAGTTCAGGCAAATCACGTCGAGATGTAGTGAAAGTGAAATACCAGCTCAGTATGAATCGAGACGACGATACTTTTATCAAGATACTGAGCAACATTTAGGTGACAAAGCTAACTTAATTCGACCTGTAGACAACCGTTGCCAATCATTACTTATGTATCTTCGTGATAAATCAATTTGTCATATCTCATTCATTAGACAAAACTCCTGACACAGACTTGTTTTCAAGTTCTTATTAAACATCCTTTTATAAGGAATTTCAAGGTGAAAACATTTCTTAAGTATAAATAAAGAAAGTCTATCTTCGATACTTGGTGGACACTGCTTTGTGGATTCTGCGCGATTATGAACAATAACCTGGTCATGATTTTAAATAGAGAAACATCTCTGGCACAGAAAAATGTGTTGATAGTCAAGAGACAAAGCATTGAATTCTAAGTAAAGCTCAATAGGTATGTTTTGAAGGACTTAAATTAACTCCAAAGAACGTTTGTCTTTGTTTCAGTTTTATCAAACCACTCGATCAGAGAAACATATTGACTTGTTTCATACAGCTCATCGTTGTATTTTCTATCAAACCATTCGCAAATTCATATGTGGTATCGCAAATCAAATCCTTGATCATCACGAAGAAAATGCCTGAATGGATATTATCTGGACCTCCAAATATACAAAGACAATGTTTTTACACATTTATCACGAGACAATCTTGATGTAATGGAGGCCACCATTGATGGCAAAAACACGTTCGCTCAATCCGAATGATAGCTTGGCAAATTTCATTGAGACAGACATTACGCTACTTGAATCCAACATTATATTTGCATTCACAAAAATATTCTACGGATGTCAAATCTTTGCTAAAAGATTGGTAGACTAAAAGATGAACGATTATCTTGGAGTTTGTAGCTTGCGAAAAACATCTGCTAGTTTATGTTTGTCTAAATTGCATCTAATTTTGTGTAATCATCTAAATAAATATAATTAGTTGTCAATTTTGGCATGTAAAATATTTTCGTTAAATGTTTGTAAATAAACCTTTAAAGTATAGAACATAGTCTAAATTAGTTACAGCCATCGACAGGAATAAGTATTCTATGATATCAATTTGCAAGAAATGTAAAACATAATTTCCTTTATTCTGTATAATATTTTTGAACAAATTATAGGTTGATATAGTAAACATGAAAAGTAAAAAAATGAACATTCAATGTAGATATTGGTACACGTCAATCATTGTTGTATGTTATTTCTCAATTTATATGGATGGTTGTATCAACTATTAGCCAAGGAATGTAAAACAGTTATGTAAAAATATAGCATTCCTGAGATGAGCTTTATTTCTACTAGACATGAATCTGTTACGTCGTGGTATTTTTCGACGAGGCTTTTCTGATTTTAGCCAGTCAGCAACGTCATTCGTTTGTTGGAGTCTTTGTCTGAGGCGACGTACTTCCTAGTTCCTTGCTGACAAACTTAAACGATGCCATGTCTTAATTTTTTTTATTTGATGGAATGAATACTGAGACTTTATTCTAGTCCATCTATTTCTTTTCTAGAAGAATATTTTTCGAAATATCAAATGTTATTTTGTGTGCAAATCTTTAATAACATTTTACTGGTAGTTTTTTCGTTGTTGGTTGTTTCAAATTCACAGATTTATCTTCATTTGTCTAAACTACAACAAAATGTTGCATTAATATTTGTGGCACACGAGCGTTAAACTCAGATTTGGTTTCAATTAAGATTAGTCTGCCAGTCTATTACATTGCAGAAGAAACAATGTGATTGTTGTGTTTTGTACAGAAACAATTATTATTGTGAATATAAAAGTTTCTAATTTCTGACTACAAAGATAGTAATGTAAAGTTATCACGCTGTCCCTCAACATTTCATGTGATTTTGTTCTTTTTCTGTCATACTATTGTAATTGCGAATTCTTCATCCAACCATAATGAATGTCAACAAATAATAGAACCATCGTTTTTTCGATGTGTTTGTGTGAAATTAAAAATTAGAATGACACTTGAAAGATTACCAATATACGATTTCTGTTGACCTAAACAATACAATACAGTGCAATTCATCAAGAAACTGTAAGCGTAGGCCATGCCAAATTGGAATTCTGTTAAGCGTCAGCTCAAATTTGACAAACCTAGGAACCTATTCACAAAAACAAACATACTGAAAACGAACACAAACATTTTTATACATAAAAAATGCAGATATATTTTTTCAATGGAATAACATCCTAATAAATTATATGACACTATGATCAGAATTCAATATAAAATGACTAGTATTTTTATACGTAAAATATATAGTGTATTTACGACGCAGTTATGACAAATTGCTTTCGATGAATAACGTCGTTGCCGAGCACTATGTTCAAAGAATTAAATTTTCATATCGAATTCCGGAACATCGGAATTAGTTTAGAAATATTTACCAACAATTTTCTTTATTTTGATTTAGGGCTCTAAAACCTACGCGCATGCGGACGCTTAACACATTTCCGATATTGCATTGCCTTTGCATTAATTACATTGTCGAGAAATGTGCACTTGAGTTAGTAACATTTATGCATGTAAATTTATTGTTCCAATTCAAATTGTGTTTGAACGGAGTGTTCCTTCGTGAACAAAGCAAAATTTTGGAACATATAATCTTTGTTGAGGGCAATACTACTTGAACTAGTTCATTTGTAGTAAAGATCAAATGTTAAGATCAATTTTTAGGAAGTTCAAAATCTAAAGTATTTTATCAGGATATAAAAAAGGCGATCGATACTTTCTTCAGCGTGTTCGGTGGTCTTGCACCTTGCTGATCTTCTTTAGTGTATACCAACCTACAATATTTCTATGAGTATAACACTAAACTGGATAAGATGACTAAAATGATAAAATGTACGCACTTGTCAATCTACTACCAGACAATATAGATTTATAAATGAAAGTATAAGATAGACAGAAAATGATAAATCTAATATGATGAGTAGCTTGTATCATTTATCTTTTACACAAACTCATTTATTGTTTATAACAGCTATTGATGATTGTACTGGTCAGCGCAATAATATGTCACAATTGATTACCAACATATTAATTCTTATTTACTAGGGTGGACATAGTACATAGCGTTCATTAAATGAATATAATATACATACAATATGCTACAGGCAGTTAGTTATTTCTGGCGTTTTTGCAGTGTCTGACATATTCACAGATTTTTTAATTGCATGGCTACTTTAAACATTTTGCAGAATTACTACTTTCCCAGGTATTATACGAAATGCCTGAAGATAAGACTTAAATAAACTGATGCTTTACAACTTGCTAAAATGTAGAAAACGAGGAAAATTTTTGTCACATTAACTACAATTTAAAGCATCACGAAACAATTTTTACAATACACAATCATGTACTTGTTAAAAGTAAGATTGTGGAATGCCTGTGTTTAACAAAAATTAACGAGATAAGATGATAAATACATTTGTAATATAGTAAATAAAATCTAGTGTAGCTCAGAAAAACTTTTGTTTGTTTGTTTGTTTGGGTTTTACGGCGCACAAACACAAAAAGGTCATATCGCGCCGACAGCTATTTATGATACTAATAATTCAAACTATATTAATGATGTAAAACTCTATATCTTATTATAAACATTTATTTCTTTCACAAAGTTAAGTATAGCATATGATGGTACAGACTCAAAAAGTTCTTTAAGTGAGTTTACTTTAAAATGTTTGTCACGAATGTATTTAAGATCCTGACAGTCAAGGAGAACGTGTTTTACATTGAAATGTTCGTCACATGGTATGCATTTAGGTGCTTCTTCTCTTTTGAGAAGGTATGAATGTGTTAATCTAGTATGACCAATTCTACATCGCGAAATTACTATTTGATCTCTGCGATTAGAATATATAATTGACGAAAATGAATTAAGGGTTGGCTTTATGTCACTTAATTTATTAAAAAGTGCATTGTTCCACAACGTTTGCCATTTTGATTTAATTAACGTGTTTATTGAACATTTGAAGTCACTGCTTGGCAATTTGATATTCACTGGTTGAAGGTTTCAGGATTCTTTGGCCAAAATATCAACTTTTTCATTTCCTTGTATACCAATATGGCTTGGTATCCAGCAGAGGTGAACTGTTTAAGATTTTAAAATTTCATGCAATTTTAATTCGATACTTTTAATAAGAATATTGTCTGAATTACGATTTTTTATGGCCAATAATACAGAGAGAGAATCTGATATTTATTTATTTTATTTATTTATTGGAGTTAACGCCGTATCAACACAATTTAGGTCATTTCACGGCGTCCAGCGCACCTAACCTAGCTTTCCTGGACCATTGTCAATAACCAGTACTCACCTACCCTTCCTCAAGGCCGGAAACTTCTCCATATTATCTAACCAATGGAGGAAAATCGACATTATTTCAAATTTTCATGGAAGGGTATAAACTCCCCGGGTGGGATTCGAACCCGCACCCCCTCGGGCAGGAGTATCCAAATCCCGGCGCGCTACCAACTGCGAGAGAATCTGAAAAAATGATAAAATGACTATTTATACTATTTGATATGTATGATAAAGCAAGATCTATTGCTTTGACTTCAGCTGTAAATATGGATGCCTGGTCAGGCAATCGCATTCTTGCAACAAAAGAATTTCCATATGCAGCGCGACCAGCTTTGTAATCTTTAGAGCCGTCAGTAAATAAATGTGTACAATCTTTATATTTTTCTAAGATGTTAACGAACTCCGATTTATAGGCCTCTGGGCTGGTATTTATAATTTAATGTAATGTTAATATAATTATTCTACAGTTTTTGTTGCATTTTTTGTGTCCAAGAACTTGTTTTCAAGTTACTATTTGTTGGAATCCCCTGCTTTTTTCATTGCATATGAAATAGTGATTTTTTTAATTACATTAACATCTGTATTGGTACTAAACAGATCATGCATTCATTGTTAAGATAAAATATAGAGACTGTAGTAAATGTACATTAATGATAATTTGACTTCCCTAATTCTTGTTCCTTTTACAGTTTCATTCTGTTCATTGTCAGAATGTGCTCACTTGTGGCAGGGGATTTAACACAATTTTCCAATTAAACTGGTTTTTATTATTGTTATTTAGCATGTGTTTCATTAAATGTTTCCCCTTTTCTAGTTATTATTTGGTTAAAAGTTATTTTTACTAGTCCAGTAAAGAATTTCTTTTTTAAAAGAAACATATGACTAGATCTTAAACAGTTGGCATATTTAATTACTTGTGGTCCTTTACAGACAGAGTTCAGTTATGCCTATTTTTTAAATGACCATTATCACATATGATTAACCGTCATTAATATTATTAGATAGAATTTAGCAATGTAAGATTCTCATGACCATATTCTTTTTGATGCCATTCTTTCCTGTACAAAACATATAAGATATAAGTGTATAAAATTCATTTATCCTGATTTTATGTGAAAATATATGTGAAAAGAATGTTCATTTCAATGCAAGTAGTACGTTATTGATTCAAATAGACATGGTCGAACTCAAATGTTCAAAGTAATTTCAACAGCATTATTGTTCTTGATTTTAGATCATACCAATACTCATCCTTGATTGTTTTCCTTTCAGGTCAATTAACGGGTGAGTGTCTCACCAGGCACATACACAATAAGACTTGCAAAACTACGTGATCTTCAACACAGGAAACGAAAAGCCATAGCTATAACAAGAGCTGCAAAGCAACGTCGAATTAAACTGAAACAAGAGCAGTAAATACATTATCTCTGAACTAAAAACATCTTCATTTTTTACATTAACAATACTTGTTATCTCATAATCCAAGGAAAAATACATATCAGAGCCTTATACTGACTATAATGTTAAACATATCATATAATATATTATAAAATAGATTCTTATCAAAATGTATACAACAGGTATTTCATTCCAGTCCTATTTTTATAATGAATATTTCCATCTATTCAAATTTTAAACATGCTATCATTGTTTAATTTGAGATTCAATGTTTATGGTCATAACTTGGACTATTATTTCAATACTGTTCTTTTTAGGAAATAATTTTGATACCTTGTGAACATACGAAAAAGATCCACTAAAATTTCACTCTCATGTTCAATCAGTCAAAATAACTTTTGTTTTATTAAAGCCATATGGATTATTAGAGTGTGAAATCTAAGAAATTTTATTATTCCTTTCATAAATGTGCAAATCTTTTGTAATTACAGCAATGTTTCTGAATCAGTGCTCGAATTGCAAGAAGGACCCACGTATTTATCAAATATTGATGTAGGACAAACCCATATAGATATTATTACTATCCCTCAACCTATACCACAGCCTGGTCCAGTGGGTCTTGAAACCATTGGAAAACAGTTTGTCTTCTTTGATTTAGAAACAACTGGTTTAGGCAAGTATCGGCAAAATAAACGGTAATGGTATAAAGCTAAACATAGTCATCAATGAATTATATTATTTCAATATTTAATAAAAAAATTGTGAAAATGTAAGTTATTTTTTAAATGAAAATATAAAATTTATAATCATTGAATAACGCTTCATTTTCACTGTAAAGCATGAAAGAAAATACATTAATTCTATAACATTTCTTTGACTCATTCAATTACTTCTTTACATCAAAACCATAGCAACACAGTAATACTTGCATACTATACCCCAATGAACAAGTATGACAGGTTGTTACTAGATTTCAAGCATGTTTTCTAAATTCCATTTTATTGTTATGTATATGATACTGAATGTATTTATTTACATTTGATTAAATTTGAAAAGGAATAGATTCTATGAAATACATAATGTCAAAAAGTAGGAATGAGTTTTTTTTGCTAACTTTAGTAACATCTGTTCTATTGTGCCAAGCTTTTTGTAGCATGTTATCATTATGTCTATTAGATTGTGGGCGACTTGTTTTATACAAAATCTAAATTTTCAACATTGTTTGTTTATATGTACAGAAAGAACACTTTACAGAAAGAACACTTTACAGAAAGAACACTCAAATTGGTGCGACTTGTAATTCAGAACAGTTTTCAACACACGTCAAGCCAAAAAAGAATATATCTACTAAAGCACAAGCTGTTTCAGGAATCTCAATAATAGGATCATCTATGTTTGCTAATGGTTTGCCAGTTCAATCTTGTAATATTAGTGATGCAATTGAACTGTTCATCCACTATTTAAAGGAAATCTCTGAAAATAAAAGAAAAATTATTTTAATTGGTCACAACATCCTGTCTTTTGATTGTAAGGTTTTATTTCATGCTTTACGAGATCGGACATTTCCAAAATATTGTACATGGCTTTTAAGACACATATAAATTGTTCAAATCAACACACCCTGATCTTGAATCATATAGTCAGGAGAGTTTAGTCCATTTGTTTATAAATGAAAAGTATGCACCTCATTCTGCTGCTGCAGATGTCATGGCATTAGAGAGATTGTTCAAATTTTCTTAATTTGACCAAAATTTGCTTGACTGTGTTTCAGTACCATTTGTGAATACCTTTCATTCATTTGTCATTTCAAAAACATATTTCAGCAAATATGCCATCATTGAAACCATTGATGGACAAAAAAAGTAAAAATTAGTAAATGTATTGTACAAGGAATAGCTGGAAAAGGTTTAAACTTTCACCATTTATTAACAGTTTGTATAAGAAGTGGTTTGTTTGTTTGTTTGTGTTTTACGGCGCACCAACACAGAAAGGTCATATCGCGCCGAAAGCAATAAATGTAGAAGAAGTGGAATCGAAGGCATAAGAAAACTAAACGGAAAAGTCAGAGTTACTGAATCTGGTCGTATTATAATGGCTATATGCAATTACTATTGTGAGTAACTTTCCTAATGCAAGACCCAACAATTTTTTTTGTGATTGTACATTGAAGTTAATAATTGTTTAGAAATACTTATAAATGACAATGTTGAGATTTTCTGTAACTATAGTCATACTTTTTGGACTTTCATTTTTTTTAATATGAATATAAAACTTGGTTTTCACTTCTTATCTTTTAATGTTGCAATTGAATTCAACTTAAGTTGGTCCGGAGATGCGATATCGATAGACTTGCTAAATGTGTGAATGTTTTAGTCACTTAATGTGCATATAGTCTTTTATAACTCTATTAAGAGTGGCCGTGTACATATTTTATATTGTATAATACAGTACCCACCAAACGTTTGGAGACATTTTTACTTTGGAGGCCTACTGAATAACGTAAATTATAATTTGATGACAGTTTATCTTGAAATACTTTGCAGTTTTGCATTATTTTTGATAATCTTTATAATTATATCTGAGACTACAAAAAAGCATAAAAACTTTGTAACGGAATATAGTTACAACAGTCATGGTTTTGGAGGCTTCAATTTTCAGTTGTTTTGCATTCATTAAATTTGTTTTCATATTATCCCAAACCATTCTTGAGAAAACTATTAATAATGATTAAGGAGGAATAATCATCAAAATTCAAGTAGTCAATTTATTTTGTCTCCAAACTTTTGTTGGGTACTGTTTTTATGTTTTATATACATGCTGTACATAGATAAGATAAGATAAGACTTAAATACATTAATACATGTACCTTTATGTAATTTTGTATGTAGTTGTCATATATTTTATTATGTAAATGGCAATTTGATAAATGCCCATAATCAATAAATAAGTGTTTATCCCTAATTTTAGGCAATACATATACATAAGTATATACACATTCATGAAATGTTTTAATATTTATGCTGTCACAGGACATACATTATCTATTAATTCTGAAACTTTTCTTATCATGAATTTGATTTGAAGCAAATTTTGGACTTTTTGTTTTCAAGAAATCCAATTCTTTAATCACAAGTTTGCATTTATGTAATTTTATACCAGTATTATCGTTGGTCACTCTCATTAGAATAGACCTGCTTTGTAGCAAATAGATTATTATGATTGATAATGTACTTGGATGTTATTTAATGTTTTTTATGTTATTGAGTATTACACTGTTAAAATGTTATTGTGAAATGATTTGTTGAATTCCTTTCTCTGATTTGGAAAATTTTATTTATTGTTCCAAATATTGTTTAATCCCATATTTTGATTCAGTCAAATCCATCATTGATAGAATTCACTGCGAAAAATATTCATTGCAAAGTTTTAGAGCTCAAAAACATTGTTGTTACATAAAAATAAAAATTAATAAATGGAATCAGATTTTTTTCACTTTACAAGCTGTTAAGAGACAAAGCACCCATTTCACTGTCTTATTATCAATAAGCACTGTTAGCAAAACTATATATAGGATATTCCTTGACCTTGGTGAAATATGGATTTTTATTCTACTGTGTGAGCTCAGAAATATATTTTTAAAAGTGGGTAAAATAGTCGCTGTTGCTTGGGTTCAAAGAGGCTTTGTATGCGTCATCACAAGAAAAAATATGTGCCATACAGTGCAAAAAATTAGTAAAACGCAGATAAGTAAAACTTTTGCAGTCTAAGAAAATGTCTGGCACAGAAGATTCATTTAGGGAAATTATAATGAAATGAAATGAAATGCAAATTTTAGGTTGATACAAGCAAAGTTGCATGTTTTGCCAGTTTTGCTTCGCCTCAGTGTTACCATGGTAACTGGGATAAGGACTCAACTGCCATTTTCTAAACTTCTGTCATCCAGGGAACAACCTGTCCAAATTGCATAACTGTCAGCCAGTAAGCAATGAAATAACAGCATTTGTAAGTGATGCATAATTTTTCAATGGTATTTTGGGTGGGTGGGGTAATCACACTTTTACAAAATGTTTTTTTTTTCGAAATTTGAAAAAATAAGAACTTTTAATTGTGAAATTTAATGTAACTTTCATTTATTGCAAGAATTTGTATGATACAAATGATAACGGTTCAAATATAAAGAGTTATAATAGGTTACCCGATACATATGTATACGAGGGTGAAGCCAAAAGTTCGTCCATTACTTTCTTAATATCAATCCCTCAATCTAATCATTTACCAGTACGGTAGTTTAACATCAATAAAACACAAAACTACATTTATTATATTCTTATTCAAGTAGTAGCCTAGTACAGTGTTGCTATAACAACCCATAGAACGATGAAGCGGGGAGCGAAAATTAATTACTTATCTGTTGGAAATAAATTATGTTTTATATAATTTGGCATTGAAACAAAATTGCGCAATTTTGTGTGATGCTTGTATGACGTCATTACGTCATTTTGTTGACATTGTTTGAAAACTTGCAGCATCATAAAAACGTTTTTTCTCAAGATTAGAAAGTTGAGAGGAAATCAAAATGACGTCGACGCCTAAAATGGAAATTCGATCTGTGATAAAATTTTGCCATAATCTTGGTCACACACCAACGCAGACGCATGCAATGATGGAAAAAGCGGACAGGGAGCTTGTATACAAGTGACATCGAAGATTTCGAGAAGAATGTGATTTTGTCGAAGATGACGACCGACAAGGTAGACCAACTGTGCGCAACTATTATCTGGATGACGTCCGGACCATCGTGAACTAGGGCTGTAACGATTCACCGATGCATCGTGAGATCGTATTCGCGACTGTCCGATACGGGTGTATCGAATCGCGTCTTAAAAAATCGCGATTCAGAAGGCTCTTAATAAGAAATCAGCTAAAGACAAAATATACTATATATCTTTAGCATTTAACTTGCAATTGCAATCTTTATTTAATTCTTATTCTCAATAGTCATTAAACAAAGGTAACATTTGTTTTGTTGATTTTATTTTGTGCCAAGTAAGGGTAATTAATAACTTTGTTAATTCTATTATTGTTTGATAAAAATATCATAATTTGTCAATGCATTCATACCAAATTTACAATTTACATCGTATCGTGATTAATATCGTAATCGCAAGGCATATATCGTGATACGTATCGTATCGCGACCTTGGCCAAGATACGCAGCCCTATCGTGAACGGAGATAGGCGACTTACAATCAAGGAAATAGCTGATGAAGTTGGATCTACATACGGAAGTGTTAAGCGGATCATGACGGAGGATTTGAAAATGAGGAAATTAGTGCCCGTTGGGTGCCCCGTTTGTTGAGTGAGTTTCATAAGGAGCGGGGTATGGCTTGTTCAAGGAAAATTGTAGTCTTTTTTGAAGACGTCAGATTGTAGTCTTTTGACGTTGCGTATGCTCTTGGTCTCCTACACGACGACAGGGTGTATATCTATATATGTCATTGTGCAATAACTATTTTGTGTATTTTATTGAAATTTTGTATGTATATTGCACATGTATGATATTTTACTACTGCATTGATTTTGTTGTTTTATTTCACTTCCTTGAGGTTCAAAAAATGCCAGTGTACGGACTTTTGGCTTCACCCTCGTATTCTCACGTTTTCCTTTCAGTGAGATTTTGCATCATTTCCAATGATCATAGCAAAAAAAGAGTACGGTGACCTATCAATTTCTTTTTATAAAAAAACTTACTCAATGTATTTCCTTTCAAAAAAAGTATTGTTATGCTGTTATATTGAATATTTAAAAAGGTTATACGCATCATTTATTTATTTCAGACCAAAATGGGGCGAGAAGCCCAAGCATATCGCTACGTATCACTTAGTGCCCTGGTACCCTAAATATGATATCACACACATATTCCTTTTGTTGTAAGAAGGGTACCAGGGCACAAAACGATACGTAACGACATGCTTAGGCAACTCACCAATGGAAACATTATACATTGAATAATTGTTGAGAATAAACACCAACTTCATATACGAACTTCCATGTCACCCGACGAACACGCCCTGTAGCCTGAAGTCTTTTAATCAACATCTAAGCGAATGATAATTGTATCAAATCTTACATTATAATTGATTTAAGGAAAATTTGATCGAACATAACTGTGATGATGTTTTTTGTTTCACAGACCGATAAATTACAATGTCAAATGTTCTTACTTTGAATGCCAATCATAATTGATAACAAATTAGATTTATTTGTTGTGCCAAGTCAAAATTACAATAAATATTTATTTCCTCTTCTTCATCTGTATTAATGTTGATATTAATTTTATTACATTATACAAAACAATTTTGTCTTATTATTGAGAATTGAAAAAATAACTATATAGCCTGCCTGTCTGTCTACAACACACTTGTTACATGTGCATTATGATATAGAAATTATATGTAATCAGCTGTAAGGAGTATAGGGGACTGTTATACATCACAGAGTAATAAACAAATTAATCACATTTTAGTTTACGAACTCCTGGCCCCAGTTTCACAAAAAACTTAAGTCTATAAGTGAACTCAAAGAGTGAGCCAATATGAGTTCACATTTTGAGTTGTGTTTCACAAACAAAATAACGACTCAATAACGAACTCAGCAAATGTGTTGAGTCTGTTAATTTAAGACAGCTATAAAACAATCTCAAATCAATTCAGACTAAAACATGGCTTCTTTCGAGGAGAGAATAATTAACAGGATTGAGCGTTTATTATGTTAAGCGTGTCTTTCGATACCGCTCCAATCCATTAAAGATTCTCTCTGAAAAAGAAGTTAGGTATAGATACAGATTTTATCCAGAGTCGACCATGACTATTCTGGGTTTGATTGTCAACACATTAGTGAGGGGAACGCTCCGTTCGTCACCCCTCCAACCACTGACAACTCTGTGACCCTCCAGTTTTATTGCAACTGGAGGTCAATATGTTAACATTGGAGACGTCCATGGAGTTTCTAAAGCTTCAATTTTCCTGGCTGTCAAACAGACATCACGAGCCATAGCGCAACTGCCTTGATATTTGATCAAATTTCCACCTGACACTGATTCAAGTGCAGCGACAGTTCATTAACGTGCAAATAAGTAAGGCCATGATTGGACAGTTCAGTATCTATGTAAACAATCCATCGTTTAGTCGACGGCCAAACTTTCTATTTATAGAGCTATAAATATTAGACAGAGTTATCTCCCGCTCCGCCGTAATAATATAGTAAATACAGAGTTGCTGTTCCTTGCACGAAGTTCGTCTCAGAAGTCATCCTCTATTTATTTTTTAAATAGAATTTTGCTATAATACATTTAGTAGAAACGTGAAGGCTATGTAAACATACATATATGTACAACACGCAATTATTAAGGTAAAGATAAATGTCCATACTAATGTTTATGCTGAATTATATTTGTAGATCAACTGTAAAGAAATTGGCATCTATGCTTCTTATTTTAAAAGTTGATCATTTGGAATTTGGATAAAGTGCAAAAAAGTTAATGATTGTTTATAAATTGCTTTTAAGTTTACAATTGTTTATTAAAATGCTTACAATAACTTTAAGACATTAGTGAGATTGTTCAATGCATTGTATTTAAATTGTATGAAAGATCACAATGAATGTTAATGTTTGTATTTTACAGGGTTCCCGAAGGTTATTGGGTGTATAGACTGCACTCCGGTTAAGATTATGGCGCCAAGTACAAATAAACCTAATTATGAACATAGAAAAGGATTCCATTCAATGAACGTGCAGATAGTTTTAAATTTATCCATATTTAGATGATCAAAGGTTTCATTCTTTACCATAATCTGAAAATTTACACTATGTCTTTGTATCAATAAAGTATGACTGGCTTAGTCTGAAATTTATTTGAATAGCTGTTTGTTCTCTGACAAACAAGTATTAAGTTGACCATGTAATAATGAGATAACAAAATTAATATAATCATACAATGTTATTAGATGCGAGTACATAGTGATGTCCACAGTAGATATTGTGCAGCTTTGTATTACATGCATGCGTTATTTACCTTTAAGTTAGATGGTTTGTGATGCAAGCTTCAAGATCACAAATGTGATTGCCAAATGGATAGGCAGTGTTCATGACAGATGCATATTTAGAGAATCACAATTATGTCAGCTAATGGAGAATGGTATGTTCAGTAATACAACTTTTCTGAGTATAAATCTATGTAAATGTTTCTAGCAATTAATATAAAAAAGGCATAATTTAAAAATGTTTTGGAATATAAAGGAAATATTTATGATCAGTATTCATTTAGCTTTTATTTAATTAGATTTTATTTTATTTAGACTTTGTTATTACAATTTTGACATTTTACAACTGCTTGCCAATTGTACACATGGCAATAAATGTTACTGAACACTAAATTATACAAATCATTCAAACCAGACTAACAGTTTATACTGTGACAGAATATTTAAAATTTTAATTTGATAACCATGTACATAACAAAGTTCTAGTTAACAAGCTTAAGCTTTGTGACAAAGAGACAGCTCATATAGATGAAACAATGTGTGCAGCATGTTTTGATCTTGAACAAATTTTATTAGCACCTCATAGTTTGGAGAATAGTCTTTATTACAAAAGGAGACTTAATACTTTGAATTTCACCATTTATGATCTAGGCACTAAAGATGGCTCTTGTTACTGTTGGAATATAACAGTGGCCAAAAGAGGGGCTTGTGAAATAGCTTCATGCGTTGAACATTTTATCTGTGAAAAAAGGCAAGGAAGGTGTCAAAGAGTTTATTTTTTATCGATTCGCTTGTCACAAAACAAGATCAATTACTATGTCACCATGTTGTGGTTTTGCATGCACAAAAATAAATTAAATAAAATTGCGCATAGAAACATCGAAGAAGGACACACCTTTAAGTAGAATGATTGAATTCATCCATCAAACGAGCATGCAAGTAGAAATATAAGAATCTACACAACGGCTCAATGGGCTGCCATCAGAGCTGCTAGAAGTAGACATCCATACTTATTAAAGAAATGACATTAAATTTCTTTTTTTATATTTCAAATCATTGTCATTTATTCTTAAAATTTTGCCATTAATCAGGGCAATGAAAATAATTAATGGAACAATAAGCGTTAACTATTATTATCCAGTGATTTAGAAAATAATTACCTCAAAGGAGTGTTAAATACAGTAAATCTTCTAAAAAGATGCAGACAGACTTAATTTTCAAACATTAAAACTATCGGTTGAGATCTAAACTAATTCCTTTTAACAGTTCACTGTACAAGTCCTTAAAGCGACCTCAAATAAAACTCAGTAATTTTTTTCACATTGAAATTTGAAATCAATGTGAAAAATGTAGTATAAGTGTTTTGAATACTTCGACAAAGCCTTTAAGGCGAAACATTAACAATAAAAAGAGTAATGATACTGAGTTTTAATTCCATTCACAGAAGGAAAATACTCAACAAAATGATCTCCTTCATGTGTGTCATAAAAATATTATTCCTCGAGCACATTTTTCTTTTTATATCTTCCTCCTCCATGAAGATGCTTTGCATATATAAGTCTTTGTATCGATAGTGTAATCATTATCTTCATCATTCATTCACAGGCCAGTGGGTGCACTTTTATGCATGTTACATAGAAACAATATGTAGGTTGGTAATTAATTTACCAGTGGTCAGCGTTTTAGAAACTAAAAAAAAATATCGAATGGGAATATATTATTCGAATGTTAACAAAAGTAAATCATTTATGTTAGTTATAAATTTATGCAAGTAATAAGAATGTATTTTTATTAACATACATGTAATTGTAATCATACCAAAATTTAATAATTTGAGAAGCATTCATTTTCTATAATTTTTTGTTTCGGAATTTTTAATATTAACAGTTTAGAATTATCGTTATTTTAAGAGGATAACATTAACATCTCAGTACAATATCATTACCTCATGTAACATGAAGTCTCTTATTTGTGTTTGCTACCATATGTAAGTATGACAGAATGGTCAAAAGCTTCAATGAGGAGATCAATCACAAGGTCTAGAATATTTAAAAAAATCTTGTGTATAATTACATCTTATTATCACGACCTTTCTGTAAATCCTCAATAAACACTCATAAAACATTATCTTTATGTCATTCTTCTATGAGAATCAAAATAAAATTAGTTCAATTTGCATGAAATGACCAAGAACGTGAGGTCTTGAGGACTATCATGTATTAATATGGGTAAAGGCTGAAAATTTTGAACACATTGAAATCAAACTCCCAAAATGCTAAAGCAGAACTTCACTTAAACCAGAGTAATTTACAATCAAATTGCTAAAATCAGTATTATAACAAAAAATATCAACCTTGAGTATAGATTCTTTTAATAGCTAATAATTGTACCCCAGACAGAATACAATACTATTTGACAATGTTATTTTCATACTATGTAAATTTTAAAATTCTAGTGTTACATGAAATATTCATTCAGAAATAAAACATGTTTCGATGTGAAATTTTATTGTTGTTTAAAGTTGCGATTAATACATTAGTTACTATAGAGTAACGAAAATGACTATTCGACAAGGCCACTACGGGATCTTTTCTCGTATTATGCGATTTTGGCCGCCTTCAACTCGCCCATTATGCATAATTGATAGGCGCTGAAAGCGTGCACGCGCGCTGATTACGTCATCATGTAGCAGTATATTCAAACATGGCGGCCGAAATTCTTGAGTCTTTGTCAAATAGAATTTCAGGATTGATTAATCAAAAATATAAGAGACAAAAAAGATTCATCTGAGATTTTACAAATACATAATTTCATTATATATCACTTATTTCACCATTCAAATTCAACAGACACTCGGAAACACGACTACTTTCCAAATCCTCGTGCACTAACAACTTTGTCAGTTGTCACCGACCCGGGTTCAAAATGTTTAAAATTTTGTTAGACTGATCACTACTGAAAGTGGACATTGGACTCATTTGTATTCAGTGTGTTTTGTTTCTGTTATGTGAGAATGGGCTATATTCATAATGTTGCTAGTACATATGTCGTCTTGGTCAATCTCATTAGGACCCCCTTGCTGAGTTATCGCTTCTTGATGTCATACCTTTAGTTAAATACTTCTCTTAACTATAGAAACATGTGTCCACCTTTTGCATAGTTTTCCTGTTGAACAGTGTGCACAATAATAGGAAGTCTATTTTGTCATGAAAGCTTTGCGGTCATCATCAAACATGATTCGAGATTTGAAAGGGTGTTAGATATTAACTTGTTTCTGTATTGGCTAAATGGACTGTCTGTCCTGCAATTTGCCTTTGTGAGATTGGGAAGCAATTTTGACTTCTGGCTACACAAAACTTCACCTGTTGAAAGTATTGATGTTGAAGCTAACGAGCCATCATTAAAATTACGTCGACAAAAACTTTCATTACAATACGCAACTAGAATACCTTCTAACAAAAGTTACCCGGCGCGAAAAGTTGTTTTTAAACCGAATTACATTTATATATTTGACAACAAACCGAACGAAATTGCCCCCATTAGGTCTGCGCGTTGAAAAACGACTTAGATATGTTTAATGTCAACACTTCTACCGTTTTACAGAACTGCCATGGAAATGTTCCTCCTTGGACCTACATCATACCAGGCGTTAATATTGACTTGTAAAACTTTCGTTAATATTTCACCAATCCAGAAGCCTTCCGATCAGAATTCGTATGCATCTAAGAAAAATATAAGGATGATACTCATTTATTTCCTGCGGCTCAAAAGATGGTAACAAAGTTGGTTGCTCCGCATATGGGAATTCTTTTGTTGCAAGAATGCGACTACCTGACAAGGCATCCATATTTTCAGCTGAAGTAACAGCAATAGATCTTGCTTTAACACATATCAATAGTATTAATAACAATTTAACATTTTCTCAGATTCTCTATCTGTATTACTGGCCATAAATAATCGCAGTTCAGACAATATTCTTATCTAAAATAATGAAGTGAGATAAAATAAGTTCTGATATCTAAAATAGTAAACCTCGGCTGGATACTAAGTCATATCGGCATACATGGAGATGAAATTGTAGACATTTTAGTTTATGTATCTTTCAACCTTTAACAAGTAGATATCAAATAACCAGGCAGCGACTTCAAATGTTCTAGAAATTCATTAAAAAAAATCAAAATGGCAAAAAATGTGGAATGATGCTGTATTTAATATGTTACATGACAGAAACCCAACCCTTGATTCATTTTCGTCCATATTTTGTAATCGCCGAGATCAAATAGTGATTACAAGATGTAGAATTGGTCATACCAGATTAACACATTCATACCTTCTCAGAAGAGAAGAAGCACCTGAATGTATACCATATGACAAGCATTTCAATGTCTAACACGTTCTCATTGACTGTCAGGATCGTAAATACATTCGTGACAAACATTTTAAAGTTAGCTTTGAGTCTGTACCATAATATGCGAAACTTAACTTTTTGAAGGAAATAAAGGAAAATAATACGTAGAACTTCACACCAATGATATCTTAGAAATTAATAGCATCATATATATTGAACAAAAGTTCTTACCGATCACTTTTCAAATTTTAAAACGGGCCAATGGATCCTCGTTAAATTTTGCAGAAGTGAATTTTGTGCCATTTTCTACCGATTTGTCGGCGCGATATGACCTTTTCGTGTTGGTGCGCCGTTAACCCCAATAAACGAAACTACCGATTTGTGGGGGAAAAAATTTAATACGGTCCGATGCTCTCAATCGACACACATGCGTGATTTACACATTTTGACAAGAAAATGTTTGTGCAGAGAGTGGAGCGCATTAAATTTCACTTTGCATGAATCCTCGTTAACTTTAGAAGTAAAATAACATGAAACATTGCACAATATCGATCCTGTCGGCGAGTTTTAACCTTTCTTCTTGGTCTTCGGTGTCAGTCAGAAACGATTCCGGTCCCTTGCTTCATCGTCCGAAGTGGCGATCGTCGAAAAGACCCGATTAAAGTGTCATGCAAGTTGAAATATGAATGAACACAATGAGAATAATACAATTATAGCATTTTTCTATTTTGACAATACTTTATCGAAATTTTTTAAAGATTTCCATGAACAGCCACTCGCCTATTTGATAGAAGCTCCAGCATTCAACATTCCATTGGCTACGCTACGATTTTGCATCGACATTCGTGCAATGTTAAATGTTTTTTCACTTAAAAAGTTAACAAGGATTAAAGCAAAGTGAAATTTCATACTCACCTCTCTCTGCTCGAACATTTCGTGCCAAAATGTGTAAACCACACCCGGTGTGCCGATTGAGTGCATCGGACCGTATCAATTTTTTTCCCCTACAAATCGGTAGAAAATGGCACAAATTAACCTCTGCAAAATTTAATAAGAATCCATTGGCCCGTTATGAAAACGTCAAAATTTGAAAAATTGATCGGTCAGAACCTTTGTTCTGTGTATTGGCTTTCGGCGCGATATGATCTTTGTGTTGATGCGACGTAAACCCTAAACGAACTAACGGGCACAAGCGCTACACTCAACGTGTGGAGCTAGAGAGGTGCACGTTAAGGTAGTAGCTGAGAGTGGCAAAGTGTACCAGCTTCACTTTCCTACTTTAATGAAAAAGTCAGTGAAGGTACAAGTTGGCCGCTACAGCCAAGACCTGAACACAAAACAAGGAAATTATTAGGAAGCCTTCAGAAGGCTGCAGTACTGACGGATTTAACAACCTTCCTGGGAAAAAGCAAACAACACCAAAAGAACTACGTAAAATAAAACAAAACAAGTGCTCGATATGTGCCACAATTTTTGACTCCAGGAAGGAAAAAGCCTATAGGAAAACCCATAGAATACAAGGAACTTTGTATGTTGCGGTCACAAAGATTGCCAGTATTGGGTCCATGCCATATGCGTAAACCAGACAAATCGATCAAGAAGAAGTATTAGTTAAGTCAAGTTTGACTGTGGGAATCTATAATAAGTTCTCGAGTTAAATGTGTAATTCTGTGCTCAAATCACAATGTCATTCTCATGGTATTAACATATGAGGTGTTATACATATTTTTATAAATAATGAATCTGCTGAGAATGAAGTTGAGATTTTAGCACAGAGTTCACAATAAAAATTGATTTGTCAGTAAATAAAATTTTGAATTGGCACTTTATCAATAATATATTGAGTGCCAGTTCAATATTTACTGACACTAACATCCCAACCAAATTCCTCGAATTTCATGGGACTTCAATTCATATCAAATAGGTTTTTATACAAAATATATGTTATAAACATTTACACACTTTTCAAAGTGAGTGCTGTCTAAGTTCTAAATTTATATCTACTTAAAGTTCTGAAATTGCTTTGTGTGCCAGGTGAATACTTATCAAAATGTGTATTTAACAATTTTATTTGTCAGTAATAAAAGTCACCTATTTTTTGTTATTTTATATTCAATTTAAGTAATTATACTCTAAAAATACACCACGTTCTATTTTTTCCATATAACTGTGCTTCATTTAATCTGTCTTCGAGATCCAATGAGATTGTGTTTCTCCACATTAAGAATTTAGTTCGTTTTATTATTCAAGTCATAACGTTACATTTTAAAACAATAAAAATGTCACCCAATTAAGATCATAATTGTTGTCTCAACAGCATCGGAAAACAAATCGTAAAAGTCTTTCCAACAAATGTTAGATATTAACTTGAAAATAAATATCGCCATGACTGTGCAACACCAAAAGCAAGTGCTATTTAAAACTCAACGCCAAAAATGTCATACCAAAATTCACAGGGACTAAGTCCATAAAATTCTCACTCTGAGCAGCATCTGCATCATATACACGAGCATGGTTTTTGTGCTCAATCCAACCATGACAATTCAGATCTAAACAGAACATCCAACTATTACTCTGTTAGGTGGGACATACATTTTAAGTTGAAAAAAAAACAAAAAAAAGATAGAAATGGTCAATTAACAAGAAAATCAAAGCTGTATGAAATAAAAATGTGTACGATGGTGTCCATGCAAATGATTTCTTAAAGAATAAATGAATTTCATTCCTTTGTAATTCAGTACAAAATGATTTATGCAATATTAATGAAAATGATACTGACAGTAAAAGGTCATGGGAATTAAACGTTGAATTAATACTGCTGTGATAAATATTTAAAGTAAAATGTTCAGTTCAGTTATTTACAATAGTATTCTTTTTATATGTTGAAATGTTCTGCTGTTTTTAAAATAATTTAATTTTCTGCAGTGTGGGACGTGTCAGTCTCCAACTCTAAGGAACATTTCCTGAAAAAGATAGAGATATCTTTAGTAGATTAACCCCTTCAGAAAAAGTCTTAACTCCTCCCATACGAAAAATCTTGTCCCCAAGAATTAAGGTCATACAACATATATCCTCAGTGTACAACTTGTGCAAGTATGCGTGCCTATCTCAATTCTATTATTATAATGACTTATTACGTAGTAGCAATACGCCATAGATATTTAGAAGACTGGCCGATATAGTTGCAGAGAGATTATGTCCAGTTCCTGATTGCATATCATTATGGTAAGAAAATAATTTTTAAGAGATTTCTACATATTTTTTGCATTTAGTATTACAAAAACAGCAAAAAGAAAAATGATGATGAGCTTCGGACCATGTGCTTTCAAATATGATGTCTACTGAAGATTGATAGTTTATGTCAGCCGAATCAGAAATAATCTTCTGAACCAGAACGGAAATATCATCTCACAAACTGTTGTTAGAAGTTGCCTATAACGACTCTATGCAGTAGCTTCACTAACAGATGTACATCGAGAACGTCAATTTTACGGGGTTCTCGGCTCAGGTGATTTATCAGTTGATATAAACAAGGCGCTGATTTTCCAATGAGGACAGATACTTGTTTCATATTTTTACCCCTAACAGATAAGGTGCGGTCTGTTTTGTCTATGGCATGGTGATTAGAAACGGCATACTCTTTGAGAGCAGTGTTGATAAAACACTTCTACACATGTTCTCCCAACGGTATGAATAAATGACGTCAGCTTTTGCCTGCGTGTTAGAGATGGTGTTACACCATATGACGTCACAATGACGCAAAATACGCAAGAATCGAGGATGTCGCTTAGAACTTTACTTCTCGGTGTTATCAAATGAATTCAGTCATAAGTATGAAACAAAATTAACTGACATGAAAATGGATACATCTATATTATAATTATTATGAATATTCATCTCGGTCTAAATATACTAAAAGCTTCTTTTTGTCTAAGCGTAATGACCTTTCTGGACGAAAAACACATTCTCTTTGCAGGGGGTGGAGGTGACAAGTAAGGGTTTCTTTCTAAAGCCCTCCTTCAATTTTTTCTGCTGTAAATTCTGATTTTTCCGATCTTCCTTGGCGTAAAACACATTCTTATAGTAGCTGGCGAGGATAATATGAAAGTGTTTATTTGTAAGCGCTCCTGTTTTACTGCAGAATGTATTGATTTATCTGATGTTAACTGAACCATAAGCACCGCTGCACGACTTACACTTGTGCAGCACCCTTCACAGACACTTCTCTGGTGAGACGGTTACATTAAAGAGTTTTATTTATACCGTCTGACAAACTACAGTCTAGTCCATGCCCCTTCATTTTAAGATTCGAAGTTTTCCCTTTACTCCTAGGTCAACAACTGGCTTTCTATAACAACACTTGTAATTGTTTCATCTACAGTATGAAGCATCAAGGCTTGAGACAACGGAGAAATAGTCTGAATTCACTCGTTAGTGGAACTCACGGTTACTAGAGTATTATGTGAGAGCATGGTTCATATTCATATCAACTATAGCTTTGCACTGAATTTACATTTCGTATTATATCACATTAACTCTCATGGTCCTTCCACAGTCATGTTCGTAACACCGCTATGAATATGAAATGGTGTCTTACGATGATACACATTGAGAGCTTGACTCTTGTGCAATGTCTGCCTGTGACATTTCCGCTAGGTCAGGGCTGCGAATTACTGGCCATAAAAAATCGTAGTTCAGACAATATTTTTATTAAAAATATTGAATTAAGATAACATGAAATACTGAAATCTAAAATAGTACACCTCTTCTGGATACCAAGTCATATTGGTATACATGGAAATGAAAAAGTAGACATTTTAGCTAAAGAATCTTTAAACCTTCAACCAGTAGAGATCAAATTACCAAGCAACGACTTCAAATGTTCGATAAATTCGTTAATTAAGTCAAAATGGCAAACAATGTGGAATCATGCTGTATTTAATAAATTACATGACATAAAGCCAACCCTTGGTTCATCTTCGTCAACAATATTTTCTAATCGCCGAGATCAAATAGTGATTACGCGATGTAGAATTGGTCATACCAGATTAACACATTCATTCCTACTCAAAAGAGAGCATTTCAACGTAAAACACGTTCTACTTGGCTGTCGGGATCTTAAATACATTCGTGACGAACATTTTAAAGTAAACTCACTTAAAGAACTTTTTGAATCTGTTTCATCATATGCGATACTTAACTTTTTGAAAGAAATAAATGTTTATAATAAGATATAGAGCTTTACATCATTAATTTCGTTAGAATTAATAGTATCATTAATTGCTTTCGGCGCGATATGACCTTTTTGTGTTGGTGCGCCGTAAAACCCAAACAAACAAACCAATACGAGTAAAATGTGAGAGCATGGTCCATATTCATATCAACTCAAGCTTTGCTCTCAATCTATATTTCATAATATATCATAATAACACTAGTGGACCTATTATTCGTAATTTACCAGTCATGAATGTAACACCGCTTCGAATATGAAATGGTGTCTTGCGATGATTTCCTATTAACAGTAAAGTCCCTTGAACTGAGTTTGGAGAATGGAAATTGATCTCGTGAGTTCCATTGGGAGAAAACTGAGGGCAAAATACTTATGCCGCACTCCGAATTACTTTATGATTGATAATAAACTTGCTACATTTCTTTAGAATAAAGTAACCTTGAATTGTACCATTTGAAATAATACGTTGCATAGTGTTTTCTATTGGACACATACCCAAATAAATTGATAATCTCTAGCCTAAAGCAACACTATAGAGTTGACATTGCCAAAAAATAAAGACATAAGCAGCAGCAATATGAATTCATCCTCCTTCATTCATGCCAACAACTGTCTGGTTTTCTGTTGTGATTGTCATACATTGATGTTGACAACTTTGTTTACATCGGAAATATTGCATTAATAAAAGATACTAAATACTTGGTCAGTGCATACAAATAATACTAAATACTTGGTCAGTGCATACAAATAATACATAGTCTATTGATACTTTTTGAAGACTGAACTTTTTACGAGTTAAGTGTCAGATCCAAGAATGATAATAAGATCATATATCATTTAGACATTAAATCGTAACCAAGTTATCTCATTAATGCGCATTTTGTCACGGTAAATGGACGATTCGATTGGGAAGCCTTTCATTTTAGTTGATGTTGGGGTTTTTGTCAACATCTGGAGCAATGAATTTAGATTTAGTTCCGTCCATCTACTTCATTCATAATATAATTGCTACCTTGTCTCGTCTATTTTCTTTCTTAGTTTGTTCTCAGCCTTGATATAAGCTAGTTCTGGTACTGGGAAATCTACCTACCACTGATTCTGAATCATGTAGTGTGGTAGTCGGTCACAATGTGTAATACTAATTTGTAGATGCTGAAGTGAACTGAGTGTATCCTTCTTTAATCTCGGGGTAATTTCTAATTTTGACATCTTTACAGGTAATTGCTTGGTAGGGGCATTTTCTTAGGTTCAATGAGCTCATAATCGGTGTAGGAAGGTTCTTTTCCGGTGGATAACTCTTGAGTGAATGTATAGTTATTATGTCTCAACTTGTTTGTGATAACCTCTTTTTCCCTTTTTGTGGAGTTTAGTACCCTCTAATCCATAGTAATTGTATTTGTTCAGCATGTACAACCTTGATAGTTCCATGAATCTAGATCCTGATGCTTTCATGACCATACATTCTCATGAAAAATACTTTATCAGGTGACATCATTGACCACTCTACGAGGAGGCCAGTTGAACTTAATTGAGTCGCCCTGCTAGCTCAGTTGGTAGTACGCAAGTCGAGGGGTCGCGGGTTCGATTCCCGGGTGGTGCATACTTTCGCTTGGTCATGGTATTATTTCTACAGCCATTTTCCCTCCTACCAATGATTCTTGAATATGTAGGGCATTTGTTAGTCACTGACGAAAGTATGCGCTTAGTAGTTGGTTAACGGCTAAACCAGAGATTTAGCCTTTCCAGGAGGAGTGAGGTTGACTGACCGCCTTTAAATGACCTATACAAAGTGTTGCTACGGCGTTAAACCCAACAATAACACAGGAACCGGAACTCCACAGGAGTGTCTGCATGAATCCCAACTCCTCCCAGAACGGTGCACTATTACATTTTGTCTATCATAAGATTTAGCATACAGAATGGTAGGCTAAAGTAAACAGCGGAGCTCTCATCTGTAAACGCGGCTGTTTTCTTTGTAGATCAATTTAAACTTTTTATTTACCTTTGTAATGGCTGGGATAGAGTGACTTCTGCCAGTCATTGGTGTCAATGTTTCTTCTAATAAGTCATGCAGACTGACGATAGCTGCACGTGAAAACCTATACTTGGATATCAGCAGCTCGTCAGTAGAATTCAAGCTCTCAAAACCGACTCGAAGAGCGAAAATTCGCTCTCTCCTACTGAGACTAGCATTGAAAAGTAAAGCACCGGCCTTTTTTAAGCGTCTGGAGTCGTATTCAATATTGATCTAAGACTGTCCTTATCCTTAAATACCCTGTCAGAATCTTAAGATTGTCCTTAACTCGTGCTTAATCTTAGAATTTCACTTAAGGTTAGAAAAATCTAAGATTTTGCGTAAGACTGACCTTAAATTTTAAGGAAGCGTCTAACCAGCCTTAAATACAATCTTAATTTTACTTACCTTTTCAAAACATCGCTATTTTTGCCATATTTTTCAAAGATCGTCTTCAGTTCACAGCAGATATAGTCAGTCAGTATTAATCATTATATATTTATTGATATATAACACAAGCAAGTGTTGTACACTCAATAATTATGTGATTATTAAAAGTCTTCAGTCGCTCCTGTTCTGGTCAGCCCAAAGAAATCAATCTCAACAAGATTATTGCATATTTTCTTACTAATTGGGGTGAAAGTTTGCCACCAAGTGCCGCTTGAACCGCACTAGCATTACACAATAAATTCGATTGAATGATCTCCCCTTAAAGATAGGTGAAGGTCGTCTCAAGCGTTCGTTGCCTGAAATTTATTGCTGTTTCGGCGTATTGTATTGTCAGAAGAGTAATGTATTGGGTGGATAATCTTTCACGTTGTGCAATTATTGATTCTATGCATGGATCAATCTATTACATACTATGGCGTGTGTGGAAATTGTTGATATGGAATAATTAACCCGGAAATATGTTTCCGTTAGGACACAGACTATCGGCGTGGGTTAGGTCAATATACCCCTCCCTCTTTGGACCCGCTCAAGATCCATCTACAACCCAAAACCCCTTTAACACATCTTATAACACATAATTCTTATTAAAAAAACATATAAAACATATATACTATTCTTAGTATATAGTATCGGTGTTGTTTATTTTTTGAGAATTGTTTTGTTATGTTAATCTATGTTTTTTTAATAAGAATTGTGTTATAAGATGTATTTAAGGGGTTTTGGGTTGTAGATGGGTCTTGAGCGGGTCCAAAGAGGGGAGGGATATATTGACCTAACCCACGCCGATAGCCTGTGCTTACTTGGTGTATAGCGGTGTCTTTGAAGCTGTTGGTTAGTCAGCTCACCAACACCACTGTTTAGTTTCATAATGTTGCACAAAACGAGGCATTCAGATGCCGAAAAGTTTAGTCCTCGTTTCTTATCCTCGGCCATTGTAAATTTGTCGTCTGCTACGCCTTCGCTTATACCGTTACTATTTTTAGATTTCCAGGGGAAACCCAATACGCTCTTCAAAAGGAGGTAAAAATATACGCGCGTGCTTATCAACGACTGTAAGATTGGATCTAAGATAAAATGTAAGGATAAGGACAAGAATCAACTAAGATTGAATCTGAGATGATTTTTAAGATTAAGGATGAATCTTAGACTAGAAAATTAAGGTTAGGAAGATCTTAAGGATAGATCTTAGATCAATATTGAATACGACTCTTGAAATCGAGTTACGAGCGGGTGTTGGCGGTCTTAAAGTTAGGACCAAATTCACGATTTTGTTAAGATTTTTGATAATACACCTGAAAAATCTTAAGTCTGAGTTAAGATTTTGTTACGATTTAAAACGGTCCTAGGACCTTTGATAATAAGCCCCCAGGACTCTCCTCAATTTGGTGGCACGCCTCAGTTTTTAAGCCGCCGCGGCGAATTAGCCAGGGTGAAATTGACAAATATTAGAAACTTTGACAATTGGAGTACATAATTGAGCTTAAAATATTTTTGATTGTTATATTAATTTTGAAGTTTTAACAGCTAGTATTGCATTTTAATTATTAGGTGCAATGGGTTTAAAGGTATCGCCCGAGGTATTCCGAAAGTACCTGTCAGATGCGAATGTGGAGGTTTGCGGTACCTCAAAAATTGAGAAATTAGAGCCATAAATCTATGGTGGACACCCCATTTCCTTGTTATTTTCTGATTGCTCATCGTTAAGGGTACATGAAACAGTGTAGTATATATTGCTATCATTAGAATTAAGATTTATGCGTGATTTTGAGCATAGGGGAAATTTGCCATTTTGTCACCTATTTTCACGGCCCATTAAAACAAATAATTAAAGGCCCCTGAAGAAGAAAAGCTTGTTTTGATCATGTTTTTATAGAGAAATACATATCCATGCTAATTTTGAAAATCATTTGTTTCAGGTGTGTGATTACAGCCTATTGTGTGAGCTTTTCATTGTGTGGCGGGGTATTTTCAGCCGTGAAGCCGAGGAAACTGTGTAGTGCCCCCTCTCTGTTTTCTTTGTTTTGGTAATCCTTTCAGAAGTGGCATGTTTTGAATGAACTTCGTCCTCAACCTGTACTAGAGTCAGATAATGGGAGTACTTAAGAAGACTGAATGGTCAAGTTGCAATTTTTAAATGTACGTTTAAGAAGTTTCATCAATAATATTATTGTCATTACTATTGCTCATATCTTTAACACACGTTGAAGTTGCAAGTTTTATAGATGATATATCCGTCTACAGCATTAGTGTTAATGATCACTGGGTTAATTTCTGTGGCAGTTAACAATTGGTTTTCGTCAAAGGAAGTAATGTCAGCAATTATCAGTAGTTGGAGGATTATAATTTGAAACTGAGTCACTTTGTACAGGAGTGGAGGGAAAGAGTCACTAGGGGCGGGAGTAGAAGCATACTCCATAAAGATAGTGTTATCATCCTGAGAATCATTGCAAAACCCACGTTCCGAAATATGTTTAAGCATTATTAGTTTATGTTAATGGACTGAGAACAGCCATTTTTATTGTAGTGATATGTCTAGAATAGAGTACACATTTCTGGTGCTGATTTTACTTGTATATGTTTTTCATAGGTTATTTTGTCATTTTACAGTTGGTTGAACTTGGTAAATGAGAGAATCAAGAATGATACCTTACAGAGTATTTATTTGCATTTTGCAAACATGTACACACAATTCTCAAGAGCAATCGCCATATTCCAACGTTTGCACCCCAGGATGAGAAACTTATACTTCTTTGTACTTAATGGAAGGCGTGATCCAAGTTACCTGAATTACCAGCGCTCATCCTCGAGCTAATATCTGCGAATTCAGTATCAAGTGAGATATTATTGAAGCAAAATTTAGTGGAAATGTTAAAAACTGGAGAGTTATTTATTTTACCTTGACGATTTGAAAGGTAAGCTTTGAGATAAACCCAAAGTCATCCACTTATTATTACTCTTCCCAAGGATTTTTACATTAGAACACTTCTCCAAACCCATTCACATCAGGAATCAAACAAACAAACAAACAAACTAGGAATCAAAATTCATACTGTGAATGCCATAGTCAATAGTACCGTTTTCTTGTTCTGATCAGTTGCCTCTTGTATAAATTGCACGGTTCTAAGGACATACTTACGTTTTCGATAAGCATATTAACACATTAAGGCGTATATATTTCTTCAACCTCAGAGTTCGTGCTTTTAAACCAGTGTGGAAGTATATCCTAGAACACAGCTCGTATCATGTCTTACTTATACAAATAATCATATAAGACCTATTGTTAGCAATATTAGAAAAATACAATGAAGAATAATAATATCAATTCTTAAACAATATACAGAATGTACTGTTATAATTGAAAAAAAAACATGAAAAATACTACATGCATGTAAAATACGTTAACTAGTTGCCTTTGGCGCGATATTACCTTTTATGTGTTGGTGCGCCGTAAAACCCAAACAAGCCAACAAATTAACCATTGCAGTCTTCCCTTACTACAAAACCTTCACTCACTTTAACCACCACCGGCTTGGTTTATCAGTTATTACCACTACAATCTTCCCTTGCCACGCAATCTTCATTCGCACCATCATCCTGATATAGCTCACTGATGTGTTGTAGTAAAGAACATGCCACTGATAGCAAGGCAGTACAGTTTCTCATCTCATATTATTGGATCAGCTTTGTAACAGGGTTCCCACGCTTCCTTGAAAACGGGAAAAGTCCTTGAATTTCAAAATTGCTTTTCCAGGTCTGGAAAAGTCCTTGAATTTCGAAAAAACGGTGGAAAACCGGGAAAAAGTCGGGAATTTTGCACGTACCTGGAACGACAACTGTGACTGTGACATTTAGTGGTGTTTAAGCATTAAAATGTACAAGGCTAGAAATTTCAGGTACAGTGCACCTTATCTTGCGATATGATGCAGCCCCGGCAGAACAAATGGTAAACCAAAGCGATGGCATGGATAACTTATAGTCCTAGAAAATAATCTGGTACTGAAATAATTGCGCTCATTTGGTACATTTCCCGCCATTTAAAAAGAGAACATAAAAAAGCATTTACCTGGTAATCCAACGTTCTTGGGAGCTTTGACCTTTACAAAACTTGACAGGGTCTGCTGCTCATATTTGAATATAAAATTTTCAGCCTTTTGGAAGGCATCGTCACCGGTAAAATAATATTTTGAAACTGTTGGAGAGAACTCCGTGGGGTTGCTCATAATGGATGAATCCGCCATCTTGGTTGTGTGATGTCATAACCACGTGACTTGGTTACTCCGCCCCCTCCAGGAATTAGTTGTCGTATAGTAATTACCAAATTATACAGAGATGTCGTTATTTGCAAAAAACAAGCTTCTTGTTTACACTGATTTAAATAAATTTTGCTCGTGTTTTAAACTGGAAATCAAACTGAAATTAGGGTAATTAACTTTGTTATGAATGAAATATCCCTAATAATTTTTAAGGATGCTATGTTATTTATGTCTGTGCTGGTATAAAAAATCAACACATTATTTGTGACCCAAATAACCTTGTACGATATCACTGATAATTTGGCTTCAAAACAGTGCCCATAAATGTGATCAGAGATAAGAAAATCAGGGATGCTTAAGTCAAATATCTAAACGAGTAGGTTCATTTACCCCGAAAATCTGCCCAGCTTCAATTTTGTCCATTTTTTGTTGTAAGACTAAGTATATGTAGTTTTGTAAAAAAATGATGTTTTTATGGTTGTGGAATGAAAATTGTTACCATAGCAACCGATAAGCAGTTTCATAAAAAAATAGAAAATTTGAATTATAATTGAAACTAATGGGGATATTGATATAATTTAAGTTCAGTTTTGCTACATTAATAAAGATGTACGCATTCAAGTAACTTACGTTTGGTTACCATGGTTACCAATTCCATAAATAAAACGTTTTTCATTTTCTTTTAAAACAAGCCTTTATCGTTCATTGAGTAACCGTTTTTTCAAGCACATTGACGTGAAATAATGATATAAACTATTTTGCAATTATAGAATTTTATTTGGGTTGTCATGGAAACAAACATTTGTATATTGTTATAAACTATGAGTTAAATTCTTACAATCCAAATTCTTAAAATAAATGTTACTGCACATACAGCATGACTGTTATGTAACTGATAGTTAATCGCTTAAATCTGATGCTTAATATAAAGTATCACATAATTATGTTCTTTTTTATAATGTCTGTTTCCATGGCAACACATTTTTAAGGGCAAATTAGAGCTATGTAATTGAGGGGTTAAAATGTGTTTTGGGATATTTAATTCTCACACAAACTATTAAGTTGTATCAAATCATAGTATGTGAATGCTATTGATACCTTTAATTCATACTAATCAATGTATTGAATTCTTTTATGCAAACTCCAACAATGTTGATGAGTATACCAATAGTTTAATTGTTTTGACATGCAACTTCCTACGCATAATATTTTAAAACTATTTTTGGATATGAACAGAACCACAAAACTTGCTATACACAGAAAGATGTTCATTAATGTTCATTTTTGAGCATCTTTATAAGCAGTATTATGTTGATAGATAAAACAAGTCTATTAAGTTTTTTTTCCATGTATTTCAGTTATTCAATAAAACATAATTAAACACAACAATGCATATGTGATAGAACAAGAGCTGTTGCATGAAAATAAACAAAAGCAAAACACAAGTTGCAGTAAAAAATTTTCATACTTATAACCCCACTTTTTCCATACAATTGGTTTTTTTTTCAAACAGTTACAAGAATGAAAATACCAGCAACGTAATAAAAACATGGTATGTTTAACAATTTCCACATTCAAATATGGTGCTCTACTGTCTAAATGGATGAATAAAAAAGTTACTAACTAACATAGTTACACAACAAACTGTTTGACAGTCACATTTCTTAACAAAAACTATGTAACAAACCGAATATAATTAATACAATGTATACTAACAATATAATTTAAAAAAAATATATAAACAATATAATTATATATGCCTGACAACACAGTTATTACCAATAAGCACCTGGCATGACTGTAATTCCTATTCTATGCAATATTATCTCTTTAGCACAGCTTGTACAGTTTTAATTAAATGTCAACCTATAGTTAAACCATGACAATCACTAAAACAAAAATACAACATTAATTTATTTTCATGTTTTAGATTTGAGACCAATCATAAAATAGTAAGGACTTTTTTGACTGGTAAAAAAACACAATAACATTGGACCAGATTTAGTTTATTCTTCTAATACACTAACATCTGAGTCTGAATCTGAGAAGTCAACAGGTTGACATGCATCGTCAACATACATATCCCATTCCTGAATGCCTGTTAGTGAATCAGCTGAACTATTGGAAAAGTACCAAACTACAGCAGCAATATGAGAACATGTTCAAACTGCTCTAGCACCAGAACGGCACTGGCAGTACCAGGCTTTCACTGCATCAGAGTCAAACCTAATCCACACAATCTTGCATGTATGATTTACACAATTTTAACTGAAAGGTTCCAAGGGTCAGTATTTCCAACATTGTATGGTTGAGGCTTGGAAAATTCAAGTTTTCCTTGGAAATATTAATCCACTTGGACGAATTTCTATTCAAATTATTGTCAATGACAAACTGTTGCAGAATATTTTCAGTTTCTAATTTACTTAACAGTTGAGAAGCGATGACTTTGTCATGTTCTTCATTTGATGTTGAACTCAATGGTGGTAAATACTTATTGCTAATAGCGCATACTATGTTGATGTATTGACCAATGTGTGGAATTTGTGAGTTAGGCAGCACATTTGCCAAGTAGCGCCATCGTTTAATTCTTGCGTTTGCAGCTTCTACTACCCATCGAACCTGAAAATACACAATTTGTAAGATTTGGATGATTATAAAAATGACACTCAAACATCTGGTAACAATTATTCAGCAAGAAGTGTTATAGTAATTTGACACATATTTTCCACTTTCATAGTACTTACCCACATTAATTATAAACCCTTCTTAGAATGAAAGTAGCGAGGTAATGTCATTTTCAAATAGTATACACCTTGTGAATTTGATATGTATTATAATGTAACACATAAATGCAATTATGAAAATTTCTGGTTTAAATTGCTAATTGCATGATATGCAAATTGTGTAAAATACTATTTAATCACCAGCCAAGCTCAGTTGGTAGCATGCAAGTCTATTGAGTGAGGGGTCGCGGGATCGATTCCTGGGCGGGTATACTTTGCGAAGATCAGTCATGAAATTATTTCTACTGACATTCTCCCTCCTACCAATGATTCTTAAGTATGTTGGGCAGTTGTCAGTCACTGATGCTTAGTAGTTGATAACAATCAAGAGATTTAGCATTTCAATGATTAGAGAGCTGGTTGTTAATTATTGAATTTAATTGTATTACATTCACCACCACACTTAACATTTTATATTGATTAACAGGCACAGCTATGAATAATTTTATGATAAATATGTTCATAATTGATATATAGAAAAGTAAATGTTTATAATTTAAAATTCTTTACTACTTACTTTGGTTACTAGACGGCTAGAATTAGCATCCATTGTTAACAGCTGTTTTTCACCTTTCTTCACGAAGTTAGGCATTTTAACTATTCAACCAAGATCTTCAAGTAAACTTAGAGAATCTCTAAAGCCACGATCTACTACAAATATGTCACTTGGCTTGATCCAGTTTTTGATTTCCTCAATATTGTGGTTAAATATGTGTTTCAAAATATTTGAATCATTGTTCTTGGAATCTGCCAAATAGGGTCCAAGAACAGACAAAAAATATCCAGTGGTTGATACGATGACCATTGGTTTCAACAAGGGTCTACCCTTGTGTAAGCTGTATGATCTACGTTGAAATTTAAAATTACCACTTTTCTGTGTATAAATATATGTTCCATCAATAACTAGGATGGCATTTTCTTCTGAATCATTACATAGTAGAGATTTGGCTAGGGGACGAGTATGTTTTCTAATCACATCGTCTCTGGTTATATGGTTGAATCCAAGGTGTTCAGGAAGAAAATGAGTTGAAAGTATCTGCCTTACTGAATGGATACATCTTCTAAGACTTGACTTGGAAATATTAAAAATGGTTGACAAAATCTTGTTAGACCTGACTTCAATTTAAATAAAAATATTGCTAATAATGTTAATGTACTTCTTGTACAAGTAATATTCATTGATATTTCAATATATGAATGTACATCTAAAAATTGAGTTTTAGTAAGTCCAGTTATGACTCAATCCCAATTAAGGTGGACATATGGGCATATTTTTTCTATTTTTTTCATTTCATCAAATATGAGTTTTAAATCAATTAAAGGCATTGTAGACATGTTCTGTACGCAGTATAAAAATCTTTTCAGCTGGGCTAGTATACTTTTTTAGATATTGGCTGGTGAAAGGTCACACCTAGCATTAATAAATGTGCTTATGAAAATCGAACATGTGCTGTAAATTTCACTTATTTAAAAGTAGTAATGGTCAAACTGTTGAGAAATTCAATACGGTTGCATTCTATAAGGTATTATGTTGCGGAATAAATGATAAAGACTGAAGAGTAAGCCAGATACTTTCAGAAAAACATAAATATTGAATACGCTATTTTCATTAGTTTTATTTGTTTTAAAAATGTCATTCATATCAACTGTTCCAGAACGATACAAACAAGTTAAATATAGAATGAAACTGTTTAAAATAGTTAGATACCATTGTCTTAGTGATATAACTAAACGGTGTGTGCATGTGAACAACCACAAAGCAACCTATGAAGAATATAATTGTTGTCCCGTACTTTAGCAAAATTGGCTCGTACGTTATATACTTCAGTTTGGTCATCTAAACTATTGATAACTAAGTTAAACTGCAAGAATACAACTTACATTGTTGTGTATTTTGTTTTACAATTCAATGTACTTGTGTTTTACATATAAAACTACAATAATATCTCTCAATTACAATAATTTGGCGAACCATTTTCATTTTTCCAAGAGAACAACATTCAACAATTTTGTGACAAGTTTAACAAAGAAACATAGCAAACTAACGCATAAACTAATAAAAGCTATTTAGTAGTGAGGTAACATGTGATTTACAACCATCAAATCATACGGCAAATGCATGTTTAGACAATTCTACATTGTCCCGTACGTTACTAAATAAGTAAGATAATGTATGAACCTGATCAAATTATTGCAGTGTGTGATAAAATGATTCTAAAGTTATAATTTGATCAAACGAGGCATTGTTTTAATTTATTATTTCAAAACTAGATGGTATTCAATTAAGAACAATGCTAACTATACATCATTTATTGCAAATAATAAGTACTATAACTTATTTTCCCGTCACTCTTGTTAGTTACTTTTGAACATCATTAATTTCATTATAATTGCCGTTCCTATAATATTTTCATCTGTGAAGATTAAATGCATGTTAAGGAACTTATAAAAGCAATTTATCATAAATATTCAGACGATTATCAATTATTGTGTCACATTTCGTCCCGTACGTTACGGACTCGTACGTTATTTTTCATTTTGTTTTTACTGTTTTTTTGTTTGTCACAAATATGCACTTTAAATGAATTATAAAAACTTTTTAAAACTATATAAACTTTTTATTTTATCATTAAAGATCAGTTCAATGAAGAATTTATATATCTATTTGAAAAGGTTTGTTAGATAATTTGATTTTACTAATTGTCCCGTTCGTTACGTGGTGAAAATTACGATTCATTTTTAATAAATGAGCTCATAAATTACCGATACCAATCAAACGTCAGCTAAAATGAATATCTTATCATTAGGATATAACTTTATGGACTTTACTTACACAAAAATAGTTTGTAAAGAGTGCAAAGCTGTGAGATTAATGAAGCCTTTAAATAAATGTCCCGTACATAATCGAAGTTTGGAGACAACGTTTGTTGTATGAGGTGTGGAAAATTATTTTTGAATTTACATTATTGTATGTGTTTTTCTTGAGGATTTAGTAATAAGGCCACAACAAATTGATCTTTTGTTCGTCGGATTTCCCGCACCTAAAAATCCGAAAATGGAAAAAAAATATTTTTATTGTTTTTTTTGCTCCCGCACTTCAAAATTTTTACCGCATCAAGATTTTTTTTGAAGTCAATTTTTTTTGGCACTCAACCAAGAAGTTTTACGGAGAAAGTCAATAATTTCTTGTCTAAATATCAAAGCTTATCACCATGACATTGCTATATTTGTAACAAAACAGTATTAAAAGTATTCATGTGCACGTTTACATATGTTGTGTCGCTAGATCCTAATGACTGAGAGTTGTGCATCGGGCCCATTTACCTCATGGTTTCTGACCTGATCAGGGGAAGTAACTCTTCCGTCACGGTTTTAGGGCGGAGCTTAGAGGCGCTTTGTGGATGACCACAAAGCGTCTCCGATTGCATTCTAGTTCTAGACGTTGAGCCTACCGGTCGACTCGCTGAGAAACTAACACGCTAAAGACAATACTAAGGACAGGTAACATTCCCTGAAATAGTTAAGACCTTATTGTACACGGACACTTTATTGGCGACGAGGATTTTTGGTGATAGTTCCCACAATTTGGTCAGTTAAACGGCTAACAAATTCAGCAACTTGGGTTTGATTTCCCGCCATTCTCGCGTTCTCGTTTGCAGAATTTGAGGCTTTAGACCTTATCATTTGTTAGCAAGTTACTTTGCAAGGTAATTTTTTCGAGTTTATCTGGCATATGCATGCCAAAGTAGTGGTTTAGCACCCACGAATCAGAAAAAAATACACATTTCAAGGGAATTGAAGGTCCGTGCAAGTCACGTGACCTTGCTGCTGGATTCGTCCCTAGAAATTTCGCCCTGTACCTAAATTATTGCTTTTTTCAGTCAAATTAATTTGTTTTGTTGTTGTTTTAGGCCAATATAGGCAAAATAATTGTTGTTTGTCTGGGCTTTGAAACTTAAGTGCAACAATTTGTCATAAATTAACTTAAAACCAACTTGGTTGTTTATTTGTGCTTCAGTGACTCTTATAGGGTCCATCAGCACAACAGTTTCAGACTGAAAGCAGTAATTTCCATGCAATTATATAAGGACTTTTAGTTCTTGACTATTGTTTAAAGTGACAGGTACTTTTTAATTTATATTAAATAATTTTTTGATTTAATTGGACTTATAGTTCAATAATTTGATAATTATTATTTATTTTATAAATAAGGGCGTTAGTCTAGCTGGTACATTTTGGATCGGGAGTGAGTGGACTTATAGTTCTACATTCCTATTCATTATTAGTCTGTTTTTGATCTTGTCTGTAAGAAATTCTATTTCTACATTAAATGTTCAAAAACTGAAACATTTGTTACTGCCATTGAACTTTTAGTCCAATATTTTGATATCAAATTAAGAGCTTACATCCAGCTTGTCTTATATTTTGTGTGAGTTTGTGGACTTGTAGTTCTATTTTTCTTACTCACTGTTTGTTTTCGATATTGAGTGCAAGGACTTTAAGTTCGATACTCATTCGAATACAATTGTTCATAGCTAGTTATCTTGGTCAGTCTGTTATACGAAACAAATAACTTTCTATTATTATATACTTTGGTTTTCTGGGTCTGTTCTTTGTACATTAGGCTTTACGCACATATTATTTCAGTTAATTGACAGTATTTATATATTATTAACACCCCATCAAACAAAATGGAAAAAGTTATTAACATAAATACCGCTAGTCTTGAACAACTAAAGTGCATCCCTGGTGTAGGGGATAAGAGAGCCAAGCAACTGGTTCAAATGAGATGCTTGTATGGGTCTATAAAAAGGGAACTTTTGGAATTGGTTCTTCAATCAGAACTTAGTTCTAAAACGTTGGAACTGATTGACTTCAGTGAAGAAACCAAGGACCCATTTGACTTCAATGAGTTGCATTACCAATTAAATGAAAGTCCCAGAACCAGCATAATGAATACCCCAGAACTGACCTACCGACACTCTCTAATCTGTGGACATCCCCAAACAGTGTCATATAACACCATGCCCACATATACATGTGCCAGCACTAGTATGATGGGACCCTACAGTGGTGCAGTGGGGATGGCTTACAGTTCTGTTCCTACCAGTGTGACTACCTTTTCTACTCATGCAAGGGTATCACATAACCCCAAAACTATAGATCCATTTCAGGGTAATCCGAAGGCAAAAATGAATTTGTTTGAGCAAGCGGCTGAACAAGCTAATCTGGCACAGTTGTCTGATCCTAAGCTTATAGGATCTTCTAGATCCAAACAATATCATGAACTAAATTTAAGTGATTACGAATCTGAAAAAGAAGGTCAGGGTAGAAGTGGTGGTACACCAAAAAGGGAACCAGAACTTAGTATGTCTGAAGGGGTAAGATTTCCAAAATCTTCCAAAACAGATGAGTTTAGTGCGCAGTCACGACCGGAAGTTAGGTCTTCCAGATCTAAAAACTTATCAACTGCTGTTAATGACACAGACAGGTCTTCTAGATCTAAAAAATTATCAACTGCTGTTAATGACACAGACAGGTCTTCTAGATCTAAGTGTGTTAACAAAAACCAGTCTCAGAAGTATGACTCAGATGTTTCAGAGAGGTCTTCTAGATCTCAAGATACTAGCATCTGTTCAGAGTCAGATCTAGAGAACAGGTCTTCTAGACCTACACCTCTAGAGGCTAACTCTCAAGGCTGTCATAGGTCTTCCAGATCTAAGACTATTAAACAAGAAAGGGAGACAACTACCAGAAGAAGATTACCTAAATCTGCTCCGGTAGACTCTGACTCCCAGGTTTCGGAAAGATCTTATAGATCTCAAAAGACCAAAGCTAAAGAATCTGTATCAAAAGCTAAATCTTATAGATCAAAGCAAAAGAAATATGAGTCAGATTCTTTTTCCAGCGAAGATGATTGTACTTCACAAACAGATGTGACCAGTGTTCAGAGCTATGATACAAGTGACACAGATGATAATGAGTCTGCTAGAATACACAAACATAAACGTCACTCTAAAAGAGTCAAGTATCGTTCATCTTCCTCCAAACATCAGAAGAAACAAGGAAACCCAAAACACTTACCAAAAGGACTGAAGTTTGACGGTAAGACAAATTGGACTTCCTTCAAGGGAAAGTTCAATAGCTACAGGAAAGTTCTCAAATGGTCAGAAGGTGAAAGTCTTGACTATTTAACCTGGTGTTTGGAAGATAAAGCTTTGGACTATTTTACTATTGCTTTATCAGCCGATAGTAAATGTACCTTCCATACACTTATGGAGAAGTTGGAAACAAGGTTTGGTTCCAAAGAGCTGGTGGAAACCTCAAAAAATAAATTCAGGCAAAGCCAACAACAAGTGAGTGAAAGTTTGGAAGAATGGGCCGATAGAGTATTGACAATGGCCACAGTTGCTTTTAGTGACAGTTCAGAAGATACTCTGAGAATTGAAGCAGTTACAAAATTTTGCCTAGGTCTTGTAGACAGTGAGGCAGGAAAACATGTTAGTTTCCAAAGACCAACCTCAATGGAGATGGCAATGAATCTTGTGAAACATCACCAATATATTAGTAAAGCGGTGGATCATAAGAAAAGAGGAACCTTAGTAGAACTAGAAGTTCTGGACTCTGACACGGTAGTCATAACATTGGCTGAACTAGAAGTTCTGGAACCAGTGACTGACGGACCATTCTAGCTTGACATGGTTGCTAAAATTCAAAGATCCACAAGGTCAACTGGCACGTTGGATGGAAGAATTGGCATTGTACCATATGGTGGTGAAACACAGACCTGGTTCCAAACACGGTAATGCGGACGCTTTATCAAGAATACCCGATTCACTTAGCCCTTGCCATTCTTACTTAACTGGTATAAGGATATCCGACTTGCCATGCGGAGGATGTCATTACTGTAAACGTGCAGACGAACAGTGGGGCACTTTTGCAGAAGAAGTCGATGAAGCAGTAGATATTGCCAAGAAAACTAAAGTTGCTTCAGTGCAATCATCTGCTCTTGAAGAGACCATGGTAAAAAGTGGTGAAAGTGAAGATGAGGAAGTTTTGGAACTTATGGCTGGTGAGGAAGCAGTATCAAGTTTAGATCTGGGGAACAGTCCGTCTCATTTTGACATTGTGAGAGAAGATGTTGACTCTTATAGAGTTTGTGCCTGCTCTTCATCACAGAAACCAGAATGTTCTGATGAGAAGCAATCTTGCTGGGGGTTTTCTGTAGCTGAACTTCAAGCTGAACAGTCCAAGGATCCTGATTTGGAAATTATACTTCAATGGCTCAAGTCATCGAAAGAACCTGAAGAAGGACCCTTGTTCCTGGCAAGCAAAGCAGCCAAGCATTACTGGTTGAATAAGGAACTTTTTGTGTTGATGGATGGTGTGGTTTACAGAAGAAAAGTTGAGGGAACAGACTTGGATCTGGTTGTACCAACTAGTCTTAAAACTCAGGCTATGGAATTGCACCATGATATACCATCAGCTGGTCATCAGGGTGTTGCGAGGACTAAATGCAAGATGAAAGAGAAATTTTATTGGTATGGAATGTCCTCGGAAGTAGAGTCATATGTTTTGTCTTGTGCGATTTGTAATCAAAACAAGAAAAACAAAGTGTACGGAAAGGTTCCTTTGACTGAGTACCAATCGGGATCTCCAATGGAAAGAGTTCATATTGACTTCATTGGTCCTCTCCCAAAGTCAACTCAGGGCAACGAACACTGCCTGATGATGGTGGATCAATTCACTAAGTGGGTGGAGTGTGTACCCTTGCCATCCCAGAAAGCAGAAGTCACCGCGAAAGCAGCGATTGATGAATTCTTTTCAAGATTCGGATATCCATTTCAGCTTTTCTCGGATCAAGGAAGAAACTTTGAAAGCAAGTTGTTCGAAGCACTTTGTAAGGCTTTGAAGATCCACAAGAGCCGAACTACACCATACCGCCCTTCAGCGAATGGACAAGTGGAAAGGTTCAACCGAACCTTAATGGATGCCGTTAGATGTTTTTTGGGTAAATCTCAAGATAGGTGGGATCAGCATGTTCAACAAATAGCTGGTGCTATTCGATCTTCCGTTAATAGAAGCACAGGGTATACTCCAAATATGCTCATGCTGGGAAGAGAAGTAAATACACCTGCTCACATTATGTTCCCGAACACCAAACAACCTGCCGATAGCTACGATGAGTATGTATCTGGTTTGGTGAAGTCTTTAGGGAAGGCCCATGAAGTAGCTAGAAGTACACTTCAGACTTCTTTGAAGAGAATGAAGAGGAACTACGACCTGAGAGTGATGCTGAGACCATATGCGGAGGGAGACGTTGTGTATCTTTTAGATACCGCGGCTACAAAAGGCAAATCCCGTAAACTTACTGCACCTTGGAAAGGACCAGCAGTGATTGTTAAAAAGCTTTCAGCTTACTTGTATCAAGTCAAGCTTCGAAACGCAGTGTTTGTTGCCAATCACGACAGAATGATGCCATGTAACGATCGAAAGTTACCCGATTGGATCATCAAATATCAAACCTCGGATCATCAAGAGACCGAGAAAATAGAAGATGATGACACAGTCTACTGTACATGTAAGAAGCCATGGGGCGGAAGATTCATGATACAGTGCGACTTCTGTGATGAATGGTATCACGGTTCATGTGTTAATGTATCTGCTACTGATGCATTAGACATAAATAAATATAGGTGCCCAATATGCAAATAATTTGAGCAGAAATACTCAAAATTAGTTTCTGTTGTATATTTCAGATTTAAAGATGGCATCTCATGATTTCGCAGACACTGTGGAAGAATATCTTGCCAACAGAAGAATATATCGCCCAGCTGATGAATTCATTTCCAAGCTGGCACTATGTTCTCGCTGTATGGGTGGAGGAGACAAATTAAAATATATGAGGGAGCTTATTCTCCAGATGGTGGCATTGGTTAAGTCCAAGTCTGAGGAGAATAGAAATAATCATCTCCACAAAACATGGTTGAAACAGGCAGCTAAGGCTGTTGAGATGTACCAACTGGAAGATAGAGCTTGGATAAGCGATAACATATGGAAATTGCCCAAGCTTCCAAGTCCAGTGGAACAAGAATTTGATCCAACTAAAGGAAAAAGGGACATTAGGTACTACCCCACCCCAAGTGGTGAAGAATCAATGGAAGCCCCATTGGGTGAAGAACCCATGGAGTGTCAAGAGAATATTGATGAGGAAGCTCTCCTGGCTTCATCCCCATCAGTATCACCTAATTCCATCTGTGCCAATAGTCCGGTTAGAAGATCACCCAGGATAGCTGGTTTCAGAACTTCTAGTTCGACCAGTGTTAAGACAACCATATTGGAATCAAGAGCTTCTAGTTCGACTAAAGCAAGCTCTACAGTCACTGGTTCCAGAACTTCTAGTTCAACCGGTGTGAAGCCCACCATGTCAGAATCAAGAACTTCTAGTTCGACTAAAGCAAGCTCCACAGTCACTGGTTCCAGAACTTCTAGTTCAACCGGTGTGAAGCCCACCATGTCAGATTCCAGAACTTTTAGTTCTGCAAAAGCAAGTTCCACAGTCACTGGTTCCAGAACTTCTAGTTCAGCCAATGTTATGACTACCGTGTCAGAGTCCAGAACTTCTAGTTCTACTAAGGTTAACACAACAGCCACTGGTTCCAGAACTTCTAGTTCAACCGGTGCCAAAGTCTCCACTTCAGGATCCAGAACTTCTAGTTCAACTAGTGGAGAAGTCATATCGGGTTCTAGTGTTCTTAAGAGGCCTGCTCCCATTGAATCTCTGAAAATTTCAGTGCTAACGGGTAAGCATGCTGATGAAGAACACAGGAAGATTGAATTGGCGTATGGTCAAAGGAAGGACAGAAAACCAATCCAGTGTTGGGTTCAGGAATGCAACATGTCAACAACATACTTGAAGGTGCATTCTTATAGATTCCACATACCATCAATCTTCGATGAACGCCTTAATCCAAGTGACTTGTCCATTTTGAAGAGAAGAAGAAGTGCCCTACTTCAGGCCGCTAGATGGCTTCTTGGAAAACCTTCTTCACTGGACGAGTTAATTCAGTTTGTGGGTATTCAAAAGATGCTACAGGTAACTGATAATTCCATCATCATGCCATCGCAGGCTTTTGCTATGCAAGAGTTCTGCAAATTCCTGAAGGTGGAACTACCGAAGACCTTTACATTATTCCCTTGTAACTCGGTGGGCATCCTTATCCATTGGAAGGTTGTTCTTTTGATGGCTGCAAGTCTGGCGGAAGATGAACGTCAGTTTTGGTTCAAGACGTACAAGTCAGAAACTGGACAACCTGAACCAGAAGCCAAGAAAGAAGACCACCGTGAATACCCCAAGGCGTTTGATGCCCATTTTCATCTGGATAGAACCCTGGACGAGCTAGAATTACCTTCATATGGATCTCTGGATGATATCTTGGCGAAGGTTACCGTCAAGGAGTCGAAACGTGTGACCTTACAGGGAGCCGTGACGATCTACTGTGATCCCGAGTCCTACCCTTCAGATAAGGATCTTGGTACCTTACCAGATCACATACAAGTGGGAGTCGGATATCATCCGAGACATGCCCGGTACCATCATGGTTTCAGAAGAGATGTCGATTCCATCGAAAGGCTGTTAAAACATCCTAAGGTCATCGCCCTCGGAGAGATCGGCATCGATCATACGGAGCCCATGAGATACTGGGCACGACAAGTGGAGGTATTAGAGAAGATCTTGCCATTGTTGGAGGACAGACACGTATTGGTGCTGCACTGCCGTGGAATGATGGGAGATGATGGCACAGAAGCTTACCTTCTAATGCTTCATTTTCTCAGAAAACACGTGCGCTCCAGGCACCCCATACACTTACATTGTTTTACTGGGGACCAGTACGTCGTAACAAAGTGGCTTAAGGTTTTTCCCAAAACCTTGTTCGGATTTACCAACCTGGTCAACACTTTTAGTGATGACCAAATCAAAGCCCTTCAACAACTTAAGGACAGCCAGATTCTTCTAGAATCGGATGCCCCTTACTTTCCGGTGAGAAGCTTGTCAAAGACTTCAACCCCCGGACTCCTGAAGTATGTCGCAGACGCAGTTGCCCAACACCGAAGGACGACGGGAGAAAAGATTCTTGAAATCACCGTGAAGAATGGCAAGGAACTCTACAAGTGTTAGTTCACCTATGTATAACATATGCACCCAATCCATAAAACAACAGTGATTATTCTAAAGTTATCTCATATTTATTCAAATGTGAAAGATCGCTGGACAGGTTTATCATGAATAAAACTTGATGTCGGGACGGTGGACAGATATCTCAACGCAATGAACAGTCTAGAAGACCTGAAATTGAATAACTGTGTTGTTGACTCTGATCATGTGACTCTCGAATGAACTCATATGTTAGTTCTTCATCGTGGTGAATATGGACATTTATGGACGGGTTGGTGCATATGTAAGGTGAACTCCACAGGGATATAATTTAGAAATTGGACTTCATATTTACTTCAGATGTAATACAACACTGGACTTATAGTCCTTGTTGACATCACGAAGACAGTCCTCAACTTGGAACTTATAGTCTCCTAGTTGATCCTCAGAGAGCTAATACTTCAACTGCCTACTGTAACAAGAAATGGTGGATACCTTATCTGCTATTTGACAACCTGGTAGAAGGTGAAGTTATCCATTTAAGTGGTCTTAAATGGATGAGGTCTAAGGGTATGGTTACTGGCAGTCTCTACGTCTGTAATGGTTGTACATGGTAGTGCATCCTGGTGAATAGAACGGTAACACAGATGAAGACTCCATTTGGTATAATTTAATTTTATTCTTTTACCCTTAAGACGAAATGTAGCATTTAGCTCCTGACCGTGTGGCTCCTATTTTATCATATACTCACCCCATGTCTGAACCTTCTCAAATAAAGTCGGGGGGAGTGTTGTGTCGCTAGATCCTAATGACTGAGAGTTGTGCATCGGGCCCATTTACCTCATGGTTTCTGACCTGATCAGGGGAAGTAACTCTTCCGTCACGGTTTTAGGGCGGAGCTTAGAGGCGCTTTGTGGATGACCACAAAGCGTCTCCGATTGCATTCTAGTTCTAGACGTTGAGCCTACCGGTCGACTCGCTGAGAAACTAACACGCTAAAGACAATACTAAGGACAGGTAACATTCCCTGAAATAGTTAAGACCTTATTGTACACGGACACTTTACATACGTCACTATGATGATCGTGTCGATCCATTGTTCCTTTGTTTTCTAAATCCTAAATTATATTTAGTACACGTTTTAACACATGTAGTTGTATACTGAATTTATACGTAATAAATGCAATGCTTAACTTCCATAAACTTTAACTCTCGATACACACAGAAGTTGAACAGTGACGTAGACAGAGCGGCTCCATAAACCCTACAAAGATGATCTGGATGTGTGACGTCATGTGTTCACCGTCAATGTAAGAATAATTTACAATAGAGGTCGACTCATGTCTAATGAATTGAGGTAGGACAGGATAGAAGATTTCCTTTTTTCGGCGTAGCTGTCTAAGCTGGATTTTGATCTACATTTCTGTATAATGACGTCTCTGGGATTTCGGAAATCCGCCGTTCTATTGGATGATTTTATAAGCACTGAGAATGACGTACGAGGGAAACAGAGAAAACCCCCTCTTCGATTGGATGGCCCTGACACGCGCGAAAAAATAAAGGCCACACTATTGTCATGCAGTGTTTTACGAAATTTTGCTTCGTTCGTAGATTTTTTTTGGGGGTAGACTTCTATTGCTTTCCAAAGTGTTTTTTTTATTTTGTAACAATAAAAAGTTACGTGTCAAACACAATATTTTATGGGTAAAATGAATTACGTCTCCAGATGTGAACCGGTTTCTAGTAAAAAGTCTGACATATTACCCAATAATTATTAAATTAGCCTCACTACGTCCAGTTTCCGGGGTTTACACTTTGAGAGTCACAGCTCCACATATAGACCAGTTCATTGTTATTGTTATGATGTCTATAAATAGTAACAAGGAGCTGATAAAGACTACAGGTAACCGTTCGCTGGTTGGCAAGAAATGATAGCGAGTAAATACAATGAAAACACAGTAATTTTAAAATTGCAATTACTAAGTCATTTTTCATCAAACAATTTTGCATTTTATATCACTAGAAAGGTCTTGAAATTCATATTTTGAATATCTAAAAAATATTTGTCAAAAAGAATTGTTTTTTGTTGGCGAGTGTTTTAATGATCTGCCCTATGAAACATTTAATATTCATAGCTCGAAGAGTTATGTTTAATCAATTTAATCGTGCGGTTAAAGTGCTACTAGGGTATCAGTATTTTTTGTGAGCCACAAAATAAGAAATCTAGATGAATCGGTCTAGTAAACGCAGTTGTACCCCTTGTATATAAGTGTATTAAAGGTATGTTGGAAAAATCAAAGGGAGGTAACTTGACAATTCCTGTGGTTATCAGTGTACGGCAATTGCATTGGCTGTCATATTGTTTACGGTAGGCAATCACGTGCCAAGTCTGCGAAACTGGTCTGCAAATGTTGTTGATGAAGTGATGATGCGTGGTCACAACTTGTATGAGCAAATACTAACGGAATCTGGCAATCCATCACCACGTCAAAAAATAGGTTTTAACATTAGTGGTCCTATGTAAATGGCTCTTCTGTGACCTTTGACCTTTTCCTTAGGTGAGCACCCAGGGCCCTTTTGTTTTTAAATCGACGCCGTTTGTCTTTTTTAAAGACATTTCTTGTTTCACGATGTCGTCTGTTTCAGTACTCTTGACAACTGTCAAAAAGGATAATTGTAGTTTACGGGCATAAATATTTTTAAAAACAGAAATAACTTCGATTAAAAAACAAGTCAATCCCTTAATTCAATTTTCTCCACAGAAAATAATCTTTCAAGGCTTAACCAACTGAGCTAGCCGGGCGGCTACCAAAATATGTGAACAAACCGAGTCGTTTGTTTCAAGTTTTCATTAACGAGCCAAACATGCTATCTTTTCAACAGCATTTTAAACACATGTTGTTTTCCGGTGTACAAGAAAGACAGCACGATAAATGTCAAAAACTACAGGGCTAAAACTTTGGTTAGTTACTGCTGAGCTTGTTACTAACATTATAAATCAAAATTTGACTATTTTATGAAAACAAATTTATTATCATTCTGTTTTTTGCAGATTACATGACCATCATAAAAACGTAGAACCGTCAAGAAACTCCACATAAAATGAGGCGGTCATACTCTTCCATGTAAATTTAACCATTGTATATACATGTACTATCGGATATCCGCTTGACAAAATGCTAGAATGTATCGATACTTCAAATTGCTTATTGATATCAGGTTGTCTGTTCGCGCGATATGACCATTTTGTGTTGGTGCGCCGTAAAACCCAAACAAACAAACAAACATGAATGGGCAATACATCGATTTCACATGACAGCCCGGCATATTTATATTGCATAAAATCAGAAAAAAAATGTTTTACAAGACATGAACAACAGAACAGAATACTCAGACATACGATGGAAGACTGAGAGGACGGGAATATTAAGCAGTAAGTAATATTTTAGTTAATACTAACTTTAAAATGCAAGAAATGACTTACTGCCATGCAGTTAAATTGATTTGAAATTAATAATGTGTTTGACATTTCTGAAGAGTAGGTAAGCCGCGGTTGTGGCGTGGTGGTTAGCGTAGCGATTTCAAATGACAGCCCTTAATCTATTGTGTAAATTTTACAAATCAAGAAAATGTTGTCGTTTTTATTACAGAAAGAACTGGACGGACACTAAACACGAACATAGAAGACTTGGAGGTTGGTCGGAAGAAGATGTAAGAAGTTATATTAACTTAATTATGCCAGTTAAATAGGTTTGAAATTTCTGAAGAATAACAAAAATCTGGTATTTTTAAGAAAAGGTAATTACTAGGGATGTAAATCAATACACTGTACCGGTTAATACTGCCATACAAGTTCTTACGGTTTTTAACCTGTTCAATTTTACCTGAACCGGTTTTTAACTCGACCTAGTGAAGAAAATAAGTGCTTTATATGCTAACACTTGCGTCAGTGGTGTTGGTGAAGTTATAGGGATTTAAAAGTCTCATACCTTTAACACAATCCTAGATATTTTATCGAAAGCTAGTATACTTTTTCAGTGGGACTGTATCAACCTTACTGTGAAGGGACTCAACTCGGGATGAATTCTGTCGTTAAATAAATTATATTTGTGTATTGTAGTTGCTGGTTTCATTTATTTTCTGTATCTTAACACTGACACTTGTCCTTCATTAACTAAGGTAAATGGAGAAGTTGCCGGCCTCATGGAAGGGTAATATAAACAAGGTTCCAATAAAGCTATGTTAGGTGCGCTGACCTTCGTTAACTGCCCTTAATTGTGTTGGTCAGGGTTTAACCACAGATTTATTGGAGTTAAAGCACGTGTTAACACAAGGTCATTTTTCGGCGTCCAGCGCACTAAACCTAGCTTTCCTGGACCATTGTCTATAACCAGTACTCACCTACTCTTCCATAAGGCCGGAAACTTCTCCATATTATCTAAACAATGGAGGAAAAATCGACATTATTAATAGTCAAATATTCATGGCAGGGTATAACCTCCCCAGATGGGATTCGAACCCGTACCCCTTCGGGCACGATATTCCAAATTCCGGCGCGCTACCAACTGCGCTATTGACCCGGGTTTTAACCACAAATAATACAGTTTAAACATGTTGATCACATTGATGGAGTACCAAGTTTAACTTTTCTATAATTATTATTTGTAAGGGAGATCACTCGATATTGGTCCTGTATTGTTCCATTTCAGAGTTAGCCTGCTTACGACAGACTATTCTCCGTTTTAGATGTCGATTCCTCGATGTATGTTCGTCGTATTTTGTGTCCATAGCGTTGATGTATTACAACTATTTTGCTATAACAACGTTGCATGCGGTCTATATATACTTAAATGTAGCATATGTACCAGACTGTCAACCAGTTCCTATATTCCTATATTATTCCTATATGGGTTTCATTCCTATATTTTCGAAAGTGTCCTATATTTCCTATATTTATACTATATTTTGACCATCGTTCCTATATTTTTTCAAAACATTTTAATTTGAACACGTTGAGTATGTTAAATTGTATTTTATTATTTAATAATTGAGTAATTTTTCTTAAACTGTTGATGCACATGATGATTTTTTTGTATGTGGCTGTCAGTTTTCACACTTATGTAACAATTGATCACATCCCTTTGAAAATTGTCATGAATTTAGAAAAGTTTTCCTTAGAATGAGACTTCAATTCCCCCCCCCCCCTCAAAGAATTCTGTATAATGTAGCTGTATGTTTAGTCCAGCTTATCTATTGTACACTCTATGCAGCCTATAAAATACACTGCTAAATTATACCACATTTTGTTCACATGAAGCAATTATTGGTAGAATATTTCATGTGTCTTACTGTTGTAAATTAGCAATGGCTCTGATGGAACCGTAGAATAGGGGACATCTCAATTTGTAGAAATGCATCATTCCTCTGCTCATTAATTACTTGTTTCCATGGTTAGTGAAAGGAACCTATTTTCCAAAACTGGCTGGGCAAGAATTTTGATAATTTGTGTTAAAACTTTGTCTCGCAGACCTCTTAGATGACTATGAGTGTTCAAATGAATTAAGTCCAGGTTCAAAACTAGTTGTGTGTGGGCATGATTTTTTCCCTGTATGTATTATTGTACAATGTTTGTTATTGTATTTTTACAAGTATATTAAATCATTTTAAACCCCGTTTGATACCATTAAGTCAAGAACATCCATACTTGGCAGCATAAAAAGATTGTTCAAATTACTCTTTTCTTGCCAAAGGTGACCTATCCAGGGGTCTCATTTTTTGCATATAATTATGTATAGAAATCTTGAAAATATTATCTGATTAAATTATACATTGAAGTTTCATATCTGGCATGGAGCATCTACAATGTTTAAAAAGTAAGATCAAAATTCACCTGACAGAAGGATTTACAAGTTTTACATTGAAACATTGAAAAATAGAAATAATAAAATTAAAATATTCTTGTCTCAAACCATTCTGCCTAGTGCATGTAAAACTTTCATGTATCATAATTTAGGGGTGCTATACCCTACACAATTTTTGGAATATGACCCATACCCCTAGAATTGGGAGTGTTATCGACATTTTGGTTAAAATTTGGAAAGTATAATAATGAATGTCAAGCCAATTCAATGGCATTTAATAATGGTATACGTGACAATAGTTTTAGTTTTTATTCTCCATTAAGTTTGTTTGCTAGAACTTTACAAAGCAAGATCTCTTGGACACATGTTCTTATAGCAATCAACACAAGCCTCAAGCTAGATTTCTGCTTGTATCAGATCAAATAGTGAATAAATTGATCTTTCTAAAGACAAGTTTTAAACCCAAATACCACAGTACATTCATTTACAGTTTATATGAAATGCAAAAACTGTTTGGGGGGTCAGGTTGTCATTAGTTGGTCAGTCTGTAGCTTTTACTTGTCTGCTCAATTTTTCAACACCTATTGTACAGATTGGATTCAAACTTCTTACATAGACTAGGTATTAAGCAGGCATGTGCATATTCCATTTTGGTGACAGTCAATTGATTTTTGATAGATTTATGTCCCTTCCAAATAAAAAATCTTGTCTGCTCATTTTCTCAGCACATATTGTACAGATTTGATTCAAACTTCTTTACAAAACTCGTTGGGAGGTATATCATTACATCCAGTGATAGGCCTAGTTTATTTCAGTATACCTCCTCTGTTTTTGGGACCTCTCCGCGGTGAGGAGGAGAAACATGTGCCCATTATGTAGGTGCAAGTTGCACCTGCATGATGGGCATATGGCCAACACCAAAACTGCCCGTTTGCCGTAGGCAGCGTCCCGTAACCGGGAAAGGAGGATCCTGGTAGTTGAGGGAGACCCAGGGATCTCCAGTCTTCCCAACACACTACTTTGGCCTCTGATTCAGGGTAGACGGGTGTCCAAGTAGGCCCGACTTGGTCAATCGGCTGGTCATGCCTTGCCCTTGAATAGTTGCATACTTGCAAAAGCCATTTCATTCATGTAAGTTCATGTACTGTTTTATGTGCACTATCCCAAAATTATTAACATTACTAGCATACTCTTAATTTGAAAAACCATATGTGTACTCCATTACGATCTGAGTGGGCTTACTGAATTTAAAGTAATCTCTTAAAGTGTAAACGTTCAAAACACCTTTTCAAGAAGGCGGTGGCTCATGGGCCAATTGTGTTGATTGTAATCATTTGCAATTACATGCAAGTATATCTCTCATGTATCCCTGTGGTGCGGAGGCTGGATACCCGCCTCCATTGCACTTCCCCTTGTTGGAGTCCGAGGTGGCTGGGGAACCTGAGAGATGAATCATTATTATCTCAACCATGGATCCTTTAACCTCTTCTAAAAAACGTAAGTCTGACGAATCACCCAACATTTCAAATGAACAATCAAGTCAATCATCTTTTCCACGCTTTCTGGTAGTAGAAGCGTTGGGAGATGAAAAATTAGCACAGTTGAACCCATTTATCATTGAAAAGTCAATTTCTGCTCTCATAGGAACTCCAAAATCGGTTAGGAAGCTCCGTGGTGGAGAACTCCTGATCGAGGTCCAAAGAAAACAACAATCAGATAATTTGCTTAAATTAAGATCTTTTTTCAACATTAAATCTTTTTGCACTGCACATAATACCCTCAATTCATCCAAAGGAGTCATTCGCTGTCCTGACCTTGCAGAAATGTCAGAAGCAGACATAGTAAAAGAGCTTAGCTCTCAATATGTTTCAAATGCCAAACGTATTCTATCCACCAGAGACGGTAAACGTGTTCCCACTAACACATACATTTTAACATTTGATACCCCAATTCTTCCATCCACTCTTCGGGTTGGGTATCTTAACGTTCGCGTTGAGATGTACATACCAAACCCGATGCAGTGTTACAAATGCTTTAAATATGGACATCATGAAACTAAATGCACTAGAGAGAATATATGCCGTAAATGTAGTACTTCTCATGCTGGTCCTCTTGAAAACTGTTCTAATGAAGTCAAATGTTCAAACTGTGGAGGTAATCATTTTGCAACCTCCCGTTCTTGCTTAGTCTGGAAGACAGAAAAAGAAGTTCTCCGTGTTAAATATACACAAAGTTTGTCTTTTCCTGATGCACGCAAGCTTGTAGAAAGTTCCAAAACTAATTCTTATTCAGCTGTTGTATCAAAACCAGTTAAGATGGTTGATTCTGCTGTGCAGGTCAATTTATGTAAATGTTCTCCTCTTGAAATAACTCCAGTGCAAAAACCGTGTCCTATTCTTTCACGTAATACGTCCAAAGCAAGTACTAGTTCACAGACAGCATCTACAAGTACCTCATCTGTACCTCAGAGGCGGGTCTCACAGGCTTCTCCGTCTCCTGAGCGGGTGATTCAAAGGCAATCGCCCAAAAAGAAGGTCGTCCTAACCGACCGAGTTAGAAAAGCGGAGAGGGACCCTGTCCCGTCCTCCAACCGATTCGAGGCTCTTATGAGCGACATCGAGTCGATGGAGGACGAGGACATGGGTGTCCACAGCTCTCCTCCCCGGACTTCGGCGCGAAGTCCTGTCAAGTTTCCGAAGTAAGTTTTTACTTTTCGTTGAACCATGAGTCAAACTATACTTCAATGGAATTGTCGTGGTCTTAAATCAAATTACAACGATTTACTTCTCTTATTATCAAAATACTCCCCGAAAGTTGTCTGTCTTCAAGAAACATTCCTATCTACAAATGATAAAACATCAATAAAGGACTATACGCTTTATAATAAAATTTGCACAGACACAATAAGAGCATCTGGTGGCTCAACAATTGCGGTTGCAAACTGTATCCCTCAACGACAAATTCAGATACGAACTAATCTGCAAGCCGTAGCCGTTGAAGTAACTTTACACAGACCTATAACAATATGCTCATTATATCTCCCTCCCAATTTATCTATAACTGTTGAAGACTTAGAAAATTTAACTAAACAACTCCCAGAACCATTCTTTTTACTCGGCGATTTTAATGCGCATAATCCAATATGGGGAAGTGCATCTACGAATAATAAAGGCAGCATTACAGAAAAGTTCATTGATAATGTTCAACTATGCCTTTTAAATAACAAGTCACCAACTTACTTACATCCAGCCACTGGTAGTTTTTCTTGTATAGACCTCACATTATCACATCCATCAATATACTTGGATTTTACTTGGTCAGTGCTTGACGAACAATATGGCAGTGACCACTTTCCATTGTTGTTAACTTTAAACGACTCTGTTCCAGTAAACAACCGCTCTTATTACAAATTCTCAAAAGCGAACTGGGAACAATTCAACAAATTGTGTTCTGATGATTTAACAATCCCGAATTTTTCCAACTCTTCGGATAAAGCTAATCTCTTTGCGTCCACTCTATCAAAGATAGCTGATGAGTGTATTCCTAAAACTTCAATGAAAAATTCAAGTAAAATTAAAAAACCATGGTTCAACGATGAGTGCAAGAAATCATATCGGAAACGAAAAGCAGCACTTAAAAAGTTTCAGGTTTGCCCCACAACTGCAAATCTAGACAATTATAGAATCCTACGAGCACAAGCTCGTAGAACATTTAAGTTTTCTAAACGTAAATCATGGCAGTCATATGTTTCTAAAATTAACGCCAACACATCAATTAAAAAAGTTTGGGAAGCAGTTCGTAAAATTAATGGTAAACACAAAAAAGTTCCTACTGCTCATCTGAAACGTAAAGATTCGAGCGTAGCAAAAACTACAAAAGATATAGCCAACACACTGGCAGAAACTTTTGAACATAATTCTTCTTCAGCACACTACACTGAAGAATTTAAAAAGGTCAAATCTAACTTGGAAAAACAAAATATTAATTTTCATTCTAACAACGAAGAAGAGTATAACACCCTCTTTAAAATTGACGATTTAACCGATTCTATTAAGCATGCCAAAGATACAGCTGCTGGCCCTGATGAAATTTATTATCAATTTTTAAAACATCTCCCATTGATATCTCAACATTTATTGCTCGATATTTTTAATGATATATGGATATCTGGTAAAATTCCAGATTCCTGGAAGGAAGCTTTAATTATACCAATACCGAAACCGGGTAAAGACAATACTGACCCCCTTAACTACCGACCAATATCTCTAACTAGTTGTATTTGTAAAACCTTTGAACGCATGGTTAATAAAAGACTCATCTGGTATTTAGAATCTAACGGTATAATAACTAATGTCCAATCTGGTTTTCGAAAACAGCGAAGTACTAATGATCATTTAGTACGCCTCGAAACATTCATAAGAGAGGCTTTTGTCAATAAACAACATGTAGTTTCAATTTTCTTCGATCTTGAGAAAGCGTATGATACAACATGGAAATATGGTATTCTCAAAGATTTAAAAGATGCTGGTCTAAATGGTAGATTACCAATGTTCATTTCTAGTTTTTTGTCAGACAGAAATTTTCAAGTTAAAGTAGGATCAACGTTATCAGAGAGCCACGAACAAGAACAAGGCGTGCCGCAAGGCAGTATTTTATCAGTTACCCTCTTTGGGCTTAAAATTAATAATATTGTTAAGGCTATAAACCCTGGTACAGATTGCTCATTATATGTTGATGATTTTTTAATCTGTTATCGATCTAAAAATATTCGAAGTATCGAACGTCAATTACAACAGAACTTGGATAAAATTCAAAAATGGGCAACAGAAAATGGTTTTAAATTTTCCAAGTCAAAAACTCAATGTGTACATTTTTGTCGATTAAGAAAACATCATAATGATCCCGAACTTTACATTTCTGGCTCTAAAATCCCAGTAGTAAATGAAGCGAAGTTTTTAGGCGTTACATTCGATAAAAAACTATCTTTTATACCACACTTAAAGTTGCTTAAAACAAAATGTATTAAAGCTTTGAATCTACTGAAAGTACTTTCACATACTGATTGGGGATCTGATACCCAAACTTTACTTAAATTATACAGAAGTCTTGTTCGCTCAAAACTCGATTACGGATCAATAGTGTACGGATCAGCTCGCAAATCATACTTACAAATGCTAGATACTATACACAACCAGGGCTTACGTATTGCCCTTGGTGCTTTTAAAACTTCACCTATAGAAAGTCTGTATGTTGAAGCTAACGAACCATCACTAAAATTACGTCGTCAAAAACTTTCATTACAATACGCAACTCGTATATCTGCTAACAAAAGAAATCCGGCGCGAAATGTTATTTTTAAACCTGATTACACCAGCAAATTTGAAAATAAACCAAATGAAATCAAACCTTTTGGCCTACGCGTTAAAAACGACTTAGAAATGCTAAACATAAACACTTTGTCTGTGATACAAAACTTAGATGAAAATATCCCCCCTTGGACCTACAACATTCCAGACGTCAATACTGACTTATCAACTTTTCGCAAATCTTTCACTAGTCCTGAAGCTTTTAAATCTGAATTTGTAAACATCTTGGAAAAATACAAAGATTTTACTCATTTATTTACCGACGGTTCCAAAGATGGAAACAAAGTTGGTTGCGCCGCATACGGAAACTCTTTCGTTGCAAGAATGCGACTGCCTGACAAAGCATCTATATTTACTGCCGAAATAAAAGCAATTGATCTGGCTTTAACATACATATCAAATAGTATAAATAACAAGTTTATTATTTTCTCAGATTCTCTATCTGTATTACTAGCGATTAAAAATCGCAGTTCAGACAATAATCTTATTAAAAGTATCGAGTTAAAATTACATGATATTTTAAAATCTAAAATAGTACACCTCTGCTGGATACCAAGTCATATTGGTATACATGGAAATGAAAAAGTTGACATCCTTGCTAAAGAATCTTTAAACCTTCAACCAGTTGATCTAAAATTACCAAGCAGTGACTTCAAGTGTTCGATCAATTCGTTAATTAAGTCGAATTGGCAAACAGTATGGAACAACGCTATTTTTAATAAGTTACACGAAATAAAGCCAACCCTTGATTCATCTCTATCAATAAAATTTTCTAATCGCCGAGATCAAATTGTTATTACGCGATGTAGAATAGGTCATACTAGATTAACACATTCATACCTTCTCAAGGGAGAGGAAGCACCTGAATGTATACCATGTAACGAGCATTTCAATATCAAACACATTCTCATTAATTGTCAGGATCTCAAAAACATCCGTGATAAATATTTTAAGGTTGGCTCACTTAGAGAACTTTTTGATAATATACCGTCACATGTGATACTTAACTTTTTGAAAGAGATAAATGTATATGATAAAATATAGGGATAAGGATCACTTTCATCAATTGAATTAATAGTGTCATTATTTGTTTCGGCGCGATATGACCTTTCTGTGTTGGTGCGCCGTAAAACCCAAACAAACAAACAAATATTTCAGTATAGTGCATGTAATTTGAAATACTATACTGGTAACTATATTTTGTATCAGTTCAGCTCTCATTTTGCAGTCTTTTAGCCGTGTCAGTCTTCGCATAGGAGCCTTACCATATTGGAATATCACTCAAAAGTTCCTATATTTTTACTCGGATATCTCTAAAAGTTCCTATATTTTGAAAATAAAACTCCTATATAAATTCCTATATTTTTATCAGTTGATGGTTGACAGCCTGATGTACAGAAATGCGAACGAGAGACGTTAAATAGAAAAAAATTGCACCCACCCACTATCAAGTAAGGCGAAAACGCAAGCTTTCTTTTACTTATCGAGTCTCGGCAATGCTGGCACTGGTAAGTCATTCACATTGAAAGAAATGATAAAACAACTTGTAAGAGAAAATACCAAAAAAGTTACGTCTTCCACCGAAGTATCTATTCTAAGTTTTGCCTCTAGCAACTATTTTGGTTTAGGTGACGGCAGGCTTGGACCAGATGAAATACAGACAGAGTTGAAAAAAAGCAAAAAAAGGACCTAATGATAACAAACGTTGAACAAGGCGATGCATTAATAATTGATAAAGTATCAATGATAAGTAAATGCGTGAAGACGCAAGAGAGAAAACATGTTCTCTAAAGGACAATTCAAACTTTTAAGCGGTGTACAACTCATATTGTCTGGTGACTTTTTTCAATTACCACTCTTTCCCAACATAATTCAATGACGCTGGGAATTACTGCTTTAAGTTATGTTGTTGTATTAGATGAAGTATTTACAAGGCGGTGAACGCTCTCCAGTGTATCAAAACAAGAAAAAATGGCGCCAACCCATAAAATGTAGGTTTTTATAATATCTTCTTTAAATTACTTCCTCTGATAAAAATATGTACCAGAACACGCTACTCGTTTTCTGGAACACGAACATACTTGGTTTATAGTATAAAGTAACTGAAATCATTCTATCACAACTTAATTTGTCCCTTTTTTTAGATAATCTTCATGATAAGTTAATATTAATTATACACATATAAGTTCTAAGAAACATTATCTAAAACATTATCATTACTAATAGATTTATCCAATTTAAAGCCATGGAATCTAACATTGACACTGTTTATACTCCAGCCCTAGCAGCATTGAGTGACAGTACAGATGCTGCATTTAGTGGAATTACGACTTCGTCCAATTCACCATTGAACAGTTAATGATAATAAGTAGCCCGTCTATTCTACCAGCTTGCACTTACAGGAACACCAGACCTGGTTGAAGTTCTACCTTGAGTGCATCAGCTTATAACCCAGTTACAAAGCTGAGTAGTTCTAAACCAAGTGCTCAAGTAACTACTCCAAGTGCCAACTTAATTGGGGTAAACTTAAGCGTACACAAGGACTTGGATTCTTTACAACTAAGTGTGTTAATGTTAAGTCTATAATTAGACACTCAGACACGTGCCAACCTATATTCCCTGTTGTGTCATGAAACGAAATCACTACGAAGTACCATGCTGTGTATGCGTACGGCTGTCCAGTCGTTCAGAGACAACAAGTAAATCTGTGAGCTAATGCTCACTAGTGATACCCCCGCAAAAATCTAAAAATATGCGACAAACAGGAAGTAGATGAACAAGGAGCATGAAATCGCTTTACACCACATGGGACTATGGGATGAAGCAATATGCAAAGTATTAGGCTGCTGCATGTTATAGTTGCTGAGAAAACTGCGACGGAAATTTTGTAACGGACGGACGGATGGACGGACGGACGCACGGACAAGGGTAAAACAGTATACCCCCCTCTTCTTCGAAGCGGGGGTATAATGACGGAATTACTGCTGCTATGCGCAAGAAGCCTTGCAGCAGAAAATAGTTGTTCAACAATAAGAAATTTGCGCTTTGTCACAAAGAAACAGGGAACTGGAGAAAGCTGACAAGGACAGGCAACTCCTTAAAGATCCTTTAGGAAACGATTCTCTTGCTGAATTTGACGAAGAATTTGAAGGACCTCCTCAAAAGAAGAGCTGTTCAAGTTGAAATCGCTCTGCTACAGTAGAAATCATCCTCATGATATTGTGTGATCATTTTAAACATGAAGTGTCTTAAAAAAAAGATGTGTCCAAAAAGAAAGTTTACAGTTTTGATGCTAATTTATAACATGTTAATTCTCTGCTAGATAATCACAAACTTGTACATGTTTAGACAATAGGTGTTTTATCCCTGTCATTTATAATTTATTTGGTCTAATACTTTACATGAAAACGCCAATTTACTAAAATTACATTTTTTTTGGTTGACGTCAAATTAGTAATTAATAACGTTTTCCACATGTTGTTCTTTTTGGCGCTTTATTTCACTCACACGCTCCAGGAAATTGTCAATAACTTTTACATAAATCGTCGCCCTAGAACTAGAGGGTTCTATCTGGCTTTTGACTTGTTTCGAGAAAATTGCAATTGAAAGTTTGGGCCTCAATAATTTTTTTATCTTATGTTTGATCCAGCTGAGATTTCACACACTATTTTATTATTATGTTAACTTTATAATGACTAAAAAATTAACTATCCATTGAATAATATTAAAAATATTTATTTTCAAAATTTTTTTAAACAGTCGATATATAACAAAAATTGACATTAATTTTAGAACCATATGCAGATAGGACCTTTTGTATGTAACAATATTGTATGATCATTACAAAACCAAACTGAATTTGTGGAATTTTTAACCAGAAACATATATACTAAGTATATATACTATGATTATTCACAAGTCTTTTATTGTGAATTATCATAGTTAGAAATGCTTTGGTGTTTTACGGCTGCTAATAACACCAACCTCCAAACAAACAGTGTCTACTGTTTTATAGATGCATATTTCTGCTGTACGATAACCTGGTAGGTATCAGATACTGGTTGACTGGTTGATAATTCTACAACATTAATATTTGAAAATAAAGAGTTTAACTAAAACTAACATGTTAACTTTTCTCTTGTTATACCCATTCAAACTGAAAAACTTTACACACTATTATGTAGTGATGAGCAAAACTGGTCATGCAAAGGGTTTGAAAAATACTAATACAGTTTATAAGAAAACACTTTTATAAACAACAACATAAAATTCAAAAAAGCACTTCAATCTGAAATGAAAAAATGTTATTGTTTATAACTGAATATTTTTCAAAACAATAATCTCGAACATCTAGAAATGGAAATGTAGCATATGACTACTTAGAACTTTAATTCTTCACAGTTATTTACTGATCTATATTAGAATATCACTTCACTTTCTGTCTTTTAACAGAAGGTTCTTTCGAAATGGATTGTACATTTTGATGTTTTTCAATCCCCAAAGCTTTGAAGCAGTCTGCATCAATTTTAGGCATATACTCGATCATAGAGATAATATCTTTTTTCTTCTCAGTTGATAGCACCGGGGTCTTCATCACTGGATATTGTTGTGGTAAGACAGTCAGTGGACCTGTCCTAAGCATACGTTTGCCTATAGTAGCTTGTCTGTAATTTGGCTCATTGAACGACGTTTTATATTCTATCTGGAAAGGTTGTTCACGATTGAATTTTAGACACTTAACCTTAGTAAATGGAACATCATTAAAACGCAAACCAAGTACTGCCTTTTGATAATCCATAAAGTTCCTTTTCAACATTTGAATTACATTAAAAGGCTTTCTCTTCACAGTTTTTAATACACGAACTAAAGAGATTGGGCTGTAAAATTCTCGAACTTTTAAACGTTTGTCAATGTGACTATGTATATTGTCCACCTCTTGTATGGCAGAATGCCCAGGGCATCCGAATTTCTGTATTACTTCAGACACACTTGGATTTTCACACATGAAACGTTTAATTGCAAATGCCATTATTGAATTCCTGTTTTGAGGCACACAGGAATCAGACCATAATGTAAACGATGAAACGTCAGGATATGCTGATTTAACTTTGTTAAGAATAGTAACTAAGGCACTTGCAATCTCATTAGCTCCACTACCCGCCATTGCCTCAGTCCAGATTACATTATAAGCAGCTTTGTCGTGAGAACAATGGCCTGTTAAATTATAAGTTGATAACTTTCTTTTGTAAAAGAAATTTGACACTTCTGCCTTAGGTAGTAATATTACATTTTGCAAATCAAAACAAATAACCATTTTGTTTTTGTCTGCTCTATCATGATCTCTTTCTCGTTTTGTTGCTTCTTTATCCTCCATATGAGCTATATACTTGTTGTTTACTTCCGAATCGGTAATGTTTTCATTGACATGAACCTTATTGTATTCACAAATATCACATCTATCTTTCTTGGGCTTCACAAATGTGAGATTATAGTCTTCATTAAATACCTTTCTATAAATATATTCTTTTACAGGCTTTCTGTTTTGCTCAATGCACATTTTACTATACATATCATACATTTCTTTAACTGATAGGTTTGGTTCTAAGTACTCTCTAGTAGTACTTGTTCTACAGTAATGAGAGGGTACCTTGGGATATGATTCAATATGTGATTTGATAAAGTCAATGTCTATTTGTGGAATTCTTTTTCTGGTATTTTTCCCTCTCATATCTTGGAGATTGTCACTGGTGGCCTTTTCATGGTAATTCTGTATTCTTTTCTAGCTTATTTGAAGGACTGATAGATAAAATTCTTTGCAAACCCTTACTTTTTCAAGATCTTGTTTAAAAAGGTAGAACTTATATGAAAATTTCTTTCTAGAATCAACTTTTGATGATTTTCTACTCTGTTTATGTTCCTTTATTGTTGTTTTGGCATAGAATCCATATTTCTGTTCGTCGGTTAAACGCCAGAAATTCTTATGTATGCTTTCAGCTTCAGTTCTTGTAATAGACTTTGAGCATTTAAATTTACATTTTCCTTCACAGTCCTTCTTGAAATGTAGTTCTCTTTGCTTCACTATTTTACCCCTAGAACTGATATACTCTTGTCCAGCTTGTCTTTTTCTCTTTCTAATTTCTTTTTTCCATTTGGAAGTGTCCTTTATACGTTTCCTTCCCCTTTTAATTTCATCAGTAACACTTACTTGTTCACTATCAGGTGTATGTAGCAGAGTTGCTGTGAATATCTCTTCCTTCTCAGCTGTTTTATTTTCATGATTTTCCACACTAACTTTTTCAATAAACTCAGCTTCATTTTCACTTTGTTCTTTGGTTTTGTCAACATTGTTATTGTTATCTGATTTTATATGAGTGTTTGTAACAGTTTCAGTAACATTATTTTCAAATCTTGTATTTGTAATTTATCATTTATACTTAACACAACAGTATCATCATTGTTTTCTAATTCAGTCATTAAGAACTTGGCAAATCTTCAGTATTATACACGTGAACTTCACAATCAGATGTTTTTAATATAGTGTCACATAAGTCATTTAAAGGACCGTTGCCTGGGGAAATAACATATTCATCATCTTCATTTTCGCTGTCCATATTTAACAGTTCCAACGTTTCTGATGTATTATAACGTTTTCTATTCATGTTTGTACACAGTCATGGGACAGTCAAGGAAAGTTAAATTGTATACACAAGTAAAGTTAGCTTTGAAACACTTTGTCAGACAAGGTGCACCTGAAAAAAAAACATCTTAAATAATCATTAACTAAATTGGAAGATTTATGTTCGATATCAATATTATGGGATCTTTTGTACACAGTGCATGATTAAAAAAGAGTTATACGTTGAAAAAGAAATACAATTTCTTCAATTTACAATTTGTTAGAAGAAAATAGTTAACGCACTCCTTAGTAGGAGCAGTAGTCCAGTGGTAGGACGCCCGCTTAGGGATCGAGAGGTCCTGGGTTCGAATCCCATTAGGGGCACTGCTAATTTCCTTGAGCAAGAAATTTACCTGCGATTGCTTCACTTCACCCAGGTGTAAATGGGACCTGCGAGGGTGGTATAATTCCGTTGCGCCAAATTGTCGGCTGCACTCATAAGCGGAGTAAAAGACTCCCCAGGGAGATTGATAGATAGATACAAGTAGCCAAATGACCAGGGGTAATAGCTGTAAAGTCGGTGAACGTGCGTAAGCATGAAACTTAGACTATAAAATGCAATTATTATTATTTACTGACTATCCGAAATTGTGCACCATCCGGATTCGTGCAAGTTATGTTGAGAGGCGTATCTCTGCACACAGACTGTTTTGTTGTATAAAACATTGATAGAGTAAAAAGTGATATACAAGAAAATAAAAAACTGCAAAGATTAAATACCAACTTACATTGCACTTGCAGAATACTTGAAAAAATGTTAACGTAAATTTGCGTTCAAGTTTTCGCCATTTTGAAACTTTATCGAATCGCTGTCTTTGATTGGTTGAGCAGAAAGAACCTTGTGGATGCCAGAATTATGTCACTTTCGGTTCATAGAACTTTGTGGCTCTGTTAGTTTACATATTTATACTAGTGATTCAAAGGTTTTTGTGACACCATCTGAAAGAGCTTGTTGAGACGAATCAAATGATACATATATCTCAATATTGACAAAAATGACGAAAGAACCCTCTGGTTCTAAGGCGACGAAATGTCTACAAAATTATGGGGCTGTGCAGCTGACCAATATTTCATAATTTACTTGCAAAATTGGAATCTCGTATTCCTATGTGGGTATGTGTTCATATCCCACCATGCGAGGTTAAACCCTTCCATGAAAATTGACGGTTATGTTAATTATCCTGTATTGAATAGATGATAGAGAAGTTTTTATGCTTTTTTGGAAGGTTATGCGTGTACCGGTGTTTAACCATTTTTGCTGAGATATATCAGTGAATTGTATTATAGCCAAAATGTATGTGCATGTTATAATTTGGTGAGCTGCACAACTTATACAGTCTCCACATAGCAATAATAGTATACTTGTAAGATGCCTCTATTTTACATTAAAATGATATAATTATTTGTAAATAGCTAATTTTAGTTATTTTATCTGCAACTGTTACCTTGTACAAATGCTATGGACTGAGCTTGGATCAAGCAATCACACAGTGAAGTATGAGATGTAAGCAGCTTCTAATGTATGGCTGTAATAGCTTTTATTCAGGCATGGATGAATAACTGCAATATGTTAAGTATCATGTTCAATATACACTCCTTTATTCATGATTAACACATTCATACCTTCTCACAAGAGAAGAAGCACCTAAATGCATACCATGTGACGAGCATTTCAATGTAAAAAACGTTCTCCTTGACTGTCAGGATCTTAAATACATTCGTGACAAACATTTTAAAGTAAACTCACTTAAAGAACTTTTTGAATCTGTTCCATCATATGCTATACTTAACTTTTTGAAAGAAATAAATGTTTATAATAAGATATAGAGTTTTACATCATTAATATAGTTTGAATTATTAGTATCATTAATAGCTTTCGGCGCGATATGACCTTTCTGTGTTGGTGCGCCGTAAAACACAAACAAACAAACATTCTTTATTCATGAAATGATGGATAAGTCTTGTTAGGTAGTCAATTTATTGGTGAAATTGTTTTTTTAGACTGATCATCAATACAGTTATGACATCAACTGGAACTCCTTTTTGCTCACACATAAAGAAAAAAAAATTGATGATGTATTTAAACTAAAAACTCTGCTAGCTCTCAACCATTCTAACACTAGCTGATTTTTTGGAAGTTTTAATGGAAATGCCAGTTATAAAAACTCTATGCGTAGAAAGCATATCACAAAAGACTGCAAATGCTGTACTAACATAAAAAGTAAAAAGAACAACATATCAACTCTAATGGAAAAAGATTTCCAAGGTCTTCAATCTTTCAACTTGCAGGTATGTTTCATTGACTGTTAAATTGTAACAGTTTCCGGACAAAAGTAAACTCATCCATAAACCAAACATCTTGAAATGTGTCGGCGTAATTTTCAACAACGTCAGTGGCTCAGTTACAAAATGCAAATCTATCCACTGGATCAGTTATTGATAAGCTTTGCATAATTTATATTTGATATGGAAACAGTTCTTAGTTTTTTTATAATATTATGTACAGATGTTTTGAAAAAATTCGTCTCTGATGATACGCGTTGAACAGATTTTTTTAGACTTTGTTGAAGCATGTCTTCGAGCGCACTGACATTTTCCACACTTCTGCTGGTTAAGGGACGACCCCATTGTGGCGCATCTTTTACAGTTCCAAGTTGTTCAAACTTCCAGACAATTTTGAATATAATCATTCTACTTATGCTTATGCCTTTATACATATTTTTGGACTTTCATTGTGCATCTGTTACATTTTTACTTTCGTAAAAATGTTTTATGATTAAAACACGCTGATCAGACGTCAGACGCGCCATCTTGAAACAGCAAGTTTTTACCTGATGTCATAATATGGCGATGTCAAACATATTAGCGAGTCAAGTTAAGGTGCATTAAAAACTTGAGCATATGCACTTTAAAATGGTATATATAACATAACAATTGATAATATGACGAAGGGGTGAAACTGTAAACTTTCTTTTTGGACACCCTGTACATTTTATTTTGCTCGTCCTTATATTGTTAATACATGTTGTTGTTTTGGGGTTTTTGCTTTAATGTTTCATTTGCAACTTATAATGCTAATAATAATTGTTCCAGATTTTGACAACTATTTATTTCAAACTGACTATTCATTTTTTTCATGGATTTTAGTTTCATTCAGTTAATTAAAAGACACATGATTAAAGTTCTGTTACATTTTATTTGACTCTGTATTTCATTTTTAAGACATAATCATTCAAACTAAAGAATAAGCCAACCTTTTGAAAGTACTGATTTTTTATGACTGACTAACGTTCAGTGTATTGTTTTATTTCCCTTTATCCCTCACCAATTATTTTGGTCTAAGTTGTTCTTTTAATTTTTTATTTATTATTATACGCCCGTTTGAAAAACAACGGACGCATTATGTTATGTTGTTGTCCGTCTGTCCATGGACAATTGCTTGTCCGGATGATAACTCAAGAGAGGATGTACCCAGGTTCCTCAAATTTTTTGTGTTGATATCCCTTGGGTTGAGTCATATTGATGTACATGGAAATGAAAAAAAAGAGACATTTTAGCTAAAGAATCTTTAAACCTTCAACCAGTAGATATCAAATTACCAAGCAGCGACTTCAGGTGCTCTATTAATTCGTTAAATAAGTCAAAATGGCAAACAATGTGGAGTAATGCTGTATTTAATAAGTTGCATGACATTAAGTCAACCCTCGATTTATCTTCGTCACTAATATTTTCTAATCGCCGAGATCAAATAGTGATTACGCGATGTAGAATTGGTCATACCAGATTAACACATTCATACCTTCTCAAAAGAGAGGAAGCACCTAAATGTATACCATGTGACGAGCATTTCAATGTAGAACACGTTCTCCTTGTGACGAGCATTTCAATGTAGAACACGTTCTCCTTGACAGTCAGGATCTTAAATACATTCGTGACAAACATTTAAAAGTAAACTCACTTAAAGAACTATTTGAATCTGCGTCATCATATGCTATACTTAACCTTTTGAAAGAAAGAAATGTTTATAATAAGATATAGAGCTTTACGTCATTAATTTCGTTTGAAATAATAGTATCATTTATAGCTTTCGGCGCGATATGACCTTTCTGTGTTGGTGCGCCGTAAACCCCAAACAAACAGTCCCTTCGGTAGAGGAGGTTCCCAATTGATTTTGAGACCCCAGGGTCAAGGTCACTGGTACTGAAAAAAATATGAAAACCTTGTCCGGACGATAACTCAACAATGACTGTAACTAGGTTCACCAAATTTTATGTAAGAGTAGCCCCAGTGGTAAGGATTTTCTCTATTGGTTTTGGGGCCCCTGGGTCAAAGGTCTAGGTCACAGGGGCATTATATGGAAAAAACCTTGTCCGGACAAGAACTGAACAACCCATGTACCTTACTTGACCTAATTTTATGTGAAAGTAGCCCTTGTGTGTAGGATGTTCCCTATTTGTTTTGGGGCCCGTAGGTCAAAGGTCAAGGGGCATCATATTGAAATACCTCGTTCGGACAATAACCCAACAACTGCTGAAATCTAAAATAGTACATCTCTGCTGGATACCAAGTCATATTTGCATACATGGAAATGATAAAGCGGAGATTTTAGCTAAATAATTTTTAAACCTTCAACCAGTAGATATCAAATTACCAAGCAGTGACTTCAAATGTTCAATCAATATGTTAAGTCAAAATGGCAAACAATGTGTAATAATGCTATATCCAATAAGTGACATGACATTCGTTCATCTAACTTTTAAGTGAGAGTAGCCCATGTGTCAAGAATGTGCCCTATTGGTTTTGGGGGCCCTAAGGTCAAGGTGACACGGGCATCATATGGAAAAACCTTGTCCGGACAATATCTGAATAACCAATGTACCTAGATTCACCAAATATTATGTGAGAGTAGATTTATGTGTTGATAGCTCCTTGGTAGAGGATGTTCCCTTTTGATTTCGAGACCCCAGGGTCAAAGGTCTAAGTCACTGGGTTTATATTAAAACATTTTCCGGACAATTACTCAATAATGACTGTACCTAGGTTCACCAAATTTTATGTAAGGGTAGCCTCAATGTCAAGCACATGCCCCTTTGGTTTTGAGGCCCCTGGGTCATAATATGTGATACGCTTTTCATTAATTTGTTCTTCTTTCAGACCAATTCAAAGAGCTACATTAACGATGAGGAGTCAATTATCATAGAGGAAGGAACAACAAGTTTTGATCACATGTTGATTATGACTAGCACTCCTAAGAAATTGAAGTTCCCAACTGTAAATGATGATGCTGATATTGAGGAATTTCCAGAGTTATAGCTACACCATCTACATCTAATCAGGAAATAGGTACAAAATGACTGAATGATTATTGTAAAACCTATTTGGTCACTTTACTTATAGAGCTAAGTTTTGAGTTGTCAGATATTTTTCGGATATCATTTACTTAAAAAAAATGGTTCATACAAACTGGAAAAATCAGTGGAAATGAGATTTTTTATGAAAAGTGTGGAATTTTTGCTTTAGGAAAAATATCATGGAAAAGTCATGGCGTGTAAGAAAACATCTGGCAAAAAGTGCCATGGAAAAATCCATTTTATCTGTATTTTATTTAATTCCAACCCATAAAAATGACTCAAAAACATGAATTAATTCATAAATCGTAACATTGAATGCTGGGTACAAATAAACTTTGGGACAAAAAATGAGAATTTTACTTTTAGATTGTTATTGTTTTTCTACTTGCGTGTGTCAGCTGTAACAGGTTGCTCAAACCCCCAAAATAGGCTGGGGGCAATTGGACATCCTTTTATTTTGAGTTTTGTATGTTACGTTTTTCAATTTCTGAGGCGGCAATTTAGTATCATCATTGTTATTTTGTTTGTTATTTATAATACTGAGGACAGGTCGATAGTCAAGTTGGTAGTGCGCCGGGATTTAGATACTCGTGCCCGAGGGGGTGCGGATTCAAATCCCACCCAGGGAGGTTATACCCTTCCATGAAAGTTTGTTTGTTTGGGTTTTACGGCGCACCAACACTAAAAGGTCATATCGCGCCGAAAGCAATCAACGATACTATTAATTCTAGCAAAATTAATTATGTAAAGCTCTCCATGAAAGTTTGAGAATAATGTAGATTTTCCTCCATTGATTAGATAATATAGAGAAGTTTCCTGCCTTGTGGAAGGGTATGTGAGTATTGGTTATAGACAATGGTCCTGGAAAGCTAGGTTATGTGCGCTGGACGCCGTCAAATGACCTAAAATTGTGATGACACAGCGTTAACTCCAATAAATAAATATAATACTGAGGAATGTGAAAACTACATAAATTGAAACTTAGTGGCAATATTTAATCATTTGCACAATAATATCTTTTATAAATGATTTTTAATGTTGATATTTTGTTCATTATTTCTGTACATTGTTCTTGTTCTGCAAAACAGTCAAGTCTGGAACAGAAAGCTCTAGAGCCTTCTAATATAAAGGCAGACAGTAAAAAGTGTTGTTCTTGTGCTTCAAAATGTATGTACAAAGTGGATGAATACATGATTAAGAGATTGGATTATTGGGTGAAACCACTATGCCAAATGGCAATGGCTAATCACTATCAATGTGTAAGAAACGTGGGCATTTTGTCTACATATTTTTGGATAATGGACTAGGAGTTTGTCTGAAAGCATTTGGTATGATATTGAGAATTAACAAAAACAGGATCTCTCAAGCCAAGGCTTTATCACAAGAGATGATGTAATTAAAGAAAATTCTCTATGTGGTCAGACGGTTAAAGCCACGGAATGTATTGTCTGGCTAGAAAATTATGCGTCGATGTATGGAGATAGAATGCCACATTCAAAAGACATTCTACTCCCATACAAATCAGCCAAGAGACACATATACCAACTGTACAGTGAGGAAACAGGTGAAAAATGTGTGTCTGAAGCAACATTTAACAGAATTTGGTGGAAACATTTTCCATATTTAAGTATCAAAAAGGTATTTTTACGTTATAAAAATAAATTGACACTGCTGATTTATTTAAGTATCAAATTGAAGATAAAGCTTCTACAGGTTTACCATAAGAGAAGAGAAGACATATATAGGATGTTATAGCTTGTTTAAGATAACTTGAGACAAACGACTCAGTTTGTTAACATATTTGGGACTCGGGTATTACATAAAACAGGGAGGTCAGCTGGTTTTGTGTAATGAAAGAATTAAACATGTCTTAATGCGCGGAACGTGTTCTCGTACTAAATTTAGTACATCAAAAACACACTGATAAAAGTCGATAATAACGTGTACTAAACTTAAATCCACCTGTGTATAAAAATGGTACCGTTGTATCTTGTCTCAAGTTATCCTAAACGAGCTATAACATCCTATATATCATGTACAATAAAATTGTCAATTTTGAATAAATATGCTTGTCAAGTAAACATGCCAGCTTTCACCATGCCGACCGCTCTTGTGTGTTCTTCTATCTTTTTATGAGTTTACTTACGTCATAAAAATGTTACACAATAGCATAGTACAAGTTGCACGTGAACTTCATGGTCGGATTTCTGTAAAATTCACATTTGTTCCGCACGACCGCCTTTGAATAAAACTGGTTTTGTCACTCAAGGTTTCAACAATGACTGTGTAACCTGTCAAATTTAATACACGCAACAAATTTTGAGCTTCCTTATATGTTAAGACCATTTAGAAGTTTTAAGTAGCGAGTATCTCCCTCCGAATTGTACGTTTGAATTAGTTCTTAAAAACTTAACTAGAGGAATTCCACGACTATTTTACTTCATGATTTTATGCCCATAGTCTAACGCAAAAAATATCTATCTTCTGAATCAGGACAGTTTATCAGAAAGGTAGTTTGTTTGTTTGGTTTAACGCCGTAGCAACTCATTGTATAGGTCATATGACGGCGGTCAGTCAACCTACTCACTCCTCCTGGAAAGGCTAAATCTCTGGATTTAGCTGTTAACCAACTACTAAGCGCATACTTTCGTCAGTGACTGACAACTGCCCTACATAATTAAAAGTCATTAGTAGGAGGGAGAAAGGCCGTAGAAATAATTTCATGACCTAGTTCCTCGAAAGTATGCCCTGCATGGGAATCTACCAACTACCTACTGAGCGAGCCGAGCGGCTTATCAGAAAGAAAAAGGTACAACGTTTTACTCTGATCATTTGATGACGTGTAACCATATTTAAATTCAGTGACAGGTTACTTTTCTTGCATAGATTTAACGTAATCAAATTCATAATTGTACAAAGAATTGTTAAATGTAATCGGGGAATTTATATTGCAGGGATTTGTAACGACATAGACTTTCATCTAATATCACTGTCGTCGCTATTATTTCGGCCCATACGGAAAACAAGTGTAAAAGTTTAAATTAAGATAATCACATGTAACTTTGTACCAGGACCATTCAAATTGACATAAATGTAAGGAAAAATGTGTTTCTATATGATTTTGAGGTAAATTACGCCCATAGATTGTTTTACAAAATAATCCATTTTCCCGCCTTTCTGCCATTTTCAGCCCCATTTTACATTATCTAAAGTCATTTTCGGTCAAAATTGCAATTTTGTTCGTCAAAAACTTAAGAAACATTTATATGTTGCATGGGAGACATGTACGAAAACATAAATGAAGTTTTTAAACTCTGGGATAGTTTGTACAGCCTGTTTAAGCCAGTTACTGATAGTGACGAGTATGAAATTCAAAACGGCACTTAATTACAAATCCCTGTTACATAGAATCCCTGATGTTATGTAACATAATCGGTTCAGTCGACGCCGTTAAATAACCACAGCGTGTTAACTCGGCATTACATTTAACCTAATAAAAAGAGACTCAATCATTTCTTGAAACTAAGTGGAACACTATACTTCTGTAGGGCGTTCAGTTACCGCGAACGTTTCGTAACGTTCGCTTACAGTCATTATTGAACGGCCTGTTTGAGGAAAACGTTTAAGACCAACAGCTAACGGTTTCAGTATATAGTACGCGAGTATGAAACAACCTGAAACAAAATAGTTCCAGTATAATATGCAAATTGGTAACTTTGTTCAATTACACAAAACGTTACAGAACGTTTCATAACGATACATTCGGAAGTCCCCGGCCATTTGCTGCAAATAATCTAATTTAATATACAAATATGCTATCGTTAAGGCAATGAGTGATGTTTCAAAATTACGAACTATAAACGAAACATCACTCAATGCCTAAACGACCATATATTAGATTATTCGCAGCAAATGGCCGAGGAGCTCCGAATGTATCATTACGGAACGTTCTGTAACGTTCGCCGTAACTGAACTCCCTACAGATCGTAAAAATGTAATTTTCTTATTTGTAGCAGATGCATCCATGCAGTACAAAGATTTTTTAAACATAATAACTTAAAAAGTATGCAACACATATCCAATCCTATTTTTACACGCACTTTTTACATCTACACAAATATATACTCGGCAAAAAAGAATCTTTACATTATGTTAACTTGAATTTAGTTCGTACTCGTCATGCGTGATAAGCAAGTCTACGCAATTTTTTTACCTGTCGATACACTACACAGACCCGATAATCTCGTGCAGTTCTATCATACACGCGCGATTTAAACGCCGATTTCCGTTTTAACACAGACTACGCCTCAAATAATCTCGTGTCATAATGACTAAAACTTTTACACAGAAGCATTTGCTCTTATTCACTATTTCGATAAAACATTATTGTTAAATCTCAAAACTTTCAGCAGCAAAGTTTCTGCACAGAAAAGCGTCGTACTCATTCCACTGAACAGTTTAAAACAACTCGAAAGATTGCCAATCGTTTTGTAAGATTGGGAAAGACTTTCAATACTTTATAAGATGATAGAACTTCTTTGGATAGTTCCATCTCGGACATATATGTCCTATTTCAAGAGTTTTATCTTTAGCTAGTGTAAATATGTTTTTTTAATGATCGACTTATCTCAGTTGCTGTATAATTTTTGAAGCTTACAATAATTTGTCTATTTCTCCTGGCGTGTTACTATATCTCTTGCATCGATACATTGTCTGCTTTGTGGGATTTGTCTGGGATTACTTTGTTGCAATTATCTCTTAACATTTTCAAGAACTCCACGAAAAATTAGATTATTCCGTTTTGACCTGGCTTCTATGTAGATTTATTTATAAACAAAAGTTTTTATCATGTTGGCCTGTGAATTTGTTTGCCTTATAACTTGTTTCACCTTCGTGTTCATGGAATTCAGATCATATTGTAGTTTATTACACCTAGTAAACTAGTATACTTACCTGTTCAGTCCTTGCAAATCTCAACACGTCGAATAAGCACTTTAATTTATCATCGATTTAGCTGTTAATAAAATCCTTCCTCGTAATTTGTTTTGACGAAGTATTACTACTATTGTTACATTTCCCATCTTTAAAAATTTCATATTTATTTTTGGGGCATCTTTAACACCATATATACCTTGCCCCGAAATTATCGATCAAAACAGTCAGTGTTTCATTGCCAAATTAAGCCATGTCCTGTTTTTCATTGGAAATGATGACTAACAGAATAACGACATCTCATCAAATACATCTATCTTAGGAAATATTCCCCAAAAATTGTCTCTAAGAACCAAGGTGGACTTATCAATAACCTGTCTTGGCCTAATTTAACTCTGTGACAGCGTTTAATCTCCTTAACTTATGGTTATATGATAATAATGATATTTTATTTCGGTAACAATGACTTGAAACACGGCATACAAATGGTGAATATCACGAATGTAAAATACCATATGGCATGAATATCATTGCTTGTTGACACCAAAAAAGATAAATCTCTTATTTCCATTGTGGTCCCCGACATTGGTGGCATATCACTGACTTGGATGTATGAATCTGCTCTAAACAAAATAATTTCTAACAATCAATGGTGTGTCAAGAGGATAAAAGAAAAATTATACTAAAATAACAAAAGTGTTACTGAAATGAAAGCAAAAAATATTACTATATATGCATGATAATGATAAATAGTTTAAACCAAAAGTAATGACTTACTATATTGTATGTTAAGCTGAAGATGTAAGAGAAAAATAAGATGTAGGAAATATTTAAAATCAGCTAATATCTTTCCCTAATAAACGAATGTCAGTTAAAAATTGATTGATTGAATAAAAAATAAAGCATAATGAAAAGACACATGCAGGAATATGAATATTAGATTGTAAAATCCGATAGTGACAAAGACAGTAACAGCCTACCACTATTTGGGATTAAAACTTGCATTGCCCCAACATATTTTTCTTAACATTTGATTTGAATGATTTTATATTACATTCATGCCCGATTCCTTGAGGTAAGTATTTGGTATCTGTTTGCATTCTCATATTTATCAATGAACTCACTCAGATGAATGTCATAGTGTACATCTTCAGCAATATTGTCTTGTTTTAAGGAATCACTAATTGCATGAAGTGCCTCTTTGATCTTAGCATACGTAATATGGCGACTTTGTAGAGTTTTTGAAACTTTTGCCACGTTATCCATAGTATCGGCAAAATTGAGTCAGGAAATGAACGCAGTCCAAATAGAAGTGTTGATGCCATAGAATTATCATCTCCCTCTTCTTGATACATAAGGTAAGGGTATACTTCTTTCTAACGTTAGAAACGCGGTTAGAAAACGACAACTAACGTACTTGGTGCTCTCGTTGTGTTTCTGTTTTGGTTCATCCAAAACTTCTTGCCAAGTGCGAGGATGCTTCAAGCACTTGGCTTCAAGCACTACAGAAAATTGAATAGATGTAGTTCAGGCATGACTCGCAATGAAGTACTGTGTTAATGTGTATAATTTTATACGCGTTATGTGAAAAAAATCACGTTATTGTGTTTCAATAAACAGAAATAACCGCTGTAGGGAGTTTGTTCTTTTTCCAGTAAGAGTTGACTCCCTTTTCTTACCCTTCCTTACCCTTAAGAACCTCAGTATTATCCTTACGAACCTCACTATTATCCTTAAGAACCCCAGTCTTACCCTTAGGAATCTCAGTCTTACCCTTAGGAATCTCAGTCTTACCCTTAGGAATCTCAGTCTTACCCTTAGGAATCTCAGTATTACCCTTCCTAACCTCAGTCTTCCTCTTAAAAACCTCAGTATTACCCTTCCTAACCTCAGTCTTCCTCTTAAAAACCTCAGTATTACCCTTCCTAACCTCAGTCTTCCTCTTAAAAACCTCAGTATTACCCTTCCTAACCTCAGTCTTCCTCTTAAAAACCTCAGTATTACCCTTCCTAACCTCAGTCTTCCTCTTAAAAACCTCAGTATTAACCTTCCTAACCTCAGTCTTCCTCTTAAAAACCTCAGTATTACCCTTCCTAACCTCAGTCTTACCCTTCAGAAACTTTAGTTAGTCTTCCTCTTAAGACATGAACAAAACCGTATATGATAGCAGTTCAAATAAATGGTACAATGACATAAACATAAAGTTAGTATAACCCTCTACTTGTTACATTTTAGGAAGTGTAGGTAGACGTCTTAGGACGTTTGGAGGGTAGACTTCTTAGGACGTTTGTAGGGTAGGTTCTTTGGGCGTTTGGAGGGTAGACTTCTTAGGACGTTTGGAGGGTAGACTTCTTTGGGCGTTTGGAGGGTAGACTTCTTTGGATGTTTGGAGGGTATACTTCTTTGGGCGTTTGGAGGGTAGACTTCTTTGGGCGTTTGGAGGGTAGACTTCTTAGGATGTTTCGAGGGTAGACTTCTTAGGATGTTTGGAGGGTAGACTTCTTAGGATGTTTGGAGGGTAGACTTCTTAGGATGTTTGGAGGGTAGACTTCTTAGGACGTTTGGAGGGTAGACTTCTTAGGATGTTTCGAGGGTAGACTTCTTAGGATGTTTGGAGGGTATACTTCTTAGGATGTTTCGAGGGTAGACTTCTTAGGATGTTTGGAGGGTATACTTCTTAGGACGTTTGGAGGGTAGTCTTCTTAGGATGTTTCGAGGGTAGACTTCTTAGGATGTTTGGAGGGTATACTTCTTAGGACGTTTGGAGGGTAGACTTCTTAGGATGTTTGGAGGGGAGACTTCTTAGGACGTTTGAAACGCAGAAAACGACAACTAACGTACTTGGATTCACTGGTTGGTTTTCAGTTTTGGTTCATCCAAAACTTTTGGCCAAGAGCGAGAATGCTCCAAGCGCTTACCAGACCTACTGAAAGATGTATAGATGGAGTGCATGCGTGACTCGTTACAAGTAAATTCTTTTTCCTCTTTGGCTGCATCTAAACTTGACACGGCTAGTGTACGAGACACACAATGTGTGCCAAGCATATTTGGATTGTTGGTCTTAAGTTTCTTGGCTACACCATCATTACTACTGCGCCATTTCATTCAGTTGCCATTAAGTTGGAAGCAGCTGTTGTTGGTCCAATTCCAGTTTGTTACTTATTGTCCCTTGTGTAGTGGTCGTCTCATCTTTTTTCATACATATCCCAAGTATCTTCAATTTTTTTCCATTGACGTCCCTGTATCTTTTTCTTCTTGATTTTGTCGGTATGTGTTCTGAAACCAATCCTATATGTAGATCTACAGTCTGCTTCTTCTTGTAACTTGAGAACCAGTTTATAAAATCTAATATTCGGATTAACTGGTCTTTGGATAAGTCTTTCTGCCATGCTGTAATATATGTATATATATATATACATATATTACAGCATGGCAGAAAGACTTATCCAAAGACCAGTTAATAATATATATATGAGAGTTTATAATTGATGAATAATTGATAATTATAACAAGGTGACTCACGCGTATATATATATTTGTGATTTTAACTACACATGAATTTTTATTATTTTAGATCCGCGACCGTGGCGTAATGGTACGAATCCGTAGATCGCGGGTTTGAGACCGGTCGCGGTAGGTCATACCCTATACACGTACATGAGTAGTCGGTCTCGTGGTAGGGTAAGTTAGTACTGGTGATAGAAAAGTGTCTAGGAAACCTATAGTAGGAAGAGCTGGTCGTCGTATATATGACCTAAATATGTGTTGAATACGTTTATTGTTTGTTTGTGTTTTACGGCGCACCAACACAAAAAGGTCATATCGCGCCGAAAGCAATCAATGATACCATTAATTCAAACGAAATTAATGATGTAAAGCTCTATATCTTATATAAACATTTATTTCTTTCAAAAAGTTAAGTATCGCATATGATGATACAGATTCAAAAAGTTCTCTAAGTGAGTTTACTTTAAAATGTTTGTCACGAATGTATTTAAGATCCTGACAGTCAAGGAGAACGTGTTTTACATTGAAATGCTCGTCACACGGTATACATTTAGGTGCTTCCTCTCTTTTGAGAAGGTATGAATGTGTTAATCTGGTATGACCAATTCTACATCGCGTAACCACTATTTGATTTCGGCGATTAGAAAATATTGTTGACGAAGATGAACCAAGGGTTAATACGACGTTTAAAAAAAAGAAAGAAAAAATATGATCTTTTTTAAAGCAGACTTCAACTAACCTAGCGTATATTTACTGGCTTATACTAAGCAATACTTACTATATTTATTCAGCAAAACACTCAACTGAAGAATCAAATATTTTTTCTAATAGAAATTAAAAATACATATGAATAAGTACTGTTGCACTGAATTTTTTTCCATACCTCTTGAACGTGTAATTCCTTTCCTGAACGTTTCCTGAATCTTCTTTTGTGCTTCTACTCGCGAGTACATGAAGTAAAGGAACTTGCTTTTCACAATCTCCTTTTCTACAAATGCATGTATAGTATGTAGCTGATAAAATGGGGCTTTCATCACTCTAAATGTCCTGCCTAAGATCTCGATCTTTGATCCGAGTAGCAAAGGCAGTGTAGGCCTACTGTTTTGTTTGAGTTCCATACACAACATGTCTTGCATCACCCACTGTGTTGTCATGGAAGAGAAAAACACACACCAATTCTTTGTCTCCCACACAGAGTCGTAGATCCAGATGTTCTCCACATACCTCACTACGTCGGAAACGGGTCAAGGGGCTTTAACTTGGTAAAGATTGACCGTGTTTGTTCATGAGGAATGTATGGGAGTGACATCAGCTTCCTCAAAAAGTCACATTTGTCCCCCTTTTTTGTACATTGTTGATAGTAATTCTTCTTGTATTTCCCTGTATATTATTTGAGTCATGTGAAAACACACCCTTCCACATTGGAAGTACTGTTGCATGGAATATTACTCCATATTTCTTGAACGTGTAATTCCTTTCCTGAGCGTAATCTTTTTTTTCTTATACTCACGAGTACATATAGTAGAGGAACTTGCTTTTCACAATTTCCTTTTTTACAAAAGCGTGGATAATATGTAGCTGATAAAATGGGGATTTCGCCACTCAAAATGTCCCGTGTAATAACCATCTCGATGTGTACTTATATACCTTTAATATGAAAATATTCGTGTTGGATATAGAATTTCAAAAATTCTAAACTTGTTTTTCACAATCTTCTTTTTTACAAAAGCGTGGATAGTATGTAGCTGATAAAATGGGGATTTCGCCACTCAAAATGTCCCGTGTAATAACCATCTCGATGTGTACTTCTATACCTTTAATATGAAAATATTCGTGTTGGATATATAATTTCAAAAATTCTAGACTTTTGCCTGATTAAAATAGTAAAAAAGCAACCGCATAGGCTGTTTTGAAAGTTAAAATACCTGATAACCGCATCGTTAGGTTATTTAAACCTTTTATTTTCAACTAAAACCAGTAGAAACGTTGGATAAGTTACAAATCTAAATTAGACTTTCTGGATCTAAATCCATGGATACTTTAACCTAAAATGGCTTCTTAAATGTATTACATCTATTTTCATATAAAACAGGGTTATTCAAAAATTGAAATTTAATTTATTCATATATTATGTTGAAATCCATAAAATCTTAGTTCTTTAATCCTCATTTACATGACTACAAAATTTTTACCAACTAAATACTGTAATAACTTGCAAAATAAATTCATCTTTGTCAAAATGTTAACATAAACAATAACAATAGCATCTAATTTGTCAAATTGAAATGTTCAAAAACTGGTCAAATTTCTGAGACGCCCTCCATAAGCCAGCAGAGATAACGTCCAATATGGTAGAGGTATAGAGTAAAAGTCATAACCTAAGATAGTCAGACAAATAAAATACAAGGTGTGGCCAAATTAGATTACAAATACACTCTAAATAAACCACTTCTTTAGATCCCAATACTACAAGAGTTCCCAACATCGCTTATTCCAATATTTCTCAATTCCAGTTAAAAATCATCAATTTCTCTTTTTCTCCATGTAAAACCCATACTAGTAGACTGAAGTGAGGAAGGATACCTCATGAGATAAGTACGGTTGTCCTTCTAAAATCCAACTTGATATCTGACCAGGTATACATTGTGTTGGACTTTGGTGACTACCCGTTGGCCACTGGCTTTACCAGTGTTCACCCCTTGGCCATGGTGAGGCCGGTAGTCATGCAAGGGGGAACATTTAGTGGCTAACAATGATCAGATAAATAAATCAACAATTATATAGAAATAATTTAACAGAATCAAAATGTTTAACAATGATCAGATAAATAAATCAACAATTATATACAAATGATTTAACAGAATCAAAATGTTTAACAATAATCAGATAAATAAATCAACAATTAAATACAAATGATTTAACAGAATCAAAATGTTTAACAATAATCAGATAAATAAATCAACAATTATATACAAATGATTTAACAGAATCAAAATGTTTAACAATAATCAGATAAATAAATCAACAATTAAATACAAATGATTTAACAGAATCAAAATGTTTAACAATAATCAGATAAATAAATCAACAATTAAATACAAATGATTTAACAGAATCAAAATGTTTAACAATGATCAGATAAATAAATCAACAATTATATACAAATGATTTAACAGAATCAAAATGTTTAACAATGATCAGATAAATAAATCAACAAGTATATACAAATGATTTAACAGAATCTAAATGTTTAACAATAATCAGACAAATAAATCAACAATTAAATACAAATGATTTAACAGAATCAAAATGTTTTACACTGATTAATCACAGATATGTTTCATTTGTCATAAACATTTTTGTACTATTTTTTCCAATTTTTTTGGACACTGGTCAATTAAACAATTTACATGATCAGAAAAAAATAATTATATACATGATTATATGACCAGTGATTTTTTTATATTGTATTTAACTATTAAATAAATAAACAATTATATACAAATGATTTGACATCAAAATGTTTTACAATGAATTATCACAGATATGCTTAATTATTCATAAACATTTTTTTACTATTTTCTCCATTTTTTAAATATTTTTGGCCACTGGCCAATCAAACAATTTACATGATTAGAAAATTTTTTATTATATACATGATTATATGACCAGTGATTTTTTTAAATTGTATTTAACTATTCATTTTCACTAATATCTTATTTGTTCAGACTTTGAAGAACTTCTTGCGCGGCCTTTTTCAATTTTTTCATACGCATTCGTTTGTTCTTGATACGGAGGGTTAAGTAGCCAATGGCGTTTAAACCTGGCCTCGGAGAAAATTTACGAGTCCAAACCCTATCCTCAACACCATCCGAGAAAATCGTGTGTGCGAGGTCCGCATGGGACTCTTTTTATGTAGTACTCCACATAAGCTCTTTGCAAATCATTAAGATATTCATTGCTGGCCATAGGGCTTTTTGGCGTAATGAATGGAGTCAATCTAGCTTTTAACGCCTCGTTCACAACATCATCAATACTGGAGTAAATTGAAACTGTTTCAGTTTTGGCTGGAGGGTTAAATATAGATGCCATCGGAATATCATCAAATTCTTCAACGATACCAACCGATTGTTTGGTGTTATGGTCACTTTCCTAAGTACAGGGGTTAGGGTAAGGGTTATCACTACCATTCGACGGCATAATAAATTCGATAGTGTCATTTCCCTGGAAAAACAATTGAAAAAGAAAAAAGTATTGTAAATTAAAATCTAACTACCAACCATCATGTCTTTGATGTTGTCATGTTTTCTTGGTACAATGAATTCGTCTAAGTCTACTATAGAATTATAATTATCTATACAATGATAAACGTTGATGACAATCGCTTACAACTACTTGTTCATCTTCCCAGTAGGTACCTTTCTTCTCTCCAATATTGTCTGAATTAAAGTAGACTCATTACTGAATGTGATAAATACTTCCAATAAGTCTTTGTCAAGGATTTTAAATCAAATGCATACATTAGGTGCTGATAAAATGAGCGGACAATATTTCTCATCCAAGAGTCATATTTCTGTAAAAATTAAATGGACCGTAACCAAAATGGGAAGTGCACGTGCTTGCCTGATACCAGATCTCTGTGTAAAGGTTGAATCAAATCCGTATTAACATTACTGAGAAATTGAGCGGAAAAGTAAAAGCTACCGTCCGACCGACCGACCGACAAGCTGACTCATATACCGCCCAAACATAGCTTCGAAAGAGGGTATTATAAATGAACATAACAAATGAATACAAATTATGTATTTCAAATCTAAAGGTTGCATGAACAAATTACCTCTTTTTGATAACATATTGTCATTCTAAGCTGATAATCTACTAAAGTTGTTTGTTTGTTTGGGTTTTACGGTTTGGGTTTTAATGATACTAATAATTCAAACTATATTAATGATGTAAAACTCTATATCTTATTATAAACATTTATTTCTTTCAAAAAGTTAAGTATAGCATATGATGGTACAGATTCAAAAAGTTCTTTAAGTGAGTTTACTTTAAAATGTTTGTCACGAATGTATTGATCCTGACATTCAAGGAGAACGTGTTTTACATTGAAATGCTCGTCACATGGTATGCATTTAGGTGCTTCTTCTCTTTTGAGAAGGTATGAATGTGTTAATCTAGTATGACCAATTCTACATCGCGAAATTACTATTTGATCTCTGCGATTAGAATATATAATTGACGAAGATGAATTAAGGGTTGGCTTTATGTCATGTAATTTATTAAAAATTGCATTGTTCCACAACGTTTGCCATTTTGATTTAATTAACGTGTTTATTGAACATTTGAAGTCACTGCTTGGCAATTTGATATCCACTGGTTGAAGGTTTAAAGATTCTTTTTGCCAAAATATCAACTTTGTCATTTCCTTGTATACCAATATGGCTTGGTATCCAGCAGAGGTGTACTGTTTTAGATTTTAAAATTTCATGCAATTTCAATTCGATACTTTTAATAAGAATATTGTCTGAATTACGATTTTTTATGGCCAATAATACCGATAGAGAATCTGAAAAAATGATAAAATTACTATTAATACTATTTGATATGTATGATAAAGCAAGATCTATTGCTTTGACTTCAGCTGTAAATATGGATGCCTGGTCAGGCAATAGCATATGCAGCGCAACCAACTTTGTTACCATCTTTAGAGCCGTCAGTAAATAAATGTGTACAATCTTTGTATTTTTCTAAGATGTTAACGAATTCCGATTTGAAGGCCTCTGGGCTGGTAATAGATTTACGTAAGTTTGACAAATCAATGTTAACGTTTGGTATGTTGTAGGTCCAAGGAGGGACATTTTCATCAAAGTTCTGTAGAACGGTAGAGGTGTTAATATTAAGCATTTCTAAGTCGTTTTTAACGCGCAGGCTTGTTAGCTTCAACATAAAGACTTTCAACAGGTGAAGTTTTAAATGCACCAAGGGCGATACGTAAGCCCTGGTTATGTATTGTATCAAGCATTTGCAAGTACAATTTACGTGCTGATCCATACACAATTGACCCATAATCTAGTTTTGAACGAACAAGACTTCTGTATAATTTAAGTAATGTTTGGGAATCAGATCCCCAATCAGTATGTGAAAGTACTTTAAGTAGATTTAAAGCTTTAATACATTTAGTTTTTAGCGACTTTAAGTGTGGTATAAAAGAGAGCTTTTTATCAAATGTAACGCCTAAAAATTTAGCCTCATTTACAACAGGGATTTTTGAGCCAGAAATGTAAAGTTCAGGATCATTATGATGCTTTTAATCTTAGTACGAACACATGCTTTTACCTTTTTCAAAAGACATTCAAATAATAATTTGAGATCAACAGAATCAAAGGCCTTTTGGAAATCTATGAATGCTACATAAAGATTATTTTTCTGGATATTTACATGCTTGTTAAAGACTATGTAATTTACGAATGTCCTTCATGACTTTAAAATAGGTGTGGTTGCAATAATTGAAATTTACAAATAAGTTTCATAAATTTCAGTTTTCATTTTAATCCTAATGAAATAAATAAGTAAGTTTAAAAAAAAAATATCAAAAAAGTGGTTTAGTAATATTTATTTTTTATGAAAAAAGTGACTTTAAACATGTAAACTTTTGTGCAAGTTTACATGAAGTACAGTGAAAATAGTTAAAATAAAATCTTATAATCAGATTGTGTACACCTCCGTACAGATGCACTAAGAGTTAAAAATACAAATTAATTCATACATTGTCTGAAATCAGTACACTAAAATATCTCTATATACTAAAATTTATAAATTTCAACATGTCCAAAATATAACTTTACACAAAAGAAGTAGTACAAACAAAAAGTACGGTGTGCAATAATGGACACAGGTAATGAAAGGTACACACTTAAAATAGGTATAATTCACTAATGTCATTATTGAACGGCCTGTTAGCGGAAAACGTTTCAGGCAAACAGAAAACGGTTTAAGGATATAGTACACGAGTATGAAACAATCTGAAACAAAATAGTTCCAGTATATTGTGCAAATTAGTAACTGCCATTACAACGAAGTCGGCGGTGTTACTCCCGTTGATTTAGATCAATAAATTTACACACAAAAAACAAGTAAACAAGAAAACAATTCCTCCTCTCCGAATTCTTCTAATAAATTGAAGTAAAGATTCTCTTGTCCGCTATCTTTAAACGTTCGCGCTTCAACGGATCGTTCAATTACGGCGATTGACTAACGTTAAATGTTGACTGAACGCAGGGCTGATAAAGAACTGGGACTGTTTCATAAGAATCTTACGTAAGGTAGCGAAATTTCCGAAATAAATTACTAACGTTGAACTTACGTTTACGAAGAGAGAATTTCAAAGACACACTCGAAACTTAAAATCTTTGCTACAATACGATCTGACTTAAGTCAACGTCAAGAAGTGAAGCCCTCAAATTTTTGTCACATGATTTGTTGTCAACAATACATTATAAACTACAAAACATTTAAAGAATACATTATGTTCCACAAACTTCAACGAACAATTTCACAAACGGAGATTAGAAGCTCTCAAAGAAAATGCACGAGGGCTATACCGAGCCACCATACTTTTGATTTTTCAATACACGGCCAATTTAAATAAAGGTGGTATGACACAATAAATGGTAATCTGCTAACAAAACATCTACCAATTTAAGACGGAACCGATGGATGTCAAAATAAAGTAATTAGGCACAAAACAGTTCCCACGTGGCGTCAAATAAATACCTTAAAACAATAAATCATCAAATCTACAGACATATATAGTAATAACTTCATAAAAAATAAACCATTCTTAAGACATTTCATCGAAATCTTGCAATCTTTAGATAAAAGTTCAGGTCGCGTATGTACACACGTTTTTGTGATTAGCCCCTCACTTCCGCAAAGATGTGTAATAAATAAGTTTTTAATACACACAAAATGGACGCCAAAATTTTGATTACAGAGCCCACTTATTTGTTTGTTCATATATGTAAATTCAGTCACAGGTATAGAAAATGTAAGCCTCAGTGCATCTAGAGTAATATTAGTGCATTCAATATCTGCATATGTATTCTGAATTTGTTCGATAGAATAAAAGGAAACTTGCACAGAAAATAACGTACTTATTTCTGTATTCACAGGTGATGTGAAGTACCTACGATAACATTGCCTGGTCCAAAAGATTTCAGGCAAGAGGGATAATTAAACAATATGATATCTTTAGCACTGCATTCACCCTAACCAACTTTTTGAGGGCCGGTACTTAAAGGTACCTTTCTGTAATTTCAACTATTACATAGTCCTTAACTATAGAATAAAGAACAAATGCATTGTCAATAGTCGAGTATTCCGAACGAAATTCTGCTCGACATTCACTTAATTTACCATAAACTTCTGTAAAAAATGTCAATCGCTTTGTAATAATTAGAGGTGAAACGATTCAAAAATTTTCGATTCGATTCGATTTCGATTTTTCATCAAACGATTCAATTTTTCGATTCAATTCGATTTTCTACTGGAATTATATAGGACATAACAAAAAATAAATTATAAAAAGAATTAAGAAAGAGATACAACCCAAAGACAATAGAACATAAATATATGTATATTTAAGAACAGTGCATTTTTATCTGAGGGACCTCCCTCCCGGAAGACGAAAAATTCTAATTCTAATTCTTTAATAATACCCATTTTACAGGTATTAGAGCTTGAATAGTTAAAAATATTTTACTGCATTTTAGCATATATAAATGACAAATCGTATTATTTCCAACTTTTTAATGAAAAGTAATGCCCATGGACAAATTGTTTATTTCTCCTTACCTACATGTACGTACAAACAGTATATGACTCAAGTCATTATCAAAATAAAATTATTCATCAGTGCATCAATGCCATAATTAATGACTAGTTAAAGTTACGCCTAGACAATAAAAAATTGCAAGCATTCAGCAAATGTAGATCACTATGACCAGCTTAATTTAGTTTGTTTCAAAATATTTTCTTTTGGCTCTGGCATGATTTAAAATAATTCTCATCACATCATAAACGTTAAATTAATTTTTATCAACTCTAGATCTATATTTATAACTTTCTTACACTAATGTTTATTTCAAAATAAAATTATTTTTGGGCTTAAATGAACGTATTAGTGAAAATATACAATTATCTTCGGACATTTCATAGAATTCATTTCCAATTTATAGTAAATAAAATCTAACCAACCACGTTTTGCCCGATTTTAATAGTTAAGAAAAACATTTTCCCGAAAATAAACGTAAATAACGTCAAAACAAACAATTAAGTTTACAGTTTATCTCTAAATTACTTTATCATGCTTGATTTAATTTTGTATCATAGGGAACGAAATCGCTTCAACCATTTCGGCGTTATGTCATTCATTTTCGCGACCCACGCTAGATAGCAATTTCATATGAAACAACTTTTGTGATTAAAAAACTTATTGTTTTCAATGTTTTCATCTTGATTTAACAAATGATGCTTCAGGAAACGACGATGTGAAAAGTTTAATTTGTTTTTCTTAAGAAAAATCCCCCAATATTGCCGATCGTGTAAAACTAAATCGACTGGTTATATCTTGGTGGCCCCTTTATCACTATATTCTCTCTAGGTACCAGTCTTAGGTATATATGAATGATATCAAGCGTGTTAACTAACTCGACGACTCCATTATCGATTTTCTGTAAGCGAGTTAATCTCCCAGCGTGTGACCAACAATAAGGTCTAATTGACATGTACGCGTAATTAACATGTATAATTGCAGCCGGCAGTCTCACTTTTTACAACTCTTATCTGGATTAACAATCGTCGGTCAATAAGGGTACACTATTTTAGTTTACTATAAAAAATGCTTATTTTAACCGAAAAGGGGCGTTTCATTCAAATCACAAAACTACTGAAAAAGACAGTATTTAAAAAAAGAATCGAATCGAAACTGCCTCTTCCGAATCGAACCGAACCGAATCGAGCGTTAAAAATCGCGATTCTTTGTGAACCGCGATTAATCGTTTCACCTCTAGTAATAATATTGATATATACTTTACTCAGCACATCAATAAGATAAGATAAGATATGTTTATTAATGTCTCACTTTACACGGAACGTTCAGGGTAACTGAACACACTGCTGAATTTTAGTGCGTACTCGTTATGCGTGATAAGCAAGTCTACCTCTTATCTTTACTTATCCATACACTTCATCTCGTGCAGTTATATCATACACGCGCGATTTAAACGCCGATTTCTGTTTTTACACAGACCACGCCCCAAATAATCTCGTATCTTACACACCGCTTCCTTTGTTTAACATGGGTTAATATATTTCGGAATCACCTAGTAAAACAAAAGATTTGACGAGAGCGAGTTGTTCTTTTTCACGTGAGCGAGTTGATATTTAGATATCAACCCGGCCACGTGAACCCTAGTGAAATTTTAAGTCGTGTATTCAATGGAGCACATTCTTCGCGTTAATTCAGAATTTAACATAAAAACGAACTGCTTAAATTTGAAAGATTGTCTTGACTAAAATACTTATTGTATTTTCATGAAACGATTATTACAAAACTAAAATCTCTTCGGAAATATGTACAAAACTTAGGATTTATTCATGCATTTATTGTTAATTAACAAATATTATTTGCCGTCGCGGATGCTAAAATATGTAATCATTCAAATCACGCTAGTTATCTGTTAATTAACAGTTTCAAATCCACTTAACGCTCGTAAGAGAAAAAGATGCACTCGAAACAAATTCGTTTGTAAAAATATAGGCCATGCCCAATTAATGTACATGTGAAACTAATCACTTGAATCGTTGTGTAAGTCGGATATTAACCTCGTGCTACGGATTTTCTGTGTTGTTGTTCTAACTCTGAAAACCCTCGCACTCAGTTAATATCCTTTACATAATGACTAAAACATTCACACAGAAGCATTTGCTCTTATTCACAATTTCGATAAAAAAGTACATGTATTGTTAAATCTTAAGACTTTCAGCAGCAAAGGTTCTGCAAAGAAGAGCCTCGTTCTGAACTAGATTTTCAGTAGTTTAGTAAGATTGGGAAAGAATTTCAATACTTCAAATGATGATAGAACTTCTTTGGAGGGTTCCATCTCGGACATATGTCCTGTTTCAATAGTTTTCTTTTATTGTAAACATACCTTTTTATGAACGACTATTCTCAGTAGCTGTATGATCTCGGAAGTTTACAATAACTTGCCTATTTCTCCTGGGGTTAGTTCTACCTAGTCTATGTGCCCTAGCAATATAAATGTATCATGCATCGATACCTAGTCTGCTTTGTAGGAATTGTCTGGGATTACTTTGTTGCAATTATCTCTTAACGTTTTCAAGAAGTCTACGAAAAATCAGATTATTTCGTCTAGACCTGGCTTCTATGTCTATTGATTTATAAAAAAGAGTTTTATCATGTTGGCCTGTGAATTTGTTTGCCTTATAACTTGGTTTACCTTTTTGTTCATGGAATTCAGATCATGTTGTAGTTTATTACTCGGTAAACTGGTATAATTACCTGTTCAGTCCTTATAAATCTCAACTAGTTTAATAAACAGCTAGTTTATCGTCCTTTTAACAAAAATCCTTACTCGTAATTTGTTTTTTGTAACAGTTTCCATCTTTAAAGAGTTCATATTTATCTATTTGGGCATCTTTAACATCATACCTTGCCCCAAAATGATCAATCAGAACAGCCAGTTTGCATTTCCAAATTAAGCCATGTCTTGTTTTTCATTGGAAATGAAACTGTCTCTAAGAACCAATGTGAACTGATACACAACCTGTTCTTGTCCAGTTTCTCTATAAGAGCGTTTAATCTTAAACTTATGGTTATATAATTACAATAATATATTATTTCGATAACAATGACATGACACATGGCATACAAATGGTAAATATCCCAGTATGTAAAATGTCATATGCCATGCACATCAATACCTGGTTGACACTAAAAAGATATATATCTCATTATCCCATTGTGATCCCCGACATTGGTGACATGACACTGACATGGATGCATGAACCTGCTCTAAACAAAATAATTTCAAAGATTCAATGGTTTGTCAAAGTATAAAAGAAAGACATATTTTTCTTTACATTTGATTTGAATGATTTTTTATTACATTCATGCCTGATTCCTTGAGGTAAGTATTTGGTATGATGTGTTTGCGTTCTTATACTTATCAATGAACTCACTCAGATGATTGCCATATTGTGCATCTTCAGCAGTATTTTCCTGTTCTATGCACTGATTGCTTGTAGTGCCTCTTTGATCTTAGCGTATGTAATATGACGACTTTGTATTGAGTTTTTGAAACTTTTGCTACGTTACCAATAATATTCGCAAAACATGAGTCATGAACAAAACCATACATGATAGGAGTTCAAATAAATGGTACCATGTCATAAATTAGTATTGTCCTTTACTTGTTACATTTTAGGAAGTGAGGGTAGACTTCTTAGGACGTTTGAGACGCAGTTAGAAAACGACAACTAACGTACTTGGTGCACTGGTTGGGGTTGCTGTTTTGGTTATTCCGAAACAGCTTGCCAAGTGCGAGGATGCTCCAAGCGCTTACACTTACCTGACCTACAGAAAGATGAATAGATGGAGTTATGGCATGACTCGTGATAAGCAACTTCTTTTTCCTCTTTGGCTGCATTTAAACTTGACACGGCTAGTGTACGAGACACACCATGTGTGCCAAGCATATTTGGATTGATGGTCTTAAGTTTCTTGGCTACACCATCATTACTACTGTGCCGTTTCATTCAGTTGCCATCAAGTTGGAAGCAGCTGTTGTTGGTCCAATTCCAGTTATGTTACCTATTGTCCCTTGTGTAGTGGTCGTCTCATCTTTTTTTCATACTTAACCCAAGCATCTTCATTTTTTCCATAGACGTCTCTGTATTTTTTTCTTCTTAATTTTGTCAGTATGTGTTCTGAAACCAATCCTATTTGTAGATCTACACTGCTTCTTCTTGTAACTTGAGCGCCAGTTTATAAAATCTAATATTCGGGTTAACTGTTCTTTGGATAAGTCTTCTGTGCCATCCTGTAATATATATATTAGAGAGTGTGTAAGTAACGGATAATTATAACAAGGTGACCCAAGCGTATATATATAAGTGATTTTTAACTACACATGAATTTTGATCATTTTAGAGCCGCGGCCGAGGCAAGCATATCTGGAGATCGCGGGGCTTTTGTACAACAAATATCACTACCATCCCCAATCAGAGTACCTGAGTTTAAATCCTCAAGTTTATCACTCTCAATATCACTACCATCCCCAATCAGAGTACCTGAGTTTAAATCCTCAAATTTATCACTCTCAATATCACTACCATCCCCAATCAGAGTACCTGAGTTTAAATCCTCAAATTTATCACTCTCAATATCACTACCATCCCCAATCAGAGTACCTGTGTTTAAATCCTCAAGTTTATCACCCCCAATATCACTACCATCGCCAACGAGAAGACCTGTTTTTAAATCGCGTACATAAAATCTTTTAGTACTGCAACAGAGATCAAAATACTTATAAGTTGTAAAACTTTTCTCTTGTGATTTCTTTACTGAAGTACATTTTCTTTTAACTGGCTTCATAGAATTATCAGTTTTCTTTTCACCATGCTTTTTTACCATGTTTCTACTTCTAATTGGAGCAGACGGAATGTCCCCACATCATAGTTGATCTGAAAAAAACATTTTATGTATGACAGTACTAGTATATATATATATATATGTATGACATAGTTAATTTTTCGTTCACACATTGTTCATAACAGTGAATAATAAGGGATTGTTGAGTGGGCCTCATTAAAAATAGTTTTCAATGAAAATCATACATTCTCAGAGATCTTCTACGCAAATATTCATTGGACATCAGAAGCAGTAGGACTACAAAAAGTAATGAGGCCCGGTGAATAACTGACTGGTAAGTAGTAATGTTCTTCTGATATTTATCAACAGAAATCATAGGTTTTAGTTGGCAAGACAAACAATTTCATGTAACAATAAGTTACATCAAACATGCATAATTATAATCATTAAAGGTCGGACTGTCATTGATAGAAATTTTTGTATCGATGGTAAAGATTGTATCGATATCCAAATTTCGAATCGATATCAGATCGTCTGTCAAGAATCAGTGCTACATCGTTATCCCGATTTCCTGTGACAAACAAACATCAATATTTACACGCATACAAACCCTATTCTCCATAGCTTGTCTCAAGAAGGTTTGTTTTGTAGATTGGGAGTCATTAGATGAAATCTTATGAGTTACTGATCTAACTTTACACCATCCAATGTCTTTAGGTTTAGTCTGGTTACTCTCCGTTGTGGTTGTAGATGTAACTGTAGCCTGTTTCAAACATTTAGCTGATGTTGGAGTCGTACGTTGATCATATTCTATACCACTAGTCAACATAGCCGCTAGTTTCTCTGTTCCTTCATAACTCAAATGAAGACCATCTCTGCTCAGAAGACGGCGGTTTATACCTGAAATAAAATAATACTTGTATTAAAACAACTATGTTTTCTATGTGCAAATTTATGCATACTAGTCAATTTTGTTTCCTCTTTGGACTCGATGTTTGATGAATTTAATGGGCGAGTACTTAAGGACCAATGTAAAGAGCTATAGCCATCAGAAAATAATGTGTCAGTATCACAAATATCAAATGTTTTCAAAAAAGTAAAGCATGACGGGGATGCGATGACATAATCAATCGTAGATTTATCTCGAAATGTATGTTTTACCACGGTCGCGATCTGATCCACAACGACCATTCAAAATAAATAGATCGTTATTACGACATTAATCTACCATTCTCATACCTGAAGTATTAGTTTAGCGATCTTGTGATTCTCTGTGTAAAGGTAATGATAATTGTTCTTATACTACTTGGTTTTGAAAGTAATTAACATCAGTATCTTCAATATTAAATAACTGGTCAATATGTCGATTAATAATAACATGATCAGATAGTTTTGACATTCTTGCATTAAAATCAACCGCAAGACAGAAATATTTGTAAGTGGTAGAAAAATCCATAACTTCAGACTCGAACTTTGACATGTCATCATCATTAAAAAATCAGGAATTGTCAGGAGGGATATAAACCGCTCCAATAATCATATTTTGGTCGAGACCAGTGGCATCTTTATTAATGACAAACCACAATACATATTCCGACTCAGATTGTTAGATTTGAACATGTTTAGCTAAATCAGAACGTACATATATACCAATACCACCAGATTTCCTGTAATAAGTTTGAGATCTACGTTTTGACAAAAACACAAAATTGTCAATATCTACAATGTCGGTTGAGTCAAGTTTTGTTTCTGAGATACAAATGCAGTCAAAGTCTTGTAAATATTCCACAAAATCAGGATATTGTAAACGGCGTTTCAGCCCACACACATTTAAAGAACACAGTTTAAGATTATTGTTTAAAGTACTACTTGTACTGTTCGCTGTACGCGTATTTTCACGCCTGTCCTAATGGTTGGTAACTAATGCATGTCCGGCTGGGGAATTGTATGTTGATGTCGTGTCCTTGTCCCAAGGGCGACGAATATATGAATGATTCTTAATTGGTGAGCGACGATCTTTGAATCGGCTTCAATGGTTTCTTTACTCTTTTAGTTAAAAAAAACACTTTAACATTTTTGTCAGTTTGTAACTTAATGTTACATACAACACCAACATCCATTATACCAAGACAGTGTACTCACATATTGAACAACGCTTAAAAATTATTAAATCTGTTGTCTTAATATATAGTGTATTCATTATAACTTTATTTCTTCTATTTCGTCAAATTTATAGTAATAACTACTCTATATTTAACTGGTCAGCTAAGAATTGCCATCCTAAAGCACTGACCAGTTGAACATAGAATGTCTATCCATCCATGAAATTATAAAAAATATTGGTCAGTAGATATTATATTCCTTTGGTCAGTTAAGCATTTCCGAAAGTTGTCTGTCTTCAAGAAACATTCCTATCTACAAATGATAAAACATCAATAAAGGACTATACGCTTTATAATAAAATTTGCACAGACACAATAAGAGCATCTGGTGGCTCAACAATTGCGGTTGCAAACTGTATCCCTCAACGACAAATTCAGATAAGAACAAATCTGCAAGCCGTGGCCGTTGAAGTAACTTTGCACAGACCTATAACAATATGCTCATTATATCTCCCTCCCAATTTATCTATAACTGTTGAAGACTTAGAAAATTTAACTGAACAACTCCCAGAACCATTCTTTTTACTCGGCGATTTTAATGCACATAATCCATTATGGGGAAGTACATCTACGAATAATAAAGGCAGCATTACAGAAAAGTTAATTGATAATGTTCAACTATGCCTTTTGAATAACAAGTCACCAACTTATTTACATCCAGCCACTGGAAGTTTTTCTTGTATAGACCTTAAATTATCACATCCATCAATATACTTGGATTTTACTTGGTCAGTGCTTGACGAACAATATGGCAGTGACCACTTTCCATTGTTGTTAACTTTAAACGACTCTGTTCCAGTAAACAACCGCTCTTATTACAAATTCTCAAAAGCGAACTGGGAACAATTTAACAAATTATGTTCCGATGATTTAACAATCCCGAATTTTTCCAACTCTTCGGATAAAGCTAATCTCTTTGCGTCCACTCTATCAAAGATAGCTGATGAGTGTATTCCTAAAACTTCGATGAAAAACTCGAGTAAAATTAAAAAACCATGGTTCAACGATGAGTGCAGAAGATCATATCGGAAACGAAAAGCAGCGCTAAAGAAATTTCAGGTTTGTCCTACAGCTGCAAATCTAGACAATTATAGAATCCTACGAGCACAAGCTCGTAGAACATTTAAGTTTTCTAAACGTAAATCATGGCAGTCATATGTTTCTAAAATTAACGCCAACACTCCAATTAAAAAAGTTTGGGAAGCAGTTCGTAAAATTAATGGTAAACACAAAAAAGTTCCTACAGCTCATCTCAAACGTAAAGATTCGAGCGTAGCGAAAACTACAAAAGATATAGCCAACACGCTGGCGGAAACTTTTGAACATAATTCTTCTTCAGCAAACTATACTGAAGAATTTAAAAAGGTCAAATCTAACTCGGAAAAACAAAATATTAATTTTCATTCTAACAACGAAGAAGAATATAACACGCTCTTTACAATTGACGATTTAACTGATTCTATTAAGCATGCCAAAGATACAGCTGCTGGCCTTGATGAAATTTATTATCAATTTTTAAAACATCTCCCATTGGTATCTCAACATTTATTGCTCGATATTTTTAATGATATATGGATATCTGGTAAAATTCCAGATTCCTGGAAGGAAGCTTTAATAATACCAATACCGAAACCGGGAAAAGACAATACTGACCCCCTAAACTACCGACCAATATCTCTAACTAGTTGTATTTGTAAAACCTTTGAACGCATGGTTAATAAAAGACTCGTCTGGTATTTAGAATCTAACGGTATTATAACTAATTTCCAATCTGGTTTTCGAAAACAGCGAAGTACAAATGATCATTTAGTACGCCTCGAAACATTCATAAGAGAGGCTTTTGTCAATAAACAACATGTAGTTTCAATTTTCTTTGATCTTGAGAAAGCTTACGATACAACTTGGAAATATGGTATTCGAAAAGATTTAAAAGACGCCGGACTAAACGGTAGACTACCAATGTTAATTTCTAGTTTTCTGTCTGACAGAAGTTTTCAAGTTAAATTAGGATCAACACTATCAGATAGCCACAAACAAGAACAAGGCGTGCCACAAGGCAGTATATTATCAGTTACCCTCTTTGGTCTTAAAATAAATAATATTGTTAAGGTTATAAATCCTGGTACAGATTGCTCATTATATGTAGACGACTTTTTAATCTGTTATCGTTCAAAAAATATTCGAAGTATCGAACGCCAACTACAACAAAACTTGGATAAAATCCAAAAGTGGGCAACAGAAAATGGTTTTAAATTTTCCAAGTCAAAAACACAATGTGTACATTTTTGTCGATTAAGAAAGCATCATAATGATCCTGAACTTTACATTTCTGGCTCAAAAATCCCTGTTGTAAATGAAGCTAAATTTTTAGGCGTTACATTCGATAAAAAACTCTCTTTTATACCACACTTAAAATCTCTAAAAACAAAATGTTTCAAAGCTTTAAATCTACTTTAAGTACTTTCACATACTGATTGGGGATCTGATTCCCAAACATTACTTAAATTATACAGAAGTCTTGTTCGTTCAAAACTAGATTATGGGTCAATTGTGTATGGATCAGCACGTAAATCGTACTTGCAAATGCTTGATACAATACATAACCAGGGCTTACGTATCGCCCTTGGTGCATTTAAAACTTCACCTGTTGAAAGTCTTTAAGTTGATTATGTTGAAGCTAACGAGCCATCATTAAAATTACGTCGACAAAAGCTTTCATTACAATACGCAACTCGAATATCTTCTAACAATAGTAACCCGGCGCGAAAAGTTGTTTTTCAACCAAATTACATTGATAAATTTGACAACAAACCTAACGAAATTAAACCATTTGGCCTGCGCGTTAAAAACGACTTAGAAATGCTTAATATTAACACCTCCACCGTTCTACAGAACTTTGATGAGAATGTCCCTCCTTGGACCTACAACATACCAAACATTAACATTGATTTGTCTAACTTACGTAAATCTAATACCAGCCCAGAGGCCTATAAATCAGAATTCGTTAACATCTTAGAAAAATATAAAGATTGTACACATTTATTTACTGACGGCTCTAAAGATGGTAACAAAGTTGGTTGCGCTGCATATGGAAATTCTTTTGTTGCAAGAATGCGATTGCCTGACCAGGCATCCATATTTACAGCTGAAGTCAAAGCGTTAGATCTTGCTTTATCATACATATCAAATAGTATTAATAGTAATTTTATCATTTTTTCAGATTCTCTCTCTGTATTATTGGCCATAAAAAATCGTAATTCAAACAATATTCTTATTAAAAGTATCGAATTAAAATTGCATGAAATTTTAAAATCTAAAACAGTACACCTCTGCTGGATACCAAGCCATATTGGTATACGAGGAAATGAAAAAGTTGATATTTTGGCCAAAGAATCCTTAAACCTTCAACCAGTGAATATCAAATTGCCAAGCAGTGACTTCAAATGTACAATAAACACGTTAATTAAATCAAAATGGCAAACGTTGTGGAACAGTGCACTTTTTAATAAATTACGTGACATAAAGCCAACCCTTAATTCATCTTCGTCAATTATATATTCTAATCGCAGAGATCAAATAGTAATTTCGCGATGTAGAATTGGTCATACTAGATTAACACATTCATACCTTCTCAAAAGAGAAGAAGCACCTAAATGCATACCATGTGACGAGCATTTCAATGTAAAACACGTTCTCCTTGACTGTCAGGATCTAAAATACATTCGTGACAAACATTTTAAAGTAAACTCACTTAAAGAACTTTTTGAGTCTGTACCATCATATCCTATACTTAACTTTTTGAAAGAGATAAATGTTTATAATAAGATATAGTTTTACATCATTTATATAGTTTGAATTATTAGTATCATTAATAGCTGTCGGCGCGATATGACCTTTCTGTGTTGGTGCGCCGTAAAACACAAACAAACAAACAAACAGTTAAGCATTCTGTATTCATTTGGTCAGTTAAGCATATAATTTTCATTTGGTCAGTTAAGCCTTATATATTCATTTGGTCAATTAAGCCTTATATATTCATTTGGTCGGTTAAGCATCTAATTTTCATTTGGTCAGTTAAGCATTCTATATTCAGGTCAGTTAAGCCTTATATATTCATTTGGTCAGTTAAGCCTTATATATTCATTTGGTCGGTTAAGCATCTAATTTTTATTTGGTCAGTTAAGCCTTACATATTCATTTAGTCAGTTAAGCCTTATAGATTCATTTGGTCAGTTAAGCATTCTATATTCAATTGGTCAGTAAAAGATTATATATTCATTTGGTCAGTTAAACAGTTTAGTGGGGGGCACAGCTGGTGTGGGTTCGGGAGGGGTACCCCCTCTCGAAGAAGAGGAAAATTTTTGAATTTATGCATGTCAAAGGTACAAATCGGAGCACTTTGAAACACTATTTGAAAGGATTAAATGAAGTTTAAACTTGGTAATTTATCATTACATTCTTACAAAAAAGTCAAGGCCTGCCCGTTTAAAAAAGATGTAAATTTGAGTGATGATAAATAACATACAACACATATAACTTGAAAACTTGAGTTACTTTCATAAATAATAATTTATCATTGAACAATATAAATATTTTAACATGAATGGCCTCAGTAACTTCTTACAACACATAATACAAACAATGAGAAATGTCAGTGTTATCATAACATGGCTGTATTTTAACTGACAGTTTAGATTAACATCTCTATAGTTGTATGACACAGAATTCCTTGAAGGCAAGTCAAATTTTACGTAGTGTCAGGGTCAGTATCCAATGTTGTCAAATTACAAAAAGAACAGAAATAAAAAGAGCCTAATCATAATCATCAATGTGTTTTTATACTTCTTACAAAATTGTAAAGCCTTATAATAACTTGGAGAGTAAGGGCTAATCACTGTTGATAATATCCAGTAATAATCTATTAAGTAAATTTTAAGAATACAGACACTAGTATTCCAAATTTAGACAGTGCAATATTTATCCAATAGCTACTGGGACAGAATAATATCAATCTGAATACTGTCCATTAGTTACTTAGTATGATAGATCTGGTACAAATGTTGTATAATGTCTCTATATCACCTATATTTTGTATAATGTTACACATGCATGCTGTTCAGTTTTAAGAGAATACAATCTTAACAAATTATACAATATCGGTAACATCATAGTAATTACTTTGTAGGTCAATAAAACATGAACATTCCATTATTTATTGAGAAATCTTATAAGAATTGAAAATATAAGACTTTAGAAATAACTTCATCCTCAGTAAGCTTACAAGAACATTATATCAAAACTTATAGCTCATCCTTGTATTTATGGTCAGACACCAATGAAAAAGAATTATTATATTAATTAGTTAATGATGATTGTTAAAGATATAGATCTATACTTTAAATATTTTACTTAGTAATAATAAAAAACTATCACAATTGTCAGATAATATATACAACAAAAACTACATAGTTGATACAAAAAAGTAATAAAATATGACTCTGGGGGGAAATTAGTCAAATATAGTTGATGGTCAATTAATGTGCTTGTTCAATATTTACATAGAAGTTGAACACCAAAGCAGTACTTAGCAAAGTCAGTAAATAACAACATATTATATACTTATGGTTTAAGTTTTAGGATTTTTTCATATTTAAAACCTGAACAAAACAAACCACAACAATTTATCATAAATCAAAAATATAGTTCTCTTTAATCTTTTTCTTCTGAATCTACTAAAATGCTAGGCAACTGCAGTCTTCTAGAATTTTTGCGGGCAAATTTATTTACAATGTCCATTGGGTCAATGTTGATGTCATGATGTACAGATATCAGACATAACCCTGTTAACCTATCTTGACCCATACTTGATCTAAGTGCTGTCTTAATGAGACCAAGTTTTGATATACTCCTCTCACACTCACAGATTGTTACAGGGAATGTAGCTGCAATCTTTAAAATAGTATGTATGTTTGGATACATACTCTTGTTACAATCTTGAAGAGCATCACTAAGCGATATGTGTTTAGTTACTGATTTTAATTTAAGCTGCCAGCAATCAAGTTCTGCATTCAAAGTATTAGGAGATGGAAGGTCATCTACAAAGTAGTCAAGATTGTCAGCAGTCAAATCCCTATCAAAAGGTGGTAAAAGAAGTAGAGCAGTAGTTGCTCTCTCCTGAAGTATGGAAAATTTGTCATTAAATTGCTGTATTAAGTGATCCAGAAATGGAACAGTTATTAAACGGCGATAATATTCCTCTGGATTTATTTCAGAAACATTATTCCGGTTTGTCTGTCGTCCACAAAGTCTGGGAATAGAAGCTTCTATATTTACTTTCCTCCCAATGACACAGCTGATTCATATATCTCATTATGGAAAGTATTTACGGTTTCCCTTTTTGACATTAAGGCATCCTTGACAACATTAACCTCCCGTAGAGCTTCAATAACATCATGACTTCGACCTAAAAAATAAACAACAGCACATATTACTAACTTATGACATTAGGCATTACATCACTTTTTAAAAAATATTTTTTCTTCAACAACAAAATATTACGCTGCAGACAAACAAATATCTATACTGTACATAATGAACAGCATTTCCAGGATATTGACTTGTTACATTCTTTAACACTATTATTTTTTAAATTGAGAACTATCAAATAAATGGATTCTAATTGTTAAATAAAGACTATTTTTCACACCCATCCATATTCTAACACTGTTCTTGCTACCCAGCAATATATAAAGAAGACTTGACCACCAATTATTTGGTTCAATTTGGAAATATCACTACACTTTCATATAAAGGTGCTATAGAGTATGTTAATAAAATATTCAACTATTTGGTGTATAAACTTGAGATAAAAAGCCTCCTGGCTAGCTCAGTTGGTAGCACACTTGTCCACTGATCAAGGGGTTGTGGGTTCAATTCTCAGGCAGGGCATTGTTTCGTGAAGCTTGGTCATGGAATTATTTATACGGCCTTTCTACCTCCTACCAATGATTTTTAATTATGAAGGGCATTTGTCAGTCATTGACAAAAGTATGCGCTTAGTAGTTGGTTAACAGTCAAATCCATAAATTTAGCATTTCAAGAAGTGAGTAGGTCCACTGACTGCCGTTATATGATCTATACAATGTGTTGCTATGGTGTTAAATCCAACAAAACAACCAAAAAACAAAACAAACTTGAGATAAAAACATTACCTTGTAGGGATTTACTTAGTGGTTTGACATAAGACAAACATCTGTATACAGAGATAAGTGTTATTATGAACTGAAAGGTTGTAATAGCATGAAGAATGCCTGAAGTTTCACATACAGCATCAGGTCTTTTCTCATCATCTAATATTGTCTGTAAGGCATCTACAATCCATGGATATAGGTTCACAAATATTTCAAATGCATCATGGCGTTCTATCCATCTTGTTTTGCATAACTCTTTCAATTTAGATCGTTTAGATGAGTCTTGCATTTGATCGAGTGCAGTTTCCAATGTATGTTGTCTCTTTGTAGAAAATTTGAAGTAACGAACACACTAAAATGATATATCAAATAAAATTAAGACAAACTTTACATAGTAAAAATTGTGGATCATATGATGCCGATAATTATATCTGATGACTGAAATTTTGAAGATAGTATCTGTGGGGCCAGGTGGGGGGCACGTGCCCCCCGTGCCCCCCCCCCCGGTAAATCCGGGCCTGGTTAAAGATTCTATATCCATTTGGTCAGTTAAAGATTCTATATTCATTTGGTCAGTTAAACTTCCTATATTCATTTGGTCAGTTAAGCATTCTATATTCATTTGGTCTGTTAAGCATTCTATATTCATTTGGTCAGTTAAGCATTCTACATTCATTTGGTCAGTTAAAGATTCTATATTCATTTCGTCAGTTAAGCCTTATATATTCATTTGGTCAGTTAAGCATTCTATATTCGTTCTGTTAAGCTTTCAACATTTTGGTTAGTTAAAAAAAGTTAAACTTTATATCCTTTGATTAATCAAAATATTTCTATATATTTTTTTCAATTGGTCAGTTATATTTTCATGGTCGAATAACCACTCTATATTTAACTGGTCAGTTAAGAATTGACATCCTAAAATGCTCGCCAGTTGAACATAGAGTGGTTATTGATCCGTGCAATCGTTGGTCAGTAATTCGTTCAATATTCTTTTCGTCAGTTAAGCGTTTTATAGTTATTTGGCCATTTAATTTGCTAAAAACATCTTATTTTACCAATGACTAAATGGTCAGTAAAGCGTTAGACATTAGTTTGCTCATTTAACGCTTTTTATTAAAATATAATCCCTTACTCATTTGGTCAGTAAAGCAATTTTTATTCATTTTGGTCAGTTAAACATTTTGCCCTCATTTGGTCAGTTAAATACTCTGCCATTCAAAAATGATATTTCAATGATTTTATTCTGAAATAAAAACGTCTTGTCTTATTGTTAATTTCTCTGAAATTATTAATTTGAAAAATAAAATTATTCTTAATGTAAAATCATAAATATCGCTATCTAATCTTTCTATTTTTAATTAAGTATTTTTCTTTACATTTTTTTACATTTTTTAAACAAATTATTACTTTTTATTATGACATTATTGAATTTTGTATTATATCACAACATCATCATAAAATAAAAAATAAAAAATATAACAATATCAACAAAACACTCAAGCGATACAGTCATTGCACTATATTTAACTCGTCAGTTAAGCGGTCAGTGATTTAGGATTCGCCCATTCATGTAAGAGTTGTCTCGCTTTTCAAGATATTTAAAATCGTTGAACGTCGGCTCTTTCCGTCAACCAATCAACATCGATAACGAGGAAGCTTGACCTAATTACGGAAAATGTAACGGCGGTTCTGATTGGATACAGTTAAATTAGCGTGCTCGGTACCTATTGATTCAATCAACCATGCATCGCGTGATCGGGTATTAGCCTTGACATTGATTATGGTCGCCGGTTGACGAAAAATGTGTTAGTGGAAATAAGTGAATGGACTTAATGTGAGTGTGTGATTGTGATTGACATCGAGTTAATTCATTTAGTTATACAGTTGAGATCTGAAAAGAGTGAGTAGTTTTCTTTTCTATTGAATATTAATGACAAAATGACTAATTATTAGGAGCTGTCATAATGATAATTTCAGTTCCGTCTAGACGGTTTGAACAGGGGCGGGGCTCTCGTCAAAGATTCTGGAAGTTGCATGATACGGCGATCGTCTAAATCAGCGTGCAATTTTACTACTTAACAGTCACTGTTTGGTTGCATTTAATTTGTCTGTTCGATATGTTTTGTTATTGCAAATATCATTATCAAATATTTTGAAATGGGACATAATTATCTCCCTTGATTTAATGTTTACACTGTTGCTAAACACGACAAACATGTGTTCCATTGGTAGTTTAGACCATTTAAATGTATTTATATCCTGCACAAATAATACAGTGTATAAATCAAGTAGTATACATTCACTATGGTTGCCTACATTTTAATTGACATGATTTTAAGGACTTTATATCATTTTGTTAGCTAATTTATGAACTCGACATGTATTTAAGTTGTTTGTTTTTTCTTCAATCTGGGTTAAATGCCATGTCAACACAATTTTTAGGGTTATTTTGCGCAATGCTTCCAAACATGTAGACATGACATAATTTCAGAGATTTAAGTCAAATGACAACAAATTGAATTCAGCAGGTTTTATTAAGATCAGAGGTCTATTTTTTTTAAAAACTGCAAAAATATGCGATATGCCAAGCACTGGTGTACTCCGAACACTGGTCCACTCAATCTAATTAAAATTGCGAACACTTCAGTTTTGATGAGACTGATTTTTGGACTTTAAAGTTACCAGTTCATCTATTTATTAGATAATGGATATCACACATTTGATCTTGACATTTGATAATATGATAAACTTTAATAGTTCATTTGACAAAGAATGAAAAATAGATCATAGATCCTGTACTGCAGTGCATCAGTAGGTCAAGATACATGTAGATAATTGTTAATCAACGTCTGTTAATTTTACAATCTTTTGATGTAGTATAACTGCCTCATGTGACTAAGTCACTATTAAGTTCATATTTAAAAATTAAACTTTTGTTGCAGTTACTCCAGTTAGTCTTAAGGTTTTTGTATGCTGGACATAAATTCCAACTGAATTTGAACTTGCATGCACAAGTTGTGATGTCAAAAATATTTTCATAGTGTATTGACTTCAGATGTTCTATCCATAATGGATTCCATTGTACTAACTTGTATATAGTTGAGGGGCAAAGTAAAGAAAAAAGTATGTTTTGAGATATATGTCGAGATTGATTTTTCGATAGTATGCTGTTAGTGACATGAACAATTAGAGTTATTTACTGGACAGTAGGTCCTGTGAGTGTGAAGTTACATGAACAATTAGAGTTAATTACTGGACAGTAGGTCCTGTGAGTGTGAAGTTCAAACTTTTGCATGACCAAACCAAGTCTTACAGCATCATTAGTATTACAGCCTACAGGACTGGTAACATTTTACATATTTTGATGAATAGCAAACTCTGTGGATGTGACAAAAAATGCCAGATAGTAGGTCCTGTAAACTTGCTGATCTAGATGGATCTTACATTTTTTACAAGATTTGTCTGCGGTGACTGAGAAGGGTTGTTACTTGTAACTTTAGAAAGGCATGTTTGCTCATGTGGTGAGGCTTTTGACTCTGTTTTGACTACTTACTTGCTGCAGCTTGCACATCTTAAGGCTTAACGTGCATACCCCGATACCCATAAAGACAAGGTATTGCTTATTTCATGTATAACATTGTCAGTGAATAACTTGTATCTAATCATTTATTATGAATATAATGGTTTTACTTTTCAGGTCATTATCAGAAGATTTATTTAAAAGCTACCTCAGAAGTGATTGGATCTTAGTATCATCTATTGTTGTTTAATACTGTGATGAATTCTAAATTAGAAATGTCTGATAAAATGGATGGTGTGTTACCAACTATTGCAGAGTACTATGATGGCAAGAGTGTATTCATAACTGGAGGTACAGGATTCATTGGAAAAGTGCTCATTGAAAAACTACTCAGAAGTTGTCCAAATGTAAACAAAGTGTATTTACTTATACGTCCTAAACGTTCTCAAACTATTGAAGAAAGAATAGATGAATTGTCAGAATGTCCAGTAAGTTATAACTATGTTTCTTGTATATTTCTATCTATTTGATACCTTTGTGAGGAATCATGGCTGATTGTTAGGAGAAGGACACTAGCCTCAATAGGTTCTGGGGTCAAAACTCACTTGAGACACTGCTTACTCTTTAGAGCATGAAGTGTACATACTTTTGCAGGGCTTGACATCAAAGGTTCTCTGATTGCCCCTAAAGACCTATATTTGGGTTTGGGGTATGTTTCTGCTTGTCAATACTTGGTTTGGGCAAGTAAAACATATAGGTCGGGCGACCTAGTTTATAAATTAATCTGGAGCCCTGTATTGTTTCTCTTCTCCCAGGTGTAATCCCGTGTATATGGATATCTATGTGGAAGGTAGCATAGTGTTCCATTGTTTGTCTTGTCTTTGTAAGATTTGTAATAATAAAATCAGTAGACAGTCATTGTAATGTTGTAGCAAGTCATTCTTCAGTTACAATGACTGATTTCTCTGCTCCATAACAATGTTTTTACTGACTTACTACTGGTATGGAGAAAGATAGATCTACATCTAATGTAGTGAAATATTGCAGCAAATATCAGAGATTCAGAGTGGTAATGTAAACCTGTGAAACAGTAGTCTAGTGGTCGGTAAAGAGCTTAGGGGTAGAGAAGTCTCAGGTTTGAATCTTGCAAAGGACACTGCTTTTTTATTAAGACATTTCCTGTTATCACTTTTCCCCATCTTGTTGCAAAGGAATATTATGAGGGTCCCTTGAACATATAATTAAACCAGCAGACTTTAAACAAAACTTACTAACTTAGACATAGGAAAATGTGCAGTATGTGTATATATCATACATTGTATAAAATTGTGTTTCTGTTATATATAGTGAACTAATTATTTGCTTGTATTTTTATAGTACTTTGATGATATAATCTTTTATTGTAGATATTTGAAAAAGTAAGAAAAGAGCAGCCAGATTTTAAAGATAAATTTGTTGCTATAAATGGTGATATGCTTCAACCAGAATTAGGTATAAGTCAATCAGATAAAGATATGTTAGAGAGAGAAGTACAGATTGTGTTCCATAGTGCTGCTACCATACGTTTTGATGAACCATTAAGGTTTGTTTGTCATTTTTTTGGTTGGGTTTTCAATTGTTGCAACACATTGAATATGTCATTTTACAGCAGTCAGCCAGCCTATTCATTGTCCAGGGAGTGACTAAGTCTCTGGATTTAGCTGTTAACCAGTTTAAGGTGCATAGTTACATCAGTGACTGATAACCGCCCTACTTGATTTAGAATTGGTGGTAATAGAGAGAATGACCATAGAAATATGTCATGACCAAGCTCAACAAAAGCATTTCTCTCCCTGGAATCAAACCTATGACCCCTCAACCAGTAGACTTATGTGTTACCTACCAATTAAACAGGTAGGCTACAAGCCTAGCTATTGAGAGGAGAGAGTATTCTTGTATGCAGGATTATTTGGTTCTTTTTATATGCCCGAAAGAATTTCGGGCATATTATGTTATACCCCCTGGCGTCCGTCTGTCCGTCCATTAGTCTGTTAGCAATATGGTTTTTCGGAGCATAACTTAAGTTCCATTTGGCCCACAATATTCAAACTTCATAGGATGATTGTCCATATCGGGTAGAAGACCCCTATTGAATTTGGGGTCACAAGGTCAAAGGTCAAGGTCACTATTACCTTAAAACTAAAAACAGTTTCCGGAGCATAACTTAAATTCCATTTGGTCCACAATATTCAAACTTCAAAGGATGATTGTCCATATGGGGTAGAAGACCCCTTATGATTTTAGGGTCACAAGATCAAAGTCACTATTACCTTAAAAGTGAAAACAGTTTCAGCTCAATAACTTAAGTATTAATCAACCTACAGCTGTAAAATTTTATTGGATGAACAGCCATATCCAATACATGACCCCTATTGATTTTAGGGTCATAAGGTCAAAAGTCAGGGTCACAATAAAAAGAAGCATTCTCAATGGTATCTTTTTTCTCTACTTTTTCCACAATTATTCATAGTATGATATTCATATGACATATTCTCATGTCTTACAAATGCTTCATCTTAACTAAAAAAAACAACACTTTCGGGCATATAATGCTCCGCCTAGCGGTGCTCTTGTTTTGCTCATGAATTAACTTTGTATCAACACTTGACTCTTATGGATCTTTTTGCATCACAACTTAAAAAAATAGTCAACTTCATGGTTTAACTATTAATGACTATTTCTTGTAATTTTAATTTCAGAGTTGCTCTTGAAATGAATGTGCTTGGCGTACGGAAAATGGTTCATTTGTGTAAAAATTTTAAACAGTTAGAGGTGAGTAAATGAGTTGATAATTTTAGTAAACTTTATATACATTCATAAGCATTTTCTACTCTAGTTTATCTTTATTTAATGTTACTATTATGATAGTTCTTTTTTATTAACCTGTCACAACATAAGTAATTACACGGTCATTGAATATGTAGTTTTTAACTCCTTTGGAACTTGTTATTTCCCTGATATTCAATTTGCAGCATATATAGTAAGTTTATCAATAATTAATATGGATCGTTGGCTCAATGGTTAGAAAGAAGTTGGAAAAAAATACATTCAGAGACTGCGTGATTATTCAAGTTGTTACTTGTTGATAAAACAAGACTCTATCTCTGTGGTATTTACTGTGAAGAAAATTTTTGATCATTGTTTATTGAAGCAGTTTAGCAATTTCGAAATATAGCTCTTACGTATAGATATTCTCCATTTTGGTAAGAACAGGAAGGTAGCTATTGATGTTATCAGTTAACTGACATAAATTTCAAGTACTTTCCCTTAGTAATGGATATTGTTACAATTATTGTCATCATCGAAAATCATCTCCTGTATTTGTATAGAAATTTCCTATAATTGATAACTTCAAATACATTTATGTGTAAATAAAATCATAACTTCTTGATCTAGTTAGAAAGCAAAATAGCCCATCTGGCTTGCTCAGTCTCCAGCACATGTCTACTGATCAAGAGATCATAGGTTTGATTTCCTGATGGGGAATACTTAGATTGAGTTTAGTCATGAAATCATTTCTTTGGCTATTCTCTGTCCAACCACTGATTCTAAATCATGTTGGGCAGTTGTCAGTCTCAGGGGGAACTTCCCCGGGAAGTATTTGCCTAGTCACTGATTAAAAGCTAAATCCATAGATTTACCCTTCCCAGGAACAATGAGAGTAGGTTGACTGACAGCTGTAATATGACCTATACAATGTGTTGCTATAGTGTTAAACCCGGGCAAACAAAAAGAAATTAAGTATGAGTATGATCTACTAGTCAAGCCAAAATAAATGATTTGGAGTGTTACAATTGTTCATAGAGTGATGATAGCCTAACTACCAGTATCTCCTTAAAACTTCATTGATCTTGTATGCATGAAGTTTGATCAATTATTCAGTATAATGGGGGTGATCAGATAAACTGTATTAAAGGAAACTAAACAATTACTGGTACTTATATTAAAGTGCCAATCAATAAATCATTAAAATAAACTATACATTATATTGACCCATATTGTTCTGTTTGTTTTACTAAAAATTACTTTAGTGTACAAACAAATAAGGCTTGTTTTTTACACTTCTGTATAAATTAATATAAGATACAATGTATATTGATCTAATTTTAATTGGATTGAGATTCCTTCTTATAAAGGTCTTTTGGGCTTAATAATTTGTGTAACTAAAATGTTGAAATAAGTATTTTACAATACTTACAAAGTTACAGTGATTTATTTTAACCACAATGTTCCCTGGGCAATTGATTTTTGATAAAACCCAAGTCACTTTACAATAGCTACTCAGAAGTGAAGCACAAGAGAGAAAACTGCAGAAATGACATTGCATAGCTATAAATTTGCATTTTATTCAGTTATATTTTCTCAAATTAGTCCTAAAATGCTTGTGCCTTTCAGTGGCTGTAAATTTGCTATCTTGTTATCATTTTGAGTGATTGCAAGTCCAGTGGTCATTTTGAGGAGGCATATAAAAACACAAGATGGTCAGCTAAAGGGTTACTTAAGACACAAATAATAAATTGGCCAAGTAGCATGTCTGTCAGTCAATTAGTAATGAAATAGGAGCATCTTGAAATAGCCCTATCATGTTAAGGTGAAAAATGGTCTATTTTATTCCATGTAAGTGATGGAATAATTAAATCGACTTTAAATGCACATGTGAGACCTGAACTTTCTATCATATTTATTCAATTGATAAATTGATGGGGAATTAAACAGTGTCTAGTTTAGGTTATCAAATGAAGATATGTAATCACGTGTGAAGTATTTTACATGATATCTTAATTTGTACAGTTGATTTTAGATTAAAATATTTTGACTTTGACTTTGACCTATATATTTGTCCTCATTAATTACCAAGTAACTGCACCTTAATAGTTTATATAAGAAGACTAGTGTATGATTTAGGTCAACCAAGTGAATTTGTCCAAAATAAGGCCATTGAACATGGGCTGGGTATTTCTTATTTGCATTTTAGGCCACAACAAGTTGATGATATGTTCTATGGATTTTTCTAGAAAAAAATGGGGCGAGCGAGCGAAGAAAAAAAAATAAAAAAATCTTAATTCAGTTGCTTTATATAGCAGTTTGACCAAATTTTTATGAGTGAGCGTGGAAATAAAAATATTTTTTTTGTAAAAACCATCAAAATTAAGGTGCGAGCGAATCCATAGAACATAATATGATCAATTTGTTGTGGCCTTATACAAGGAAATATTTTCTGTTTTATTTCCCCATTTTTTGAAACTGTTACAGACAAATGGTGAAACATCACATGATTTCATCAGTACATGTTTGAACTATATTTTAGTGCTGATAGGTCAGTGCCGAACTTGTTAACTATAACATATTTGTGAATAATAAAGCACATATAAAATAGTTTAGTGCTGACCCATTCATTTTAAAGTTAATGGTTAATATTGTCTCATATTTGTCTGTCACTTTGTTTCCCTGTCTTAGTGTCCTATTTAGTTCTAGGAAACAATGTGAACTCACTACTCCACAGGCTAACCACAGCTAGATTGAACTCAATCATACTTGTAACTAGTGTTGTACGGATGATCGGAAATAATCGATTAATCACTAGTTGGAGGCTCCCGATTCTGATAATCGATTAAAATTTATCAGAATCGATCATCGGTACAAAAGGAGGTAATGCTATTTGAGGACAATAACATGTTTTCAGGTATCTGTCTATCTGAAGTTGTCGAAGCTGATTTTGTGATTCCCTTGTCTATTTTAAAAAATCTCATCCTAATAAAATGATGGTGTTTTCTTTAGCATTATATGAAGTAATGCTCGGTTATTTTGCAAACAAAATTAATTGAATGTTTTTTTTGTATTATTGATATATTCTTACCGACAATAAAGAAATATTTGACTTGACTTGACTTGTGTGTCATGTATATTTAGTAGTAGAAAGCAGATACAAAACAACAAATAGCACTACGCTACAGAAGGAGTGGTTTTTTAATTTTCTAGTCTATAATACATGAACTTTATAAGGATTTGCAGTGAAACATTCATTCAAAGCAAACTTACTAGGAACCGATTATAATCGGAAGAATCGCATCGACAGCAGTAACCGATTCCAACCGATGATCGATTATAATTTCTAGCCGATGTCCCATCACTACTTTTAACAGTTGATTAATAACTGTAAAATCTGCACTAGAGCTTAATGTATTAAGTTGGTTATTCAGCAATTTACATTCATAATGAATTCCATATTGTGGGCTTGGCGCCAAACAGTTGTAACCCCCAAGTTAAAAAAAGAGTGAGTTATGACCATTTTGCACTATGCCTGAGATATGGCCATATGGACTATTGGATTTGTTGTTCATTCATTGCTATTCTATTATATACTTATAATAGTAAATACATGTAGATGGACATCTGTTACATTATAATCATTTGTTATAGTTAATTTTCTCTGAACTCCTTATATGGCTGAGAACTCTAAATTTTCTTGAGCACTAGCTCAACTATTATGTTATATAGTAATAGACAAAACTAGCCCCACTCTATGAAATTTGTTATTCTTAGTCCCTGGCCTCAGGCTAGTGGGGTTTAGGCCACAATAAGTTCTATGGATTTTCTGGGGGGGAATGGAGAGAGCGAGCAAAGAAAAAATATCTTAATTCAGTTGCTTTAAATATACAGCGGTTTGACCAAATTTTATGAGCGAGCAAGACAAAAAAAATTTTGTGTGTAAAACGTTTAAAATTAAGGGGCGAGTGAATCCATGGAAGACATGATCAACTTGTTGTGGCCATATAGCTGAGTACTTAATGTAAACTTTTCTGAAAGAAATATCTACTCAAAATGGTAATGTTATGTAATGTTCATTTGATACCTTTAGAAATGCTTTATATTTTGTTCACATTCTAGTGTAGTATTCCTCTATTCATATTGCTGATTCTTTGATACATTAATGTATTCATTTTAGGCTATTTGATACTAGGGTATAAAGGAATTAATTAATATTGTATAATAATACACAGAAATATTTCAAAGAAAATAGTAGAGTATGTAATTGAATACAATATAGGCTTGACATTAATTTGTGAAGTAGAAATACTTTGTTTGGCAACCTGCTATATATTTCTTTTGCTGGAACTAATTGTTTACTAGCAGTAACAATTTTTCCCAGTCCAAATAAAGGTGGTCAGGGGCAATAGGAAAACCTTTAATGTCGAGTCCTGCATTAAATTCTTAATATAATATAATAATGGGTGAAATATAGATAGTTTCCTTAAGGGAAATGTACTATCTGAGCTTCAGATGTATGAACAATGATAAAACATTTCACTTCTCTGTATCTGCATTCTATTCATAGACAATTTAAACATCTCTACACTTAGATGCGCAACTCATCGTTCGAATTAGCTATTTGGTGTGCACAGCATATAGTGCAACATATGAAGGCAAATCGTGATTACTTTCGTTTTTTGATACTATCATTAGGCCACAACAAATTGATCATGTGTTCTTAGGATTTTTCTGGGAAAAAATGGGGCGATGGAGCGAATAAAAAAAAAGTCTTTATTCACTTGCTTTATATAGCGGTTTGACCAAATTTTTATGAGCGAGCAAGGAAATAAATTTTTTTTGTAAAAACTGTCAAAATTAAGGCGCGAGCGAATCCATAGAACATATGATCAATTTTGTTGTGGCCTTATTTGTTTTTGATAAAACCCAAGTTCTACCACAGGATGGAAGTGATTTTTTTCATGTCTGTATTGTAACAATATAATTATATTGGTTAAATGAAAAAATGGTTATCATAGAATGACTGGACAGCTAAATGTAAGAGATCGTAGTTGAGCCTTGATTTGAACTTTTTGCCCTGAAATTTACCATTTGCCCCTGCATGTCATGTACAACTTAACAAGTTTATATTTTTCTACTAGGTAGTATTAATTCTTTATACAAAATCTTTAAACTTTATGGCTAATAGGTGACTGATTAAGCCTTGACTGAGTTTTAAATGGAAAGTTTTGATCATTGGTATAATCGATCAATATATTATATTGATTTATATAAGCATTCCAAGTGTTTGGTCGATATATTGGTCTACATGTAAAATATGATTGTATTTATAGAAAGTTTAAACAATAATATTTGTAGTTGACATTTTATGTTTTAATCTAATTTTTAATATGGTTCACTGTTCACTATTTTGTCACTTGAAATTTTTCTTGTTAACAAAACAATATGTGATATCAGTCTTCACCTTTAATTTTCTCAAAATTTAGCTCTAGCCCCTATTATCATGTTATGTAATACAGGGCAAAAATATCAACTAGCATGCTATATAAAATATGTTATTTTCACTATCACAAATCCATTTTAACTAGACTGAAGGCTAGTGGGTTAAAGTTATGACTGTGGTATTCATACAATGAATTTGATATCTGGAACAGGGTTTATAAGCCATTATTACTGCTGTCTTTGGTTACCATTTGTAATGTCTTAGGTACTGATATATTTTATAGAAAGAACTAGGACTAAGTGCCGATTTACAATACCTTAGGTCAAATGAACTGGTACACATTTGTGTACTAAAATTATGAAATCCTAATCTAAGTTAACGAAGTATAAAAAAAAACATTCTAACCTCTTTTATAAAAAGAAATTGTTTGCATAATAAAATTCTGTTTTTGCCAATGCCCATATAAATCAAAGCATTTCATTGTTGTTGGGTTTAACGCCGTAGCAACACTTTGTATAGGCCATATAACAGCGGTCAGTCAACCTACTCACTGTTCCTGGAAAGGCTAAATCTCTGGATTTAGCTGTTAACCAACAACTAAGTGCATACTTTCATCAGTGACTGACAACTGCCCTAAATAATTAAGAATCATCGGTAGGAGTGAGAATGGCTGTAGAAATAATTTCACAACCAAGCCCCACGAAAGTATACTCTGCCTGGGAATCATTATGACATTAAGAGTCGAACAAATCCTGTATTTAGGGCAATGGTCTGAAAAAAATAATTAGAGTAAGCTTAAAGTTTATCTATTTTAAACATTTGCTTTTTTTGTGTGAAAAACAAATGTAAATTTTACTCACAAAACACATCTAGGGTTTGAGAGTTTTGCTTGACAGCGTCTGGTTGCCCTTAACACTGTTTTTTTAGGCCCTTTATAAAATTTGAGTGTTAATTGTTACCATTGTTGGTTTCTCTTCTATGTGTTTTTGATAAGCCTGATATAAGTAAGCCAGGTACTGTATTGTCTGTGTACCGTTCATTAAATGTTATAGGAGATCAATGTATTGTTATATATTTTCAGGTATTCGTACATGTATCTACAGCCTATGCTAACTGTGATAGACCATATATAGAAGAAGTCGTATATCCAACACCAGTTGAACCACAAAAACTTATTGATGCTTTAGAGTTTGTATTTACATTTTGATACTGATTTATTTTAGCTTGATTGTGAAACAAGTTCTTACAACTTTCAAGTCCTCTTCCTGGTCCCCAAGTACTAAGCTATTAGGATAAAGTTTCTTGCTCAAGAATACTACATGATAGGTTTTGGATGGGATTCAAACCAATGTGGAGCTGGCTGTCTAACAATTAATCAACATTGTAACTAGGGCTGCGGATCGTTGAGCAAGTGTACTCGGATACTCGCCGCAGCCCTAATTGAACCACTTGGCCGTGCCCCCTCTTGTACCCATGTACAATGTACATGTTTGTTTTTATGATGGTTGAAGTTCTAGTTGACCAGTATAATTCTTTCTTTAAAATTGATGGGGAAGATAACTTAAATTTGCACAGCCATTTGTAGCTAAGAGGTCTCCATCATTCAACTCAATTTTGGAGAAAGAAGTTTTTTACAGTAATTTAATACTCTGTTTTTAATTTAGGAGATGATAATCTTGCTGTCAAAATAGATATGTATTTCATCACTTCACTAACTATATTTTACTACATTAGGATCTTAAGATATTTTCTGATAAGCTAATGCAGTTGTATTTGTCCTTATATTTGTCATGTTTATAACTGGTATATACTGGTTTTTAAAATGCGTTGTGACCTATTAAATCTTAAACTTAACCAATTACATCAGCTTTATGAACAGTCATAAAACTACTAGAGCAGTTTAAAATCTGTTTTTATATACATGTTCAGCAGACTCAACAATTTTGTATGATGAGGGCTGATCATTGAAATTAACTTCAAGCAGGTGATCCCTCAAAACACCTGGGTGGAGTGAAACAACTGTTTGTAAATTTCTTGTTGGAGAAAATAGCAGTGCCTTTATTAGAGCTCAAACTTGAGAATTCTTCATCCCTAAGCATGACTGTATCCTACCCATGTAAGCCGCTGCCATGGTTAGTGGTTAGCATGTATGACTTCGAATCTGGAGATCGCGAGTTCAAGCTCAGTCGCGGTAGGTCATACCCTATACATGAGTTGTCGGCCTTGTGGTAAGGTAAGTTAGTACTGGTGATAGATAAGTGTCCAGGTAACCTATAGCAGAAAGAGCTGGCCATCGTCGGTATAACCTAAATATGTGTTGAATACGACGTAAAAAACAATTTTAAAAAAACAAACAACAAAACTACCCATGTACCTCTACTCCTAGTAAGGCCCAGACCTCACTCTTTATAGAAATTTAAACTAGTATTTTGTAAAGAAATATTTCTATGTATTATAGATGGATGGACGATGATATGGTGGAAGCTATAACACAACAATTGATAGGTGATAAACCTAATACATATACATACACCAAACAATTAGCTGAAGATTTATTAATTAAAGAAGGAGCTGGTCTACCTCTGGCTATAGTTAGACCTTCTATTGTTGGTGCTGCTTGGAAAGAACCTATACCTGTAAGTCACCATTAATTGTTGGAATATAAAATGTATTACATTATGACCAATATAATTCCATAGATACAATAGTACATTTGATACAATAGTTAGTTGTATCTATGTAAATTAGCAGAGTTAATGTATGCAACTCTAACATTTCATAACTGGACAATAGGTCTGTGAAGATCATACTTTCACTGGACCAAACCAAGTTTTACAAGACCGTAGACATTTTAAATATTTTGATGAAAACTGTGTGGATGAGATCAAATTTTTTGCAGGACAGTCAGTCCTGTGAACCTGCAGATCTAGACCTTCTACTTTTTTACAGGATTTGTCCACTGGTCTGCCATGTTTGGCAGTGACTGTCATAGGATGATTGATAATATTAACTTTTTTCTCCTATTAATTAAGTTACCTAACTGTCTTCTAAGTAAACTATTTCTCATGATATTGGTAGTTCTTGTATTTTGTGAATGAAAATTACAATAATTTAAATTAAAACTTAATTTATGTTAAATATATTCTGTTATACAGGGATGGATAGATAATTGGAATGGTCCTAGTGGATTATTAAGTGCTGTAAGTATACATTCTAGTCATGTGATTAAAATGTTCTTTTAATTACAATAAAAGCTGAGAGTAACCACACTGCACCAAGACTGAAATACTGTCTGGTTTTCTCAACTGTCCAGTTTTCTCAATGTGACATATAACTTAAAGATATTTTCTGGACCCAAAAGTTTGGCAGTTTTCTCAACTTTTCGCGTTTCACTGTGTGCAAAGTTCTCAGCTTTTACTGTATTTATAAATGTGTCTAATTTTAATAGTTTTCATTACCACTGTATTCAGTGTATTGACATTAAATGTACATGACTGTATATGGATGAGATTTTTTGGTTAGGTTTGATGCCATACAAACACACTTAATAGTGAAGGCTAAATCCCTGGACCAAACTCCACACAAGTAAGCCCCACTGGGAAAGCAAACCTGCAACTCCTTGCTCAGTAGACTTTTGTACTACCAACTGTACTAACTGGGCAGGCTGAGACTTAAAATTAAATAAATAGATAATAGTATTGTATCAAATATGGTAAGACAGGAAACCATGATATTTGATGAATTCTACTAGTTTGGATTATATTTGTTTAATATTTTACCTTTAGGATTGCATTTTAATTCACCTTAAGTGTAGTTTATTGATGTACATGTATTATTATATACAAGGACAGTTTAAATTACTTTCTATATTTAAAGAGAACAAACTGTCTGATAATACATGCCAGCTGTGTATAAAGTATTTCTTAAACCTTTATGATTTGTTTGTATATGAGATCTACTTACCCTGTTAATTTATTGACACATTGATACTTTATTATAAGTGAATTTTTTACCTTTTTTTACCGTGTTGATTAAACAAAAGAATAGCCTAATTGTCAAAAATAGGGATGGATGAATGTATTCAGTAATATTTTTTTTATTTTCTGTATAAAACAATTGAGTAATACAATGTAAATACACTCGTATTCACTGAGCCACACATACTGAATAATTAATTACATTTTCACGAGAATAAATACTTTAAAACAGCTCCACAATAGTGTGGATTCATGTGTTACCCCCCCCCCCATAAACGGACAAATCCAAAATTAAAATGAAAATAACACTTCATGTTTTAAAAATTGATCTACATGTGTACACCATAGCAATCTGATTAAAACCCGATCTAAAATTTTACTGCTCGCATACTCGCTAATTTAGATCATGCCTTTTCCAAACGAAGGTCACGTTCAGGTGACCTTTTCTCATCATAATATTCATGACGAAATTGTTATGATACGTAACTTGTTTACATCGTCTACGTCATGCAATTTGAAATGAGCCACCCAATCGCAATCCGTGAATAATACCGCTGTTAAATTTGCATGCAAACCTTGGTCTAAAAATAGAAATTACGAAATCAAAATGTGATTAATAGTGTTTTCGTCTAGATGAAAGCTACGCATTGATTGGTCAACACAAAGTTCATCTCGCCGTGACCTTGCATTGACTAAGTAGAGATCCAGTACGACAACGCGAGTAGAACAGGATCTCTGTTTACGGAGATTGACACCATAGTGACCGCATTATGTTAACAGTCTTGTTTAGATATTATATCCTTACACCCACGTATGTCAGCTACACCCAGTTTTCTTATCTACCACTTACTTGTCATAAATCATACTTTATTTCATTGTTGAAATTCCTACCTAATTGATTCATCATTGTGTATGTCTGTAGTTGATATCTCTCTAGGTGATACATAATGGTGACCTCATATTTAGTTCTAGATCAGGACAGCATATTATCTAAGGTCTTATGATAATTTATCAATGCAATATAGTGAAGTTTGTGACTAAAATTGATAGTAAGACATTTGATGATATGTGGTGTATTATAATATGTTGGTTTATCTTATTTGTTTAACCTAATATTTTAAAGTTATATAACACATTGTCTGTCAATATTCAATTGACACAGTTTAACCTCTTTACTGGTCAGGATATGGGTTGAAATTTGACTTTTTAACCTTGACTTGATAGGGCTATTTTACGATAAACTTACTTCATTACTTATTGACTGACAGATATGCAATGTAGCAAAATAATTCCCTGGGTGATTGGCTTTCAGAAAAGCCACATTAACCCTGATCCTAGTTACCATGGCAATGCTTGGGTGGAGCAAAGGGGGCAAAATGTAGTTCTTTCTTTTTTACACTAAATTTGCATTTTATTTAGAAAAAGTGAGGTCTTAAGTGCTACTACTTTTCAGAGTCTGAAAACCATTATCTCTAGAACTGTTATTTTCTAACCATTTTGCATTATTATTCTGCTCTATTTTTCCCTCATTTTTCTGGCAATGAGGGTTGTTGCACCCGTTTCAATCCTCAGTGACAGGGTGGACACATCCCCCCTAAACCCCCAAGACATTTTTTGACAGCTTTCATTAAGTGGAATACACTAAATCCATTTACTATATACATGTATAGTATCAAGAATATTTTCAGGTTTGTCTATTATTGAATATATTATATATTTTATAGGTTGGTAAAGGAATATTACGATCAATGAAGTGTGATTTTCGAGGTGTAGCAGATATCATACCAGTAGATATTCCAGTGAATATGTTGATAGCTGTAGCGTGGTATACTGCCGTTACTAAACCTAAACATGTACTTATATATCATAGTACTACTGGATCTGTCAATCCATTTACATGGGGAGAAATGGGTAAGTAGTTTGAATTAATATAACTTGGGGGGGTTAACGCTGTATCAAAACATTTTTGGTCATTTTATGGTGTCCAGCACACCTAACCTAGCTTTCCTGGACCCTTGTCTATAACCAGTACTCACTAGGGTTGTCACGATACGCCATCGCGATGCGTACCACGATATATTGTAGGCCCTGAGATTCGTTTTGCTTCCGATGTATTGAACAGAAACAATGCAAATTTTACAAGCTGCTATTGATAGAATCTAGCCAGTTTAAGTATTTACGGTCATTTAGGACTGTGCCGCGCCCAAATTGGTTAAATTTCTGTAACTTAAGATTAAATTAAATGAACAATGGAAAAACTGACTTTTATCTACTTTTATTTCGGGAAGGGAAGACTTTTCCAATGAAATAAAAAATATCGCCAAATACGGGTACATTAAAATCGTACCATGGTACGTATTGCCACAGCTGCGTATTGCAATATACCGGTATACCAGTTTACCGTGACAGCCCTAGTACTCACCCACCTTTCCACAAGGCCAGAAATTTCTATATATACCATATTAATGGGAAAAAAATTGGCATAATTGTGAAATTTTCCTGTAAGTGTATAACAATCCCGGATGGCATTCAAACCCGTACCCCCTTCGGGACACGATGTTCCAAATCCCAGCACACTACCAACTGCACTATTGACCCGGGTTAACTTTTGTTTAACTTTAAAAGATGACCTTTTGACAATATGCAGGTCTGTGATCTAGTTTGTTAGATGGGAATTGTAAGCTCTGTTCAGGCATGCAAACCCACTTACCAAGTTGCCCAATGCAACTGGATTTCTGCCTGGGTGAGGGAAAATAACATTTGATGGGTCCAGGTGGTGAGTACATTCAGAATACTCAGCTGGCCTGAACCTAAGCTACTTTATCTGTGAAAGGTTTAAGCTATCTGAAATCAGCTACCTTAGTTGAAATTGGTTAGTTGTGTTGTATCTTTGTGGTTAAGTTCAACATGGGCTCCTAACTTTAAAGCCAGGGTCCACAAGTGACCCTTTGCTGAAAATGGGAAATCTGTATCCCTGCTGTTGATCTCATAACTATTTTCATTTCTCCACTGTTTTCTACAGAACATGTTTCAAAGACATCATGCAAGCAAAAAGAATATAACAAGTCAGTCTTAACAATAGTTGTTGAAGTAACTCTAAAATTTTGATGAAAGGCCTAACAAAACAAGAATTATTGGCCTTTTAAGTTTTAAAAAACTGATCTTTTGACCTTGCCATTTTGTGTTATGCATAATTATATTGAAAATGATTGCAGTCCCTTTGATTGATAAAAATGTACAAAGATTACTTTTCAAAAAGTAAATATTTATGCAGGTAGTTGCATACATCAATTATTAACTAATATTTGTTGTATTGTATTTCAGAGGATATTGTGATGAATTTCTGGAAGAAAGTACCATTAGATCAATGTTTTAGAAGACCAAATATTATACTTACCAATAATGGGTAAATATTTATTCTTAATTACCTATGCCAGCATATTTATGCCATTACTCAAAGTTGGTTAAAATTTTAAACAAATATTATTGTTGGCACTGAATTTCTACTCTTGGGGCCTTTTTCGTTCAAGTGGGCAGAAAATCCATCAGGTCCTCCTTTGATGTGTATGAACCCGTATTTGTTGCTATTGATTATGTATTGTACAAAAATATTAATCAAGGGTTTTAATGTTTACATTGAAAATTTTTTTATTGTCTAGAAACTATGAGTACATGTATAAGCCTTATATGTGAATAATCTCTGTTTGAGTTTGAGCTCTATTGTTATCAAGTATAAGAGAAAACTAACTTAGTATTGTTCATTTTTATGTACCTACTCTATGAATGTATTGACTCTTTACTAATCATATTTCTGATAGATCAATTAATCTACTGTAATGTTACTGATGCTAAACATATATAGTGAATTTGAAACCTTCAATTAATGGCTCCAGTCTCTATCATGCTCTTTGAAAGTATACCATGCCCGGAAACAAACCTACTATGTCTTGAGCTGTTGATTTGTGTGCAACAGACCAAGTTAGTGGGGCAGAAATCATGTTCACTGTCAAATTTAATGCACAGGAGCTTGTAAAAAATGGACTATTGCTATTATGAAAATCCTGATTTTCCTATTGACTGTTGCTACTTTTGCTCTGTGTTAGCTAATAAGGATTCTTAAAATTGTGTTTACTGTAATATTTCAGATTTTTACATGAGTTTTATACAATGGTGAGTCATTTAGTACCAGCATATATGGCTGATCTGGGCTATTGTTTACTTGGAAAGAAACCAAGGTTTGTTTATAACATGTATAATTTATTAAATGTATTTATTTCACGTTTTACATGTAAATTCATATACATACTCATTCTAACCTGCATGAACCACCCATTACATTTAAATATATTTTTTGAAGTATGCAAAGCAGTCTTAATATTACTTTCCTTTGAGTCTATATGACAGTACCAATGGTCTCTATATACTGATTAAGCTGCATATTAAGTTTTAAACATTATATAAACATTGATTTTGTTGCTGAAATTTTATGATGGTCACAGAAAAAAGAGTTTTAAAAATGTAAATTGTATAGTACCATGCAATCATTATATATTTTTAATTACAGAATGGTAAAGATATATAATAAATTACATAATGTAATAAATTACATCGATCTATCAATTGTTTGACATGCAATCATTATGTATTATAATTACAGAATGGTAAAGATATATAATAAATTACATCGATCCATCAATTGTTTGACATATTTTACCATGCAATCATGGGAATGGACATATAATAATCTGGATATGTTAGTTAGTCAATTATCACCTGAAGACAGAAAGGTAAGAATTTAGATTTTTAGTTTTAATAGTTTTTATGAGCTGGCCAGCTAGCTCAGTCTTTTTCACACAAGTCTACTGATCAAGTGTTTGTAGGTTTGATTCCCTGGCATGGCATAATTGTGGAGCTTGGTCATGAAATAATTTCTATAACCATTCTCCCTCCTACCTATGATTCAAAATCAGGGCAGTTGTCAGTCACTGACAGAAGTATGTCCCTAGTTACTGGTTAAATCTAAAGATAAAGATTCTACAGAAACGTTTAGTAGGTTGACTAACTGCAGTGATATGACCTATGCAATATATAGCTATTGCATCAAAACCCAACCCCCCCACCCCTGCCCCCCCAAAAAGGATATTATATTATAGCATTTATATATTGATTTATCTTTCAATCAGCCTTCATAGTTAGTTTTAAAAGAAGTTGTTAGGAGAGTCTTAAAAATGTGCATTTACTATGATGTCTTTGTAATAATTTAACCCAGGGTTGATAGCGCAGTTGGTAGCGCGCTGGGACTTGGAATCTCATGCCAGAGGGGGGTGCGGGTTCAAATCCCACCTGGAGAGGTTATACCCTTCCATGAAAATTTGACAATAATGTCGATTTTCCTCCATTGATTAGATAATATGGAGAAGTTTCCGGCCTTGTGGAAGGGTAGGTGAGTACTGGTCATAGACAATGGTCCAGGAAAGCTAGGTTAGGTGCGCTGGACGCCGTTAAATGACCTAGATTGTGTTGACACGGCGTTAACTCCAATAGATAAACTTTGTAATAATTTGGTTGCCATAGTTGAATGTTTGAGTGTCCAAAACTAATAGTGGTTGTCTAGGCCTATCAGACAACTGAACAATTTAGTAGTATGCTCACTAGTTGTTCATGTAAAGTGGTGAAATATACTTGTAAAGTGTGTATAAGTATACTTGTTGAACAAATTAAATACAAGACTATAAGGGGTATTCAGAGATTTACCAAGTTTTGTTTGTAGAGAATGATGTATTAGGTCTATCATTTCTCTTGAGTTGTCATCAACATAGGTATCTCACTTTATTGCTATTGCAACACTTGACTTGCAAACAAGTTTTGGGTATATAGAAGATATTTGTCAACTTTGGTGTAAGATAGATTTTTATTTCACTGAGTGTGCTCAGGAAACATATTTTAAGAGTTCATTTATATTTTCTGTGAATAAAGTGTAGCCGCAGCTGTGGCATAGTGATTAGCATGTCTGACCTCGAATCCGGAGATTGTGGGTTTGAGGTAGGGTAAATTAGTACTGGTGATAGAAAACTGTCCAGAAAACCTATAGTCGGAAGAGCTGGTTGTCGTATATATGACCTAAATATTTGTTGAATACGGCGTTAAACCCAATTAAAAAATATTTTTAAGAAAATAGAATAATGCTACGTTTCACCATAAAGCAAGAAAGAAACCAGTTTATTTAAGTTGGTTAGATAGTGTTATTAATAATGACGTGGTTCAAAGTAATGTAATATTTTTATATTGACAGAATTTCTATTTTGATCCACGACCTCTACATTGGCCAACATACATAGAGAATTATTGTCTTGGAGCCAAGAAGTTTTTATTACATGAAGATTTATCAGGTCTTCCTGCTGCTAGAGCTCATCTTAGAAAGTAAGTATATCTATAAACTATGTGAGTATTCAACTAGGAGGAACAGTGGTCCAGTGGTAGGTCATGCGCTCAATGAGCAAGATGTCCCAGGTTTAAACCCCACTTTGCCCACTGCCAATTTCCTTGAGCAAGAATGTTTCCTACAATTGTTCCACTTCACACAAGTGTATTTAGGGTACTGTGAGGGATCACCTGCCTGAAGGTGATTTCAATGATCAGGGGTTATAGCACAACATTGTAAAGTTGGCTGAACATTTTTATGAAAGGAGAATTTATATGCCTGGTATAAAGTTGTCCTTTTGCCCCTGGCGACCCCTAATTTTGTTGGGGCATCTTTTATTGCTAGTTGGGAGGAGTAAAATGTAGTTGATTGTCTTACCGGGCATACTACTTAATTAAAAAATTTATGTTGAGCCATTACTTGTAAAAATTCAAGGTGAAGGTTGAAATCTCATTACTTGCATTTATACACCATTTCCACGAAGATTGAGATGACTTTATTTCACCAGTATCAGTCTACGAAATTAGGATATGAAAGTGGTTACCCAAAGAGGTCATTTTAGCAGCTGCCACTATATCTTGTATGTAGAAATTTGGTTGCACAAACAAAATTTTTGGTTGCCTGAAAGTTGTTGTCCCAGGCAGCTGGCCACCCACTTATTTCATAGACTGCTAGTAGGGTCAGTACTGTTAGAATGACAAATTAAACACGGTGATAATCAAACTGTCATTGATTTAAGTATAATTTTGTGTTTCAGATTGAGAAATATCAGATACATGTTTAATACAGTATTGGCAGTTGTATTGTGGAGAACATTGATAGCTAGGTCACAGATTGCACGAAATTTATGGTTCTTTATCATGGGACTTGTTATGAAATTTGTGAAATACTTTAGAATTACCAGTACTATTCGTACGTGAAAGATTATGAGAATATAATACTGTGTTATGAATATATGGACACAGAGATAGTCTATCTTAGATAGACCATGTTTTGAGATGTCAAAGAATTATGAATAGATACCTCCAAGATGTTTTTCATTACAGAAATCATGGATTTATATTTTGTATAATTCATTCACCATGGTTTGAAATACTTTTTGTACATCTTGCTGATTGTTTTAAAACTTGTTACTTGTTAAACATTTTAACAATAATTGGCCTCTTGTTAATCCATACACCACATTTTTTGATATAATATTATGATACTGTGTATCCATGTTTTATAAAGTAAAAATTTACTTTCCAAACATTGAAAACCATGAGTTAAAACTATGTCCTATCATGATTGGTCTGTGATTTCTCCTTAAGAAAATTTCCTGTTACCTGGCTGTCATGCTTGTCCGAAAATCTAAGCTATTGCACACCAAATTGAATTTTAAGGCTTTGTTGAGTGTTGAAACCTTTAGCAAACTGTATTTTTGCTCTGCATTTAATGGTGGTCCCTATATGAAACACATAAGTGTATTACTGATTACATAGCCTATGAATTCTGTGAATTTTGTTCTAATGTTCAGTACTGACTCACTGTGTATTAAGGTGAAATCAAGGCTTTTTTTAAGTCTGTGGGGAAAGGGCCTGGGGCCTTACTTTGTATAGAACAATGAGAGGAATTTTATTCCAATTTCATTGATAAGGGAATGAAAAATCGAAGGTTACCTAAAAAATTTGGGAAAACTGCATGATTTCAAAGAAATTTCAGAAGGGAAAGGTGCCTGTAAACAGCACCTGTTATGTAAGGGAAAAAGTCCTGGAAATGGAACAAAGATGCGAAGTAACTTATGTTGACGGTTAATGATATACATGTATTTTACTCTTTGGACAAGACTTCATTTTTGATGTTGATATGCTATTATTGTGAAATATCTTTTAAGAATCAAATATACAGATATTTGAATTTCAAGAGTAATCATATTTTTTATCTCAAATGTCTAACTGCTACATGCACTTAAATGCCAGTATGAAACAATGCAAAACAAACTTGTGAATATTTCTTAGTGACGAAGCTGTATTGTTGATTTTTAAATCAGCATAATATATGTTGTGGTTTGTACAAACCGACCTTAAGAGGTGCGCGGTATTAATGGCCCGCTGATATGTTAGCGGGCCACTGACGTCATATTAAGTCGATATCATTAAACGCTTGTCAAATAACATAGAGGAGGGGATATTTTTAACTGTACATAAAATGTTTTGTAAACAAAGTTTAGGCTATTAGTTTTAGTTTTGACCTATTAAATGTTGAAAAATGTTTGTTCCTTTGCTTTTGCAAAAAGAAACGTGTTAAAAAACCCCGTCAGCCCATTAATATAAAGTGGACCTCGACCTTTGGCTTCTGTCGACTATATGTATTAGGGCTGGCTGGTAGGTCATTATTATACCAGGAGGTCTTCTGTGGTGTGTACTATTTCTTATGTAAATGACATTAAAGTTGTATTCCATGTCTCTGGTCATTCTGAACAAGCTATACAAGATTAGAATTGTTGTATATTGTATTTATGGAGCTTTAAGCTGTTATATGTTTATGCTGTATATGTATGATGCTAGTTTAGATTGATTTTGTACCAAAATTCCTGATGTGTATGTTGTATTTGTTATCGATCGGCTACCTTTTAATAATGGGCTCAGCATTTTTTGCCTAGAAAGTACAAGTTTGGTGCTTGTTTTATTGTTGTTTGTCTGAAACCCTTGTCCGATATACGTTTATATGTATTGAACAAAGAGTACAAATGTAGAGGATGATAAAATGGGTGATTGGAGAATCCATCAATGATACTGAAGTAGCTTAGCTATATAAAGATAACCATTCTAAAGCTGTTCTTATCTATTATCTGTTGTATATGACTTATTTCGTAATTATTTGAGTTCTTATTGTACAACTGTTTATGTATATTTATCTTACATTTCAAATTAAGAACTGACCTACTTGTAACAATGCATATAAATAGTTTAACTGATCAAGTGTGGTTGTGTCATATTCATATATATTTGTATTCATTGTTAGGTTACGGTAAAGATTCGCTATTAACACCGCTATTGTTATTTCAAAATCATGCGATTTTGCTGGTCTTGATAGTGGAACTTTACTGTATTGTTGTAGAATGACTTAAATTTTTATAGAAAATAGATCTGAAATAATTTTGTTTTATTTAAAAATAACAAGAAATCCAATGTGATGCCATTCTTGTACCCAGAGGTTATCAAGATTCTAGATCTTTTAACTACTGGGTACAAGAATGGTGCTATGCTAGCTTGATTGTGTTTTATGAATATTACTTGTGTACTTGTGAAAATTTCATCCATATTTTGAGTCAATGCCTCTAATGATCTTTCTAAATGTATCAACTTGATATCAACTGTACATCCCATTCAGTGATAATGACAGTTTTGAAAAGTTTATGTATTCGATTGTTAGAGATGGTTTTATTATATGGAACTTTTCAGGTATGCTTGGTACTTCTGATAGTCTGAAAATAAATGTTTATAGATTTGATTGTCTGAAAATGAAGGACTATAGATTTGCTTGTCTGAAAATGAAGGACTATAGATTTGCTTGTCTGAAAATGAAGGACTACAGATTTGCTTGTCTGAAAATGAAGGACTACAGATTTGCTTGTCTGAAAATGAAGGACTACAAATTTGATTGTCAGAAAATGAAGGACTATAGATTTGCTTGTCTGAAAATGAAGGACTATAGATTTGCTTGTCTGAAAATGAAGGACTACAGATTTGATTGTCAGAAAATGAAGGACTATAGATTTGCTTGTCTGAAAATGAAGGACTACAGATTTGCTTGTCTGAAAATGAAGGACTACAAATTTGCTTGTCTGAAAATGAAGGACTATAGATTTGCTTGTCTGTAAATGAAGGACTATAGATTTGCTTGTCTGAAAATGAAGGACTATAGATTTGCTGCCATCATCTCATATTGCTATTTTATTTATGTGAATTTTAATTTTGGATGAGTTAAACATTTTGCTCAAATTTATTTAGTTTTTCTGTTGGTAAGAAGTTTACTAAATTTTATTTTGCCAAAGGGAGACAATCCAACTTTTGTAAGATCATATTTATAATTTTAATCAATTATCTTCCTCTTAAAAATTGTTAATAGATATTAGAAATACTAGAATTTGCTACCAGCCAATCAGATTCATTGTTACATATTAAGTTACTTGAAATTCACTTGGTTTTTTTTGTCATATCCTCACTGATTGTGTATTTCTGTCTTTACAAGAAACCACATATCGCATCATCTTATTTATTTCATTCTATTGCTTCGCATTTATTGTTTTCATATTATCAAATTTATTTCTGTATACAAGCATGTAGTGTAATCATGTATGTAAATAACTTAAGTATGTATTTGTAAAATATATTTACAATTAGGTACAATAGTGGTCCCTATTAAACGTTCATCATTTTATCCATTTATGTTCAGTTTATTTCAATAAGCATTCTGGCCTCTACCCCCATATACATGTATATATTATCAAATCCTTTTGTTCAATGCATGAAGTCTTAAATGCTTTAGCTTATTATGAACTTTCAATTGTTAAGAATTGACTACACTAATTTCTGAAAAGTTCAGTTTGTAATGATAAAGATGTTTTTTGTGTAGATGATTTTTATTTCAATGTTTTTCATGTATACATGTATTATCCTTATGTGTTTGATGTTTTGTGTACCTATGTTTGTAATTCACTTAGTGTGTTACTCTGTGTCTGCACATTTTCTTTCTATGTGTATGTATAATTTTGTTACTAGAATGAAAAACAAGCGCTCCATTGACTATCTTAAATCTTCCAATCTGTACATGTATATTTTTATTCACAGATTTTAGACCTACATTTATACTGTATACATATTTTCTACAATGTTTCCATCCTACAATGGATTTTAACTTTGACTTGGTGCCTTACATTTTAGTCATTAATCTTACTTCTTCCTAATAAACTTATCCAGAAGATGCCAGACTCGATCAGTTGGTAGCACACAATTTTACTGATCGTTGGGTTGTGGTTTAATTCCTGGGCGGGGCATACTTTCGTGGAGCTTGGTCATGAAATTATTTCTACCGCCATTCTCCCTCCTACCAATGATTCTTAATCATGTAGCGCAGTTGTTAGTCACTGACGAAAGTATGCGCCTAGTAGTTGGTATACAGCTAAATCTAGAGATTTAGCCTTTCCAGGAACAGTGAGTAGGTTGACTGACGGCCATTATATGACCTATACAATGTGTTGCCATGGCGTTAACCCCTCCAAAAAAAACTTATTTAAGTATAGTTTGATTAATTCTATTACATTATCAATGTTAATGTTTTGTTATCAAACAAGCTCAAAAATGACCTGACAACCTGACTAATATATAGAATACTTGCCATGATGGTATGAACTAGATTTATTTTTATTACAACATGAGTTCAGTAAACATATTTTGACAAGCTGCTTATTCTTGAAAATTATATTTTCACGTCCATTGTTGAAAATATATTATGTGACATTGCCTGTTTAAAACATGGTTTAAAATACTTTAAAAAATTTGCAAAAACTTGACATAAACCATGGGCACATTCCACAAGGCAGTCGCTAGCTAGCGCTTTGTAGCAAATTCCTACAGAATGGTTTGCTACGATCAGCAAATTGAATCGCTAGCTAGCGAAATGTAGCAAGTTTTTTTCTTGCTGCCCCCTGTGGGAATTTGTTTCTTTTTCAAGAATACTGATATATATTTTATTTAATGCATATATTTCGTCAAAGCGGTTAAATAGAATAATCATGGTGATAATTGATTTGAATATTTTTCATTTGTTGCAATTCTGAACTTTTTGTTTTAGAAAGTTGCCATCTTGGATTTGCTAGTTTGAAGCAAACCATTCCGTAGACCTCTTGTGCTACAATAAATCGCTTTCAAAAAGCGCTAGTTAGCAATTGCCATGCGGAATGTGCCCCATGTAATTCATTAGAGGATACTTAATTATGGAGGGAAGTGTATACTTAACAATTGTAAGAATATATCCATATTTATGTTTATTATATGATTATTCTATGATATAAGCCCTAGGCTATACTTACACCTTATATATAGCTCGTTTAGGATAACTTGAGACAAACGGTTCAGTTTGTTTACATATTTGGGACTCAGGTATTTCGTAAAACAGGGAGGTCAGCTGATCTTGTGTAATGAAAGTATTAAACTTGTCTTAATGCGTGGAACGTGTGTTCTCGTACTAAATTTAATACATCAAAAACACACTGATAATAGTCGATAATTACGTGTACTAAACTTAAATCCACCTGTGTATAAAAATCGTATCGTTGTATTTTGTCTCAAGTTATCCTAAACGAGCTATATTTGATATAATAATAATTATTTACTTCGGTAACAATGACATGACACATGGCATACAAACTCTAAATATCATGGCATGTAAAATGCCATATGTCATGCACATTAATACTGAGGATGACACACATTATTCTGCATAATATTCTGTTACAATTTTTTAACTGAACAAATTTTTTTGTTATGTAGAGTTCATTATTTTTATCCAGTGTATTGCTAAATAATATGTAATTAGCATAATTATGCTTGACAAATCCCTTTCTATTGAAATTCAATATTCTAATCAATTTCCAAGCCTGTTATGTCTAATTATGTCTAATATTGTCACTTCGGCGTGATATGACCTTTCTGTGTTGGTGCGCCGTAAAACCCAAACAAACAAACAAACATAATATTGTCACTGAGGGTGTGTTTGATCCACAAGATCTGAGAAATTGGAGTACACGGATCACTGAAATATGGAATCAAACATTTCCGATCACAAGATCTTGGAAAACTCTGAATACACTTACCTTTTAGGAAGTGAAAGTGGGGTATGATGTAATTAAGATGGCAGAATAGAGAACCATGCTTGAATGCAAAGATTGCAAATATTGCTTTTTGACCATTTTAGAGAATATTTTGTGTCGGATTGTCATCAGACTCTTCTGATGAACTGTTGTCATCTAACAAAAACCATCCTATGAATTTTTTCACCATTTAGTTGTTTTGCTACATAATTGGGACTTCGGTGCTCCAAGAGTACACTGCAGTACTCCAAATAGACTGAATGGATCATGCCCCATGACTTATTATTGATGTATATAATGTCAGTCATTCCATACACAGGTGACGAGCATGGTCCCGGTCCCAAATCACTATATATGTATATAGTGATTTGGAACCAGGACCGTGCCAGCCGCCTGTGATTCCATGGGCGTGCTCGATTGGGCTGTCCGAACTTTGCCAGAATCAAATTCTGACTCTTCCACAGAATCTGTCAATCGAGTGAAATTGGTTGTCGGAACTGAATCAAAAGGCAATATCCGTCGCAAATATACTCGCTTCTTACTTTATTTATAGCAAATAGTTAAAAAGTTATTGTTAACAATCTGTCGAAAGTATAATATAACAACATTCGCTTTCAAAACACCAAACTCAGATGTTTGCAGTGATGCTGCCGCCATTCTGAGTGTGAATAAACCGAGACCGATTCCGTTCACACCACCTATTTCGATGGAATGGGTAGAACGCTGCCAGAACACAGTTCCGACGCACTTGATTGGAGTTCTCCCAGTTCTAATAGTTGGAATTTCCAATCGAGCACGCCCCATATGTTGGTACTAGAATTATTTTGTTTGGTTATAGTTTTATTGTAATATGTTTAATGATGCTTACTAATATGTTTATACATAATATTACATACTGTATTTTTATTACTATACCTGGGCTGCGTTCAGTTAGCAGTTAGCGTTAGCCAAACACAGTTATCATTATGAACGGTTAATTGAACGACCCGTTGAAGTGCGAACGTTTAAAGATGGCGGGCAAGAGAGTTGTTACTTTATTTTATTAGAAGAATTCGGAGAGGAGGACTTGTTTACTTGTTTTTTGTACATGTATTGATCTAAATCAACGGGAGTAACACCACCGACTTCGTTAGACCTAATCCAGAAATTAAATTTATGGGTTAAATACTATGGATTAAATACTCTTGTTCTTTTTTACACACGTTTTCATTGAAACAGTGAAAGTTTGTTTGTACCGGAGGGGAAAACCCAAATATTTGAATTTCGGATATAGTCTATTTGCTATGGCAGTTACTATTTTGCAAAATGTACTGGAACTATTTTGTTTCAGGTTGTTTCATATTCGCGTACTATATACTAAAACCGTTAGCTGTTTGCCTTAAACGTATTCTGCTAACAGGCCGTTCAATTATTACTGTTGGCTAACGTTACAGAACATTACAGAACGTTCGCGGTAACTGAAGGCAGGGCTGCATTTTATATCCCATCTCTAATTACTCCATAAGAATGATCTTTGCCAAAGGCAGTTAAATCAGTATAAGATGAAATTATACTGAGTTATCACCCTTTGATCTATAGTTGCCTTGGCATGTCAGAGGTTGCATGATTACAAATTTGAACCAAAACAAAGGGAAAGCTTCTCCATACTGTATTAATAAGTTTTTTTATAACAAACCAATATACATGAAATTATTAATTAAACATGTTAACTTATAAATTGTTTGATATTAGCTAGCAGTTTAATGTTTTTGTATTGCACTAAAAATGAAACAAGCTTTATGCTACTCTATATACTAGAATACGAAATCAAGATGCTATTAATTAAATTTCATCTTGATGAAAGCTACACATTGATTGGTCGACACAAAGGTCACCTCAACGTGACCCTTAGAGCCACCATAAGAGATCCTATATGAAGACACTATAGGATATCTGTTAACAGAGATTGTGACAGGGTCAAGTCATCCTCGTTAGTTGTATACAGCTATCAGTTTTATCAGATTTTTATCCACCATACTTATTGTTGTTAAAATATATTATTTTGCTTGCTTTTAATTCCTTATTCTTTGGGGCACATTTAACTCTTGGTGTTTATATTTTTTGTTATTTCTTGATGTATTATATTCTGTTACTACAAAATAAAATGTGAAGAAAATTATGAAATAAATATAAAATAAACTTAGTAAAATATCACTTTTGTCTGTTATAGTGTTACATACCGGTAGCCTGTACCTGATTTTACAAGACAACTCTAAATGAGATTGATCTTGAGTGAAAATTTAATGTCTGTTTAAAACTACATACTAATTTCATAATGTTTATATACATGATTGGAATTGTTTGACTTGTTTCCCAAAACCTGGTATCATGTATGTTTACTTTATTCCTGAAATTAGTATGCTGCTTTCTTTGAAATTTGCAGTTTAGACTATCACTTATGTTATTTTAGGATATTTGGTGAAACTTGGCACTAGCTACATGTACATGACTATTCAGTTTAGGTATCATATAGAACATTCATAGAATTTATACTATAAACATGCATCATACTATAAACATGCATCCAGCAGATTTTATTTATTCTGGGTTTAATGCTGTGTCAACACATTTTGGTTATTTTACGGCATTCAGCGCACCTAACCTAGCTTTTCTGGACCCTTGTCTATAACCAGTACTGACATACCCTTCCACAAGGCCAGAAATGTCTCCATATACCTTGTTAAAGGAAGAAAATTTACATAATTTGTCAAATTTTCATGGAAGGGTATAACCAGTACCCCTTTGAGACAATAGATAAGAAAGCCTGGTGCGCTACCAACTGTGCTACCTATGTGGGTTGCATCAAGCAGACTTTTTTAAGATACATAGAGACCATTGTAATGACTTAACAAAAGATGGTTAATACTCCTTTTCATGAAGGATAAGAAAACAACATTTGGGCCTAACACTGTGGCTCTTAATTATACAGATCCAGAGTAATATTATGGTCCTTTAAAATTTAAAACTGGTATAATTTTTCAATAATTAAGTTACACAAATTATAGACAAAAACATTGAACCTGTGGCGGAAAATAAATGTGGTTTAAATCTTAATTGTAATACCACACAATTAAATCAGGAAAATTACATTACATATTATATAGAGTCACCGATTACATACAGGCTCATAATTACATTAATTGAAAGCAAGGGAGATAAAAACTGAGGGAATATTTTATAATGCAGTTTTGACGGAACTAGGCTTTATCCTAAACCGTAAAATCAACCAATCAAAGCCGTCGTTACACATAACCTTCGAAAATATACAAGATGGCGTCTTCGGAAAAGAGACCCAGGAAAGGAATTCTAAAAACATCTACCAGCTTCGATCAAGCTGAACCTACTCCGTAAGTCTCTCCGGTTTTATTAAATTCTTCTTGTTTTAATACGATTGAGTGAGAATTAACCCACGCGTTCTTAAAGATTTTTTCTGTTGCACATTATCATTTTTTCGTTGACGCCTAGCCAATTCACTGTCATCCTTAGTTAATAATTTCCAGTTGAGTTGATGTTAGTGGGTTTATGATTGTCATTAAATCATTATAATTAGATACCATTCATATTATGATGGTGTCTGCTGTAACGCTCTTGGGGCATGACCTATGATTGATATGATTATCAGCACAACTTATTGATGGAAAAGACATGCAATTTAGCAATAGCATGTTTACTCAAGAAGTAGGTTGGCCGTTGAGGTATTTAGCAACCCCAGCTGAATTTTATTTTCTTAATTACTGTATAAATTATTATTTCAATACACAGATCTTATTAAACAAAGCTTAGAACACTTTAAATTTTTAAGTTATCTGTAGTAGAAAAAAAGTTATGGCATTTTGAAGTTGGCAAATGAGTGCCAAATTTCACATGCGTTTTTGCAGAATTTGGTCAATATTGCGCAAAATTCAACAAAACGATGGCACCGAAAATGACATGAAAAATAGAAAAAAGGTCATATTTGTTTCAAAACTGTCAATATTTTACTGAAAATTGGCAATATTATGTATTTTTTCATGCTCTTTCTGTTTATAAACACATTTTCTGTCTAAATTAAGCAATAAAGACACAAAATGATGTAATTCAGATACATGGTACTGAACATTTATAATCCAAAGGTAAAGCCAGCACTTTCTATGTACGGTAATTAAAGTAAACACAGCTTCAAGCACATCTTTTCCATTGAAATTTGTTACAATTTGCATTAACACTAAGACAGTTAAAGAATTGAATGAATACTATCAGATAACTGACATTATCATTTATATATCATTACATCGACATGTGACATCAGCATTTGAACTACTTTCAAATTTGATTAAATGTTTATTTCTATATTATGTACATGAATATTGTTGGAGACACTGCACCATGTGTATATACAAGTTTGTACTAAATCTCTTAATACTAATTATTATCTACTGTTTATTGTTCTTGTTTGATTCTTTGTTTTGTTATGTACTGTTCCGTATTGTTTGAAGATATATGATGGTACCCGTGGACTGACCGCCACCGCCTGAAAGTTTTTTCTGAAATTTTGCGTGTCTATCACTCTATGTTTTATATGAAGATAAATTTTGTGTCACCTGAGGACTGACAGCCACTGCCCGAAAGCCCATTATTGAGGTTTTGTCATTGTATGCTCGTTTTATATGAGGTGATATTATGTTTTCTTAGACCAGAATAGATATCTTTTCAATAAGATTTGCACAAGGTAATCCATGTTAAGAAGCAAATGACAAAAACTCCACTCTATGTCCATTTTTCAAAGACTTACAAGAACTGGTAATTTACATAACATGTTCTTGATTAATTGGTCACTAGTCAAATTAATTTCTTTACAGAAAAAACCTAGATACTGTTCAGTCATAATTCTTTAAGCTAAAAAATATGCCCAAGAATTAACTTATAAAGAGATGAAAACCACATTTTTTATCTTTATATAACTATGTCCGAAAATCGTGTATCCGAATATAATGTCACTTTGACATATTGTTTTTTAGCATTATAATTATCAGTTTCGTAAAATGATAAAAAACATTTATTTATATATATAAGTTAATTACCTTATATAAGGACCAATTCCCAATTTTAAATAGAAACATTGACAATGTAATTGAAATTTATATGTTTGAAACCTAAACTATGTACTATGTACACATTTATCAAATAAAATTCTGTTCTGTTCATGTACTTTACGTGTATTGCAGTCTGAAACTAAAGAGAAGTTTGTTGTCCTGTGAATTTGTGCATGGTGAACTATAATGTTCTTAGTCTCTTGTAAGGAAAATTAAACTGGACCATCAAAAGACTAAAACAGTCACGTTTATTACTCTGATGCTATAAAGCCAGAGCCAGTCATTCAAATAAGTTTTGCAAAAAAAACCCTAATTTACTTGGGGAATAATTACAGAAACCCATATAAAGTATTATTCTGTGTTGATGTGTTAATGAATTTGTCATCAACTGTTCTTCCATTTGAAATTTTATTACTAACTTCACTGTGTAAGTAACTTTTCTCAACATTTGAGCCTGTCTCTATTTGCATAGGCGGAACCAGGATTTCCAGTTACAGGGGTGGAAAGTTCAAGTTACGGGGGCGGAAAGTAAACAAGTAGACTGGGGGTCCAGGAACCGTATTTAAGGGCCTACTTGGCAAAGCTGCGGCCCAAAGCTCATTTCTAAGGAATTCAGGCACATTTCCTGAACCTAAACTATCCTTTTCCAGGGTATACAATAAAAGCATCTAGATATATCGTATAATTTTTTTACAGTTGTTGGATCATGTAACATCCTTACAAATAATCAGAAAGAGTTGTCCTGGAATCATTGTACATTATTATGGCTGTGGATCATTGAGAAAGTGACGATCCGATCTGAACCACGATTCATAAATCGAACCACTTATCCCATGTTAATGGAAAAGCATACAGAAATTCATGTAATAACAAATAAGTGAAAAATTACGGAAGCTTTTTCTCTATGGGAAACCATGTCCTCGAAACACTACTAATAGACGTTTTATGGGCATTTTCAGTGATAACATTTTTGTTCAAATGTGTATCAATCAAAATTTTGACACTGGATAATTCGGCCTCTACATAAAATAAAGTTTTCATTAGTTGTGCAACTCGTTTTTAGAGGTATATAAGCTGAAAATGTTCTTTCATTTTTTTTCAAAACTAGATCGCAATCCGACGATTTCGGACGTGACGAATATTTGTACTCGATTTTCCGCTGGAGATTGTGAATATCCGAGTACTCGGATACTTGCCGCAGCCCTATAGGTTATGTATTACTGTACTCCTAGTCTTCTAACTTGTTGCGCACATAGTGTGCGAAAAGAAATTGACATTTATATTTATATATTTTCCTATAAATATCATATTTTATGATAAAAAAACTTTGATTGAGCAATTTTAGGGGGGTGTATGCTGGGTCTGCCCCCCCCCCCCTTGGATCCACCTATGTTCAGGCACTACCCAGACATTATTTACATGCGCTGTTGACAAGTTTTGTCTGCTTTTTTTCTCAGTAAATAAACAACAGTTATTGACTAAACATATTCAGTAAATCTAAATCATATTGAAAATAGAGAAACTCACATGAATATTTTCATTTAAAGAAACTGAATATTGTGACCAAGTGATTCTCCAAAGCCTCACTAACTCTCTACTGATGCTAATGTCATTGTGAACCAGTTAGAATATGACATACAACTCATATATCATAAATTTTATAACATTGGACTGATAAGCTTGTGATTTTTCATTGGTTTATAAGCCATAAAAGTCACAAGTGATGTTTCTTAACTAAGACACTAGCTCCGAATTACATCTCAGCTGATAGAGCATTTATATATAACATATGTTGCAAGTACTTGTTATGTGATAATGTTGGCTATTAGTTTAGACAGGTTTATTGAAATAGTTATTGTAAATATTATGTTTCCAGAAGTGAAGAATTTATTGATTGTATTGATGTTTTACTTGAAAACATCTTAAGACTTGTCACTAATGTCTAGACCAAAAATATTCTTTAATAGTGTTAAAGAAAACTGTAGACTGGATGCTTGTAGTTTACCCTTTACTGGTCTAAACAGCTGCTTGTCTGTGCTCTGGATGCCCCTTTCAAAATGACCACTTAACCATGCTTTTAAATTATTAGTGTTTTTTACTGGATTTGGCGAATTTCACTTGCGGAAAGTTGTCTAAAAACACCCTTTTTGTGTGCCTCACCTTCTAAAGATGTCTCAGAGGGGTTCCAAAGGGTCGATATGTCTCCTTTTGTCACTGGGGTTTGAAGTGGGCATTGCACTCCTAACTGCTGGAAAAATCAGGGCTGTAGAGTGCAGAAAAATGGCTCGAAATGGTGGTAAGAAAACATGTTTTCAGTCTCTGTAAAGTACCAGCACTTTAGACCTCATTTTGGGAAAGTATCTAATTGAAATGCAAATTTGGGGTTGAAATTGCATTTTTTGCTCTGCCCCAGCATTGCCATGGTAACTGACCGGGATTCAACTGGCATTTTCTGAAAGACAATCACCCAGGGTATAACATAATGAAATAAAGGCATCTTGAAATAGCTCTATCGCATTAATGTGAAAAATGTCCAATTTTCACCCATGTTGCAACCAGTGAAGGGTTGTTGAACTGAAGTGGTTGACTAGACTACAGTTACCAGTTTATTTATGGATGGTCCCACCATATAGTCAAATATGACAGGTTTTACTGTACATTGCTTATAGACCTGTTAGTTTGTTAGAACTTTGGATTTAAATGTCATTGCTTTTTTTCTTTATTTATAGTATACATGGCATTTCAGTTTTCTTTTCTGATATTTAAAGATTTTTTCTGAAAATGCTCTGTAAACTTCCAAGGCTTGCAATGTAAAATCGATAAATTTCTGGATAGTCATTCAAACTAATTAATTAAAACCTTATGGTTGATAATCATTAAAAGACCCTAACAATATTGTTTCCTATAAAAAACATGAGATTAATTAGTTCTCAGAAACATAGAACGTATACAGGGCTCAAGAAATGTTTTGGAAGCAACTCATCCTGCAGGACCAGCAGCTAATGCCTCAGTCCCATAAAATCGTGGCTTGTTACGGACCCGTATGTGCAGACAGTCGTAGGCCATGGGGAGCCTTGCGTATCAAGGTGACGGTACGCACATGGTACAAAACAACATACCCAAACGGAGCCGCAGTTGGAAGATATGCATGTTTAATCCATACTCGGCCACAATTGGGTTCACGATTTGTATTTGAAACTGATACGTGTATCCTGGGCTCATCTCACGGACCCTGGTAAAAACGTAAGAGTCCGTACGGGTACACAAGACTTCGTACAGGTCCTTGCGGAGCTTGATCGCACGGCGCCGTACAGTGCCCTCACAGCTATTTTTATGTTTATGGGACTGTAGCTTTAGAATTTTCACTCCTCCTGTACATAATTGTGAACTTGTATGAAGCAGTAACAAACATGTTATTTGTTGTACCATATTTAACGGTCATTTCTAGGAATGAAAAGCAATTTAATCAATGTTTTCAGATTTCAAGTAATGAAATATGCTTAATTTGTTGCGTTTTCGATAAGACTATGTATTTAAAACGTGAAATTTGATTATTTTGGCTAGAAATTTCACTCATCCTGCAGGATGGCTGCTAGAAAATCAACTTGTTCTGAGTCAATTTCTACCCGTAATTACAAGTGAACAAGTGGATTTGTTGAGCCCTGGTATAGAGTTTATAGGTTTACAAACTTTCACCTATCATATACTGTGAAAATGAATGAAAAGTAAAGTCTAGGTAGGTCAAGGCTTTTTTCAGTATGTGGGGAGAGGGCCTGGAGCCTTACTTTGTATAGAATAAGGGGGAAATTTTATCGAAATTTCATTGATAGGGGAATGAAAAATCAAATGTAACCTCCAAATTTGGGGAAAATTGCATGATTTTAAAGAAATTTCAGAAGGGAAAGGCGCCTGTAAACGGCCCCTGTTATATAAGGAAAAAAAGCCCTGTAGGTAAAAACATAACTTTAATTATCACATAGTAGCTTGAGGCATCCTTGGAAAGGCAATGCTCTGGACCCATATGGGAGGCATTGCAGCCCTGGGCCCTGTTCAAAAGTATCTCTTTTTTGCTGAATCCACTTATCCAATCCCAGTATAATTTATATACATATTTATGCTGTAATAATGTTGCAGTCCCAGTATAATTTGTATACATCTGTATACTGTAATATTGTTGCTGTCAGCTTCAGTATTAATACTACAGACATAAATGTTCAACTTCAATATATTTATACTAACCAAGTAGTCAATAATGCATCCCATTATCTGAACAATAATACAATTTGATTGTCAGTGTTCATTTTATGTATTGGTGGTTTATTTAAGTTTTATGATTGAAGTTTATTACCAACTATGTTCAAAGTCATTATATACATTGATGTAACAATGGAGCTGTGATCAATATTGTTTCATGTATACTGATTGATGGACCATGATAGAATGCTGACAGCAAACATGATTTATATCCAACTTGATGGAGCTAGATACATTTTAATTGATTCTTGTCGAATTATATTATACTTAACATATATATTGCGGGATTAGCGCGATACAATTGTAACTCACTCTTTTTATATTGAGTTATGACCGTTTTGCGCTAAGCCTGTGGTATGTTAGGATGTATGGATGCAGTGTAGAACCTTTTACCACTATTTAAGATGGTACCAAGATTGACCTGTTTGTGTTTGATTCTAGTGCATTTATCTTGCCTATTCAGATAAGTGGGGCTATCCTACTCAGCTATGAATTGGTGTAACACTGGGTTAAGTTTTTGTGGTGCAACATGAAATATTCCCAACTACTGAGTAGCTTTAGTTGAACCTTATTCATGTCTACAGGGTTTCCATTAGGGATCATGTACCAAAGTGCTTAATTCTCTCTTGAATTTTGTCTGAGTTATGGCCTTTTTCTATGAAAAAAAAATCTTGGTTAAGTTTTTTGTGCAGCATTATATCTTCTAACCTGCTAGGACCAGAAGGTTACCTTTAGATATCATCAAATACCAAGTCCCACAACTCTAGCTTGAATTATGACTTAATTATGGCCCTTTTAGACTTTAAACAATCTTAGTTTCTTTGTGTAACAACTAACATTTTATCTTTGCACCTATGAAAGAGATTTACTTAAATGATTGGATGTCATTGGAGGTCCCATAACTCTTGTATGAATTTTGACTGAATTATGACCCTTTTAGACTTGGTTAACCATCTTTGTTAAGTTTCTTCATCAGTGCAACCTTTTATCTTCGCACATATGAAAGGGATTTACTTAAACCATTGGAAGTCACCAGGAATTGAACCCAGGAGCTCTGGATTCAAAGTCAGTTACATTACAACTGAGCTAACTAGATGAGTTCATACTCGAAGAAAACCTGATAATGTGGTTCACTATTATCCTGTTCAGTTAGTCTGTTATACTTTATAAGGCTTTAAATATCTTTGACTGAATTATTTAAGAACAAAAAATATTCCTGATTTTTGTCTGTTTATTGTTTTCTTTTAGTATTGTATCGTTCTATGTTTTCTTATCTTTAAAGACAGGGACTAATCTTGCTGGAAACAAGGAGTGGTCCAAACACTCAGGAAATTTTCTTAATAACTTTCAACAAATGAGATTGAAAATTGAGTTTCAAAATTTATGACATTTTTCTTGTCCAACTTGATTCCCCTTGGGGATAAATCATTACTGAGACAGTTTCTTGGAAAAATCTGAATTCATTCCTGGAACTACAGTATTTCATAATCACCTTAGTAACTTGGGCTATTCTAAGCTCACTTTATTGTACCAAGATATTTAATTTATAATTCACTATTATAAAGATTATTAGAGTAAGAGATGATTGTTATATATTATACAGTACCCACCAAAAGTTTGGAAACAATTTTTTTTCTGAAATTCTTAAATTTTAATGATTATTTTTGTAGAATCCCTATTTTTAATATGTTTAAGTATGGTTTGTGATAAAATATTAAAAAAGTCATGAATGCAACACAATTATAAGATTCAGCATCTGAAATCCTACAGCCTCCAAAACTATGTTTATTGTAATTATTTTCCATAACATAGCTTTTATGTCTCAGTTATAAATTATAATAAATTCAAATGATAACTTAAGAAATAAAATTTAAAAAAAAATGACATTCCAAAATAAACAGTAACCAATATTTGATGAGATCTATTAAGTAGGCCTACTAAGTGAAAATGTCTCCAAACTTTTGTTGGGTACTGTACTTGATAATGTCTTTGACAGATTTGTTATGTCTAAATGTCAACATGTCTGTAGTTGTATTGATTCACCTTGTAATCACTACAAGAATTTCCCCACATCTCATGTTTCCTTGTGATATTGACAGAACTATTTTTTATGTTTGGTTTATACTTGAGCCTAATTATTTGTTTTGATTGCTACATAGGTGGGCATAACACTCAGATCTTTTTCTCCCCCTTCATTTATTATATTTAGGTATTAGCCAAGGGCTGATGCTGCAGTTATTGTGTAAATATTGACCTAAGGCACACTTGCCTTGTTTCATATCCTTTATTTTTTGCTATGTTGGCTCTTAATGATGATTCTTCTAAAACAAAAACATGCTGGATTATCTGCCGTAAAGCGCAGTTGATATACATGTAATGTCATTTGTGCAGTTTAGTTTTTTCATGGAAGAAAAATCACATTGCCACTTCAGATATTTTATTTGTTGCTAATTATGTTCCAAATTTCACGCTCAGAAAGTCATGATTCAAAATGACTGAAAGTTGCCTCGATATGGATTTTTAGGCATACTAGGACGTGAGCCAATATCAATATTTTGGCACACTTTCTCAATACTTGAATATAATGCCCACATTGAAGCTATAACAGCACACTTTCCTAGCAAATTTGTTACTATTTATAGTAACATTTCAATAGCCTGTTTTAAAACTCTTGTTGAGTGTATAACAACAGATTTGTGAAAATCCAAGACCATTGTAAAGATAGTTAGGTAGACTTTGTAGCTCATATATTGCGCCTGTAAACAGCCTCTATTATGTAAAGAGAGTGAGTAAGGTCGGCTTCAAATCTTGCTAATTTAGCCTTATTGATGCTGGTGTACTGCAAATTTTGACTATTAATCATGGAGTTATCACTCTTCAGCCATGGTTACATGTAATATTTTCAGGGTAAAATACAAGCTCAATAATAATCATTTTTGTACAACATTACCAAAAATATACATTTGTATTTCACATGTAATGACCTATTTCCTATAGTTCTGTGGTTACTTGACCTACATTTTAAAATACATTTATCTATTTCCCTTTTCACTTTAGGTCCTCTATATTTCTCCTTTTTAATGAATCACATACCATGTTCTGGCTGTTGAATACTTACTCTTTATGGAGACAAGAGTTTTCTCAGAGTCTGATGGGGATGCCTAAATCTGAGAAAAAGGCAGATAATTCAATTTTCTTTTTTATCAACCCCAAAATTGCATTTCTTTCAGGGTTTTTTTTTGGCCAAAAATGAGGTCTTAGTACTTTTCAGAGACTGAAAGTATGTATCATGTAACCATTTTCTAATTTTTTAATGACTCAATTTGATTTAACGAAGTCCTGTTAAAAACACTAATTTCATGTCTTGTGATGTCCATTTTGAAGGGGTCAGGGAAAACACAGGATTTTACCTGTAAAATGCTGATGTAGCCTCTCTGATAGACGGTTGTGGGTACATTCTCAGTTTCCAAAATTTACTCTATATTTGACCATGTAGGCAGTAGCAAATACTGAAATAGTGGATGGATGTAAATACCTGGTGTATCTAGGGAATGGCTTGTTGCGGAACAGTCAATAAGGGACTTTAGTCAGTTATTTCCCCTTATATACTCTTCAAATGGGTAGGTCTTTTTAGTTGGATTACTCGGATTTTACCCTTACTTTTCAATTTCAGTTTACCAAAATTAATCTTAAATAACTTTTTTGTAAATCATTTAATTTGTTTGAAATTCAAGCTAAATATTTTTAGGATAAAGAACTATCTAAATTTGATCACTTCTGTTAATATCTTTATTAACTAGAAAGATATTAGATGAAATATTTTGTTATCCTTACATCGGAATTCAATGATAAAATCCGAGGATTCCAACTGTAAGGACCTACTTACCAATTAGATTGCTTCAGATTTTATCAAGGAAAGATAACTGACTAAAGTCCCTAATTTCTCATACAACTGTTGAAAAAGTGTGCATGGTGGTAAGCAAAAACAAACCAAATTTTATTTTCAAATGAGATTATCAGACATTAAAATTGTTTAATTGTCCTTAGGCAATAACGTTAAGGGTCTTATTTGGCTGCCAGAAAACAGTTTTTAGTTAGGGATGTAATACCTTAAAGTTTTTAGTTAGGGATGTAATACCTTAAGGCTTGTAATACATGTATCTATCTGTATTTTCAGGAGATCTAAGGAAATGAAATGGGATGAGATGAATATATTAGCTACCCATCATCCACCAGATAAAGATTATGGTCATATGAAGATAGATGAACCTCCAACACCTTATAGTAAATATTCTGATCCTGAAGATGAGGATGAAGGCACTTCAGAAAGACGTGGAAGTGTTGGTGAAAAATCTAAATTAGATCCTACATCTCTATCATCTAGGTACATACTGGGTTTTATTTATCATATACGAGAAAGGGCTGTCAATCCTAGTTGAGAACCAACTGAGTTTAGTTTTAAAAAATAAAGTGTGGTTTGCCTCAACAATTTGGCGTTAAAAAGTAATATCTGGTTTTATTATTTTTATTATTATTATTATTATGATTATTATATTATTATTTATTAAGTTGTTAGGTATTAATTCTATTCAACTGTAAATGGTCAATACATTAACTCTGCTGATTTAAATATATTTTTATTGATAGTAAGTTCAGAAATACTGTAGTAAATATTTAAATCAGAGAGTTCAGAAATACTGTAGTAAATATTTAAATCAGAGAGTTCAGAAATACTGTAGTAAATATTTAAATCAGAGAGTTCAGAAATACTGTAGTAAATATTTCATTCAGAGAGTTTTGAAATACTGTAGTAAATATTTAAATCAGTTCAGTTAAAATGTTTGCGCCAATGACAATTGAACTAAATTGAACGATATGATATTTTTATAGATTGGAAGATATAGAAAGACCTAGATTAAGACGTGTATCAACAGAGGATGAATCAAGTGAGGAGGAAGATGACGACGATTTATCTGAAGAACAACTAGGTTAGTATCTTATAACAGGGGTCATACTGATAATGAAAAGTATATTGGAAGTGACTGAGTAGTAGAGTCCATGTTTGACTTGATTAGTCGATGTCCGGACCGGTTTTGTACCGATTATTGTACTCTTTAGAGGAAATTTTTCTAATGGTGACAAATTTTATTTGATCTAGAATGTTTGGCATGGGAGAATTATATACCCAATGGTGCTGGTAGGGTGCCGGTGTTTGTGTTTTAGCATGGAAATTTATCGGCTTGAGTGGTATTGTCAAATTATGAGGTTACTGGAGTTCCATTGAACTCTGGTAATGAAAAGTACTTGAAAACAAGCATAGTCTTGAACAGTACTTGCATTTTGTGAAGGCTTGAAAAAATACTTAGATTTTTTTTTTTTGTATATGACTTTTGACGTGCATGTATATAAAAAAAATCTCCAGAAAAGGAACCCAAACAATACTGTCATTGCACATTTATTTTAGTGACTTCGCTTAATAAATGGATTATTTGTTATCTCAATCTAAAATCAAAAAACAATTTTTTTCCTTTCTTTGTCTATATGAGAAATTCATGTTTAGTTTGATAACTGATTCATCCAAAGTAATTGAATGGTTGGCAAAATAAGCAAAATACTTCAGATAATCGTGCACTGTTACTTTGAAGTAGGATTGGAACCTTCAAATGACAGTATTCATAATTTCATCATATGTATTTGGGATCAGGACAACTGGTCCCATGACAACTGGTCCCATGCCAGGGTGGACATTTAATCCCATCCAGTTTTTCCAGGCTAGACAACTAGTCCCATGTAAATTTGACAGGGGTAGACAACTGGTCCCATCTCATTTCATCCCATCTCAGTTAGTTCATATTTTCTATTAATACCAACATATCCCTCATCTTACTTATTGCCAGTACTTACACTTATAGTTCGAACAAAAAAACAAAACACTGTTTATAATAACAATACAATGAACTAACCCACAACGAGGGATGCCTAGGATGACTTTAAAATAAACAATGTGATATGTTTTACTTGTGTCTTAGTTGTTGGTGTAATGGAAAGTGTTCTACCATAACAAGCATGATTTACCAAGTGGTGTGGTTTATCAACCATGCTAATTTTGTTAAAATGAATTGCACAAATCATATTTTCATTACTGCCTACCCCTGAAATGAATTGTCTTATTTTTAATGTTTACCAAAACATGTTTTGTTTTTTTTGTACACACTATAAACATTTCTACATTTTTCAGTTCATAAAAAAGAATTTAAGCAGAAAAGGAAACTACATTATAATGAATTTCAAGCTGTCCAATTAGCGAAAAAATTAATGGAGGAAGAAGATGATGACGACGATGATGATAACGGCAACAATGTTGAAGATAGTGTTCAAATGCAGACTGACCAGTCTTTAGAATTAGATAATACTGGTGCAAAAAATAACTCTTGTTCAGGAACTCGTAAACTGGCTGAAACTACTATGGATTCATCTGGGCAGTTAGAAACAAAGATTAATTAGACTGAATAATTTGGTTTTATAGGTAGTGTTCCAGGATTCATTTCTATATCTGGTTGTTTAGTTGTCTAGCCATAGGATTGATGAAAGATTTGAAGTACCGGCGTTACTCTCAAATATTTCAACTGTTTACTTTATGTCCAACAGAAAATAATGTCCGTCTGAAAAGTGTTTCGTTTTGGATGTCATATAGTGCACTAGATAGATGAATAACTCTTTCATCTGCTTATTGGTTACTGTTAGTGAGCTGTGTCAAGATCTATCAAGATTGTTCCAACATTGAAATGAATGGATGTACAACTTGTAAAGTGAAAGATGTTAACTAAAATATCTCTATTTGTACCTTGTAATAAATAGATGACAGGGGTGTGGAATTCCTATGCCCCATTTGTCCAACTTGCAATAAACTAATATATCTATCCCAATTGTCTGTGAACAATATTTTAGCTATAACTGTACTAGCATAGCAATACTAAATGATTAAGATGTAATTTAAATTATTTATTAGAATTTATTTTAGTATATCATGGTTCTCAAATTTCTTTTTTAGTATTGAACCTCAAGACAAGTGCATTTTGATCCTGGAAAAATTAAAAAAAACCCAAAAAACTAGGAATTTCACACCCCTGGTAAATTTAATTGATATATGATTATATATTAAAACCATACCATTATTGGTTTGAAACATGTTTTAAAATTTCTGTGGAAGCTTTGATTTCTGAAGTTGTATTTCTTTGGTGATAACACTTGTATGGTCAAAGATAATACAGTAAAGTTAGTGTTATTGGCAGGGTTGGACAGTAGCAGTGTCCTGAGCTTTGAGGATCCTTAAAAACTTTAGAGAAATTCTTGGCTGCTTAGCTAGGTATTCTGTCAGGGTCCCTTTAAAATTCCCCTGTTTTTACATGAATTTAAGTTCCCATAAGTTGTTAATCACAATGTTTGACTATTTGATTTGCTTATTATTAAGGCCACAACAAGTTGATCATATGTTCTACGGATTTTTCTGAAAATAAAATGGGGCGAGCGAGCGAAGACAAAAAAAGTCTTTATTCACTTGCCTTATATAGCGGTTTGACCAAATTTTTATGAGCGAGGGAGGAAATAAAAAATATTTTTTTTGTAAAAACCGTCACAATTAAGGTGCGAGCAAATCCATAGAACATATGATCAATTAGTTGTGGCCTAAAGGACTTCCTATTGTTAGAAAGAAATCTCAGGAATCTCAAAATCCCTGCTAAAATAGTATGTGTTGAATCTTGTAATGGTACTATATCTAAATGGAGTTGGAGTTACTATCTGTAGATTAAACAAATGAATCTGGTCCACTGTCTAGTTTAGAATAATGTCATTTTTTTCTGTCCTAGATTCTATGAGCATTAAATTTAGTCTTATATGTTGTATTGTATATGTTTTTATTGTTGTTATAAAGTTGTTGTTGTTCTCCAGATATACAACAGGGTCAAGACTTGAGGTTTTAAAATTTTAGAACAGACTTCATGTTTATATAAGAGTTCACAACTCTTTTCATGAACATTAAATTATACTTTTTAATTCACAATTTCACCGTATTTTAGACATACATGTATAATTTAGCAGTGAACCCTGTTTTTTAAATGTATAAGGCTTTCAAATAAAACCACTCCAGGGCTCGACATGAATTTTTAAAGTAGAATGCATAGTTTGACAAACAGCTTTACATGTCATTTGCTGGAACCAAATCATGGGTTCAGGGCAAAACAGTCCTAATTCGATATAAGAAAAAGAGTGAGTTACAACTGTTTTTGCACTTAACTGCGAAAATGTTTATCAGCTGTTACAAGTTGTCTGAACTCATTTTAAGATTGTCAAGGGCAATGGGGTGACCTTATTGTTTAGCTCTGCATTCAATGTCATAGAATTCCCCTGTGAACAAAATTGACTTAGAGCATAAAGTCTGTTCTCAAGTTTTTATAACCCAAAGTTTATAAAAGTAAAATTCATCATAGTGTAAAATAACATATTTACTGGTGTTTGATGGAAAAGTCTGGATGTATATTGGATGTCATGTTCATTTTTATATAAACAGAATATTTTGATTGCTGTCATAATATAAGAAATTGTTTTGATATATTTGTACTGGTAGGAAACTTAGCCATTGTTTTTGTATGTATTGTTTAATATTACAATATAAAGTATTGTATGAGATTGTCGACCTATTTATGTTAGTTTGCAGTGAGTTTTTTCAGTAAGTTTTTAAACTGTTGTAAAGTTAGTTCCCATTTTTAGAAACCGTCTAAACAAATAAATATAGAATAACAGTTGTATTGTGCTTATCAGAGTTAGTTCTGTAGACCTTTTTTGTATTAGACTTCATCCCTATCAACAAATTACTGCATACTTGTTTACTGTAGGACTGTTCACCCTTCTCTATGTTAAAACATTATTTTGTCCAACTTGTATACCTTTTATTTACAAAAATTATGAGTGTTATATAAGTCTACCTGTTATTTTAAAAAAGTATATAGAAATCATTATTTTGTCAAGATTTACAAGTCATCAATTTTAGAATTCTCTTTGCCACATGTCTATTACACTCTGTCTTATGGCATCTTATAGTCGTAAAAATAAGATTAGCTAAAATAGTATAATTCGTTCAGCTGCCAGCTATCTCAGTCGTTATGGCACAAATTTACTGGGGGTTTCCTACCACTGATTCTGAATCATGTAGGGCAGTTGTCTGTCACTAACAAAATTATGCACTTAGTAACTGGTTAACAGTTAAATTCAGTGATTTATCATTTACAGGAATGGTAAGTTGACAACTATAATATGACTTAAAAAATGCATTGCTACAACTTTGAACCCAATCAAAAAAGTATTACATATTTTTTGTTATTTGAATAACCGGTTGAAGGACAATTAAGGTCATATAATCCATGTTTTTTCAAACAAGATTAAACATAAATATTTTAATAGTTGAACATTATAATGTGTTGGGTTTAACCCGTTGCAACACATTGTATAGGTCATATAATGGCAGTCAGTCGACCTACTCACTGTTCCTGAAAAGGCTAAATCTCTGGATTTAGCTGTTAACCAACTACTAAGTGCAAACTTTTGTAAGTGACTGACAACTGCCCTACATAATTAAGAATCATTGGTAGGAGGGAGAATGGCCATAGAAGTAATTTCATGACCAAGCTCCACGAAAGTATGCCCCGCCCGGGAATTGAACCCGCGACTCCTCGATCAGTAAACTTGCATACTACCAACTGAGCTAGCCGGGCAGCTTTAATATTGGAGGTTGTTAAAAGTCATAATCATGGTAAAATAAGGAATTTGATTTTACTGGGCATAAAATATGTTTCAGCATGAAGTTTCATTTGAAGAAAATAATACACATAGAAAAAACACTTTCCTTTTATATCAAGAGACTGAATTTATTTAAAGTTTTCATTAAATAATTTAGAAATGAAATTAGATTTATTTATGGTCTACTCCATGCAAAATTTATTTCTGTGAACATTAATCACATTTTCAAAAATCTAAAAATATTTTATCTAAGATTGGTATTACAGAATGTTATCTTTAATCTTAAAGCCACTATATCAAGATATATTCACCAACAGCAGACTTGAAAACTGTTTTACAATCATGAAGTTATCAAAATATAACATGCATTAAAGACACAATTAACAGTTCAAACCATTCTCCTTTCTAAATTTGAGTTTGACAAAGTGTCAATTTCTTAAAAAAGTGGGGTACTTTTATAAGAGCACACTATATTCATTTATACGCTGATGTTTAACATACCTAATCAAAAATAGTTTAAAAACTTAATTATGTAGTTCGGAGTAAGTTTTTTCTCTAATAAGACTTCATCTTTATCATACTGTGATCAAAACTATTGTTTCGAGTATTGACATCCGAATTCTACTTTCGGTTTCGATCTACTTTCACTTTTAAATACAATAAATGACATGAACATGTCTAAGCAATATTAGCATTTATCTAAAAAATCTTATTCATTAGAGGTGTTTAAAGTAGATAAATGTCTATTTTCTTTGCAGTCAAAAACAATGTCACTTTTGATATAGGGGCTTTAACATATTTCCATACAGTGTAAAATGTATGATGTCAAAATGATCACAGGTATATGACATCGCCTTACTTTAATTACCACTTACAAAATATTGAATGCATATAGAATTTTTTAGCTGGATTTTTCAATGAAAAAATTGGGCTAATAGTTTGGCGAATTACAGGCATGCCGTCGAGTGGGTGGTCGGCATCCGGTGTCGTTAACAATTGCGTTTAAGTTTTTCTTTACCATATATTTCTGCCATTTATTGTCAGATCTTTATGAAACTTCACACAATGATAACATACCTTGTGATGAACAGAATTAGAAAGTAACCACAACTCTACCAGCCTTTATTATGGATTATTTCCCTTTGTAATTTTTGCATTAAAATTTTTTAATCCCGGCTTTAATGAGCTTTGCACATTACATTTCTTGTTTCAATTTTATCTTGAGTAGAGGTTTTTGTATACCATTTAAATATGTGCTTGTGTTACTTTACAAAATCATTGTTATAATGAATTTTCTTCTATTTTTTTTACACTTATTAATTGCATTGCAGAATAGTGCTACATTTTGTTTAGTTATATATCGTTATATATGTATATTGTTCCTTCAGGTAAATGTTATATATAAAGTATTACATTTCGGGGGTTTAGTGCAATACGGTTGTTACTCAAGTTAAAAAAGAGTGAATTACAACCGTTTTGCGCTAAGCCCGCCATTTTTGTTTGTATACACCTTTGTTTGTTTTTTAAATGGATCAAGTGTAGAGTTGAAGATATAGTTTATTTGATCCCTAAAATATTTAGTTCAACTCTGGGGGTCTGTATTATCAATGGATGTACGACCAAACTTAGTCCTAAACTCCTATAATATAATGCTAAATAATTGTACGATTTTTGATAAGATGCTGCTCTGGGCTGCGTATTGTCAAAAATCTTACGATATTTTTACAATACAACATACACTGGGTTTTAAAAGTTTCTTTACACATGTAATTTTTTCTTATTTTCACTGAAAACTTGAACTTTTGCATAGAATTTAATGATTATAAGTTATAAGTCATTTTCCATTGAAAACTACATTTTGAAATAAAGGGTGGATGAAAGAACATAATTGAGTGTTCATGTTGAAATGTACATTAGCTGTGAAACTAACAACAACATGTGAAATATATCTAAATATATTGTAAAATATAAAAAATGAACATGATTGTGTAAAGAAACTTTTGGACCCGAGTGTAGAAGAATTTACCATTAAAATTGGTTCTTAGACACTTGATAATATGAGCCCCATATTTAAGTTAGTATTTATAAATAGTTGGTGTGTCTATGATGTCATCAGTAAAATTCCTGACAATTTCAATTTACTCTTAGAGTGTTACGGAACTTTGACTTGATGTCTGAAGTTAGAATTTTGTCTTTTTTTATTCTCTTTTGATTAGTTTTCTATAAAACCGCATATATATAAAACTTCTAGAAGTAAGATGTTTGTTTTTTTTTAAAAGAGGATATGCAGTGTGTTTTTGTATGTTAGATTAAAATTTAATAGTAGTATTGAACTTGTCAACAGATACAGTGAAGGTATTTAAATTAATTTAGAATGTTTTTGGCCAATGCCAATTTTGTCCTATTCAAATGAAACTGATTGCAGCAATGCATTTACATTTATATTTTTACTTGGGTTTGCTTCCCTTTCTATGATTACTGTGTTTAATAACTATGTCATACTCATGCAGTTGTCAGCAAAATATGTCTATGCAGCATGTGTGACAGGCTGCACTGTTTCTTTCTTTAATTATTGTGTTTCTTTTATTCTGGTATAGTAGACTAACTAGATTTAATAAGGGACCTTAGTCAGTTATTTCCCCATGTATACTCTTTAAATAGGTAGGTCAAATTAGTTGGATTACTTGGAATTTACCCTTACTTTTCAAAGTCAATTAGCCAAGATTAGTCTTGAATAACTTTTTTGTAAATCATTTAATTTGTTTGAAATTTAAGCCAAGTATTTTTTGGTTAAATAAAACTATCTGAATTTCATCACTTATGTTAATATCTTCATTAACAAGAAAGGTATTAGATGAAATATTTTGTTATCCTTACATAGGAATTCAAAGATAAAATCCGAGAATTCCAACTGTAAGGACCTACTTACCAATTGGATTGCTTTAGATTTAACAGGGAAAGATGACTGACTAAAGTCCCTTATTCATTCTAAAGTATTTATACATACACTGTACTAACAATAGTAAACAATATTATGTTGGTGATTGCATTATTATAGGTTGTATATTATAATTCATCTTACTCTCATATGTTGATTTCATGAAATTTTTAGTTATGCTATGAAAAATGCATTTGTTTATTTTCATTTCTATTTTGTTGAAATCCTACATTAATTTTACAGGGAGCATCATTGTATACAGGCAACTTTGTACATGAGGCATACTGTAATGAATCTATATGCATGTATTAGGCTTACTGAAATAGCTACTTGAAATTGTTTGGTACAATTTTCCCAAAAATCTCTCAACTTTGAGTTAGACTACCCCTTCATTTTCTGCTTTATACCTGTTAAAGGTACTAGTTCACAGATTTGGTTAAGATTTTTTCTTTATTTTCAAAATACCATTCAGTGTCTGTAATTGTGTCAAAACACAAGCTTTTATTATTTCAAGACAAACTGACCCATAGATTCCAAGAAATATTCAATAAAAGCCACAAAAATGCACTAAAATTGTCTATACCATGACATATGGGGAAGATTTTTACTACTTGAAACACCATCATTTGTAGTTGTAAGTCATTTGTACTAAAATAGTCATTATCAAAACGCTAATTTCCTGCATCAAAAAATGGTTCCATACAATTTAAGTAGTTTCAGAAAAAGTTGATATTTAAGTAGAAATCTGTGAATGAGTACCTTTAAGTATCAAACCCAAAAATGAAATATGACAGCCATGCTTTTTGCTCATTAGATTTCCTAATTAGTGTTACTGTATATGATGGGTTGTTAGCATTTGATTTTTTTAATTCACATATGTAACTGCCATTTATTTTATGTTTATGTACATAAATATATATGAGGATCCAATTTTATTGTCTCATATTTTATTTCAATAAAATCATTGGCCACTTTCCTAAGCATATTGCTAGCTAGTGCTTCACCCTCTGGTACCCTCAATTTGATATCACATACTTATTACTTTTGGTGTTAGAAGGGTACCGGAGGACGAAATGCTAGGTAGCAATTTCCTAAGGAAATTGGCCTCACATCTTTACTAGTTTATATACAATACCCTCCAAAAATTTGGAGACAAAGGGAATTTACAACAATTCTTGAAATTTGATAATTGTATTTGTAGAATCATTAAATTCAGCATATTTAAAGATTGTTTGTGATAATCTGAAAACAAATTTTATGATTGCAACACATTTATAAGATTCAGCACGTGATGTCCCTAAAGCCTACAAAACCATGTATATTGTAATTATTTTCCACAACATAGCTTTTATGCTATTTTTATAGTCTCGGTTATAATTACAATGATAACCAAAAAATAGAATGAATCTAAAAAGCATTTCAAAATAAACATATCAAATCTTAGATAAAAGCTATTCAGTAAGCCAACAAAGTGAAAATGCCTTCAAACTTTTGGTGGGTACTGTATATAATATTGATATTTCTACCACAATATATACACAATGTATGTACAGTCACCACAGTAGTCATCATATATACCTCATCTATGACACTACAGCAATTACTTTTTGAGAAAATCTGTATTGTGTTACAGGTTATGTTACGTCATTGCAATCAGTGTTGAAATTTGGTATTTTTGGATAAGTTCTTTTTTTAGCATAAAAAGTTTTTAATTTTTGGCATCTGATGACATGGTCATTCAGAGAGATCTTTGTATGTTGGAGGGAGCTAATCTAACTGATTTCAACATTGGTCTGGTAATCATTAGATTGCAAGATATGGCTTGGATTGTATTTTATACAAAAATATTTAGAATCCTTTAGTTTGAGACTTTATCATTATTTTTATGCACATACCTGGTAGATCTTCAGAAAGTGAACTCTATAATGATAAATGATTAAGTTGTTAGAACGTGTTTTAAAAATCAAGCCAAAATAAAATAAAAAATCATAAATATAGACCTGATATATTCTCTTAAACTTGTCATTGTTGAAGTCTGTCACATTCCATTTATATAAAAAAACTGTTTCAATGAGGGGTTTTCATCTAACTTGTACATTGTGGTACATAATTATAAAGTTATATACAAGTTTTGTTATAATGTTGTATGTTGATACTGGATCTGTTAAAATACATTTACATGTCAAATTATTGTGAAGACTTGGAAAGACATGTAAGTGGTGCATTCATTAACACCACTGATTTAAATGCTCATCAACACATTACTTCTGTACTCATTGTCAATAAAAATAGATATCCACATTTAGGTATAAGGGGTTTCGATCAAATATTTAGTAATTAAATCAGGGGGGTTAATGTATGCGCCACTGAGTCACTGACAGTTGAATAATATTAACTAATAAATACTACAGATATATAACCAGGTTATATGTTTTTAAGAAAGCGTTTTAAGGACCTATTAAATAGGCTTTGTGAATACTGCTCCCAATTAGGGACTTTAGTCAGTTATCTTTCCCTGATAAAATCTTAAGCAATCCAATTGGTAAGTAGGTCCTTACAGTTGGAATCCTCGGATTTTATCACTGAATTCCTATGTAAGAGTAACAAAATATTCCATTTTATATCTTTTTTGTCAATGAAATTATTTACAGAAGTGATAAAATTTAGATAGTTCTTTACCCTAAAAATACTTACCTTGAATTTAAAACAAATTAAATGATTTACAAAAAAAATTATATAAGATTAATTTTGGCAAATACACATTGAAAAGTAAGGGTAAAATCCAAGTAATCCAACTAATTGGACCTTTCTATTTGAAGAGAATACAAAGGGAAATAACTGACTAAAGTCCCAATTGTTAAGATGAACAGACACTTGCGTGTATCAGTAACATTGTTATTGCTATAATATGCAATCTTGTATAATACTTGTTATGGTTTAATACTATGCAGTTGTAGCATATCTTGTTATTTATTGGAATTATCTGTATTAATATTGTGACCATGATCTATAGTCTCATACAGGTATATTGATATTGATGACAAGTTACATTGGTTAACAAAAGTCAGTATTTGTATTAATGAGTAAAGCTAAGTAGAAAGCTCATAAGTCTACTGATTGAGGGATGATGGGTTTGAGTTCCGGTAGGGGCATACTTTCATGGAATTTGGTCATGAAATAATTACTACAGTCATTCTCCCTCCTACCACTGATTCAAAATCATGTAGGGTAGTTGTTCATCACTGATGGAAGTATGCGCCTAGTAACTGGTTAACAGTTAAACTAGAGATTTAGCCTTTTCAGAAACAGTGAGTTGGTTGACTGACCACTGTTATATGACCTATACAATGTATTGTTATGGAGTTAAACCCAACAAAAGAAAAGTACCTGTATGATATTGGTGATCATTGTCTCATAATACATGTTTTTTAATTAATCTCTTTTAATCAGTTATGCAATAAAGAGCTTTTAGTTATAACAGCCTAAATTTATTAACTTGTCCCAATGCATACGTCACACTCTGATTGATTGATTGATTGATTGATTGATTGATTGATTGATTGATTGATCGATCGATCGATCGATTTTGATTGATTGATTGATTGATTGATTGATTGATTGATTGATTGATTGATTGAACAAACACAGTCCAAGTAAAATAGCATCTCATGATTATTATTGTTTAAATGTAAAGCATTAATTATTATACAATTCATAGATTGTGTTATTAATAATTAATTGAATTATTATCTGTATGGTACAATTCAATGTGTTCATAAAGGGCATAATAATATATACAGACTGTAAATCTATTTTTGTACATCAATGAGGAACTCTTGTTATTGAACAAATCTTCACTAGTTATCAATTTACTTTGTTCTTCAATTACTGATCTGGCCTAAATAATATAACCCATGTTCACTTTTATAAAAACAATTATTTAGATTTGTTTATGTACTGTGAATGTTACCTTTTGTAACATGTTAGGCACAACTTCCTATGTTGTTGTTTTTTAATTAGTAAAAACCATTGAAGATTTACTGGTAATATTTTATTGTTATCATATCATCTGGCAATTTTATAAACATGGTGTGAAACTTTGTCCATGGGATTTGGTATGAGAAATGTTACCTGAATGAAGTAATATGCTAGGTATGAAAACTCGGCATGTTTATTTCATGGGTACAGTCCGACAATATTAACCTGAGCTTGACCTTTATGCAAGAATATATTAAACTCAGTATTTACAGTCTATTTTTTCCTTCACAAAGTGTGTAATTATTATAATTAGGTAGTTCAAGCTCAAGTTAATATCGTTGCACTGTACCAATACTTGTTTCTATTATGAATATGTATTATCGTTGTTTTATTTGTAAATATAGCTTGTTCGAATTGACCTGAGACAAGACAATTAATAATTATTTCAATATAATTTGTGTGTTAAATGTGTTAGTTTGGTAACATCCAAAGTGTATAATGAATTAGTATGTCTCAGGTCATTGTGATCAAGCCATTTAATAACATGCATGTCAGTTTTGTGGTAAGTCCATTTTAAGTAGTGAATGCAACCATGCACCAGTGTGCTTCGGAATTCCCTCTAGATTATAGAATGTCTACAAATTTTCATTTCAAGTATATACATGTACATGTTTTTCATACGTGAAAATTGGTGCATTTTCAAATATACACATGTGCAACTTTTTCATAGGTGAATTTAAGTGCATTTTCAAGTATATACATGTGCATTGTTTTCATATGTGAAATTTGATACACTATTAGCTAAGTGGTAATTACTAGATTTTTATATAAAATTCTACATTTGCACTGGTTGAACAAAATTTTCAATGCAATAAAACCTTTGGATAAAATTTAACTGCCTGGAATTATCATCATTAGAAAGTAAATAAAACTTACTCAATTTTTTTGTCTTTGTGGATAAATTGAGATCAAGTTTATCAACAATTCTATTTGCAAAGGTACATTATTCTAGAATTCCTAATTGTAAAAATGTTTACTGTGTTATAATTTTGTGAACATGAATTATACATAATATATAATAGTATCAAAATTATTAAAACAAGAAATTATAGACAGTGGTAGACAGCTACTGAAAAATAGATTATGCAACTCTACATTGCACATATTATTCAAGGTTTTAAAAGTTTAAATATTTGGCAATGGAAATTTATAGCAAATTGTTATTATATACAACATACTTATAACTGAATAAAATATGAGACAAGATGTATTTACTATTTACTACATTAAAATCATGTTTATGTACCGGTACATGTGTTTAACGATTTATTATTATGTATTTCAAATGTGCTTTTTTTTCTTTCATTATAGTGCAAATACATTATCTCTAAACAAAACATTTAGACTTTGTTCTACTTTCTAACTACCCATACATTTTGTTGTTATCCCTGGTCAATGTCACAGGTAAATGCCATTATACCGGTATATATAATTCTGTTACTAATTTACATACTAAAATTACCCTATAAAATTCTGCTGGCAATTTAAGAATATGGCTCGTTTAGGATAACTTGAGACAAACGACTCAGTTTGTTTACATATTTGGGACTCCGGTATTACATAAAACAGGGTGGAGAGCTGATTTTGTGTAATGAGAGTATTAAACATGTCTTAATACGTGGAACGTGTGTTCTTGTACTAAATTTAATACATCAAAAACACACTGATAAAAGTCGATAATTACGTGAACTAAATTTAAATCCACCTGTGTATAAAAATGGTATCGTTGTATTTTGTCTCAAGTTATCCTAAACGAGCTATAGGAAGTTGTTTGCACAATGTTTTTTGAGTATTGGTTCTTGAGAGTCCAGTAAAACAGATAAAGTCAACTAGTTTCTTTAAAAGATGTGAAAAAAGTTGATGAAGTACCTTCAACAAAACAAAAATTGAGAGAAAAAATATGGAATTTGTTTTACATAGGAACGCTGCATCGAACACACGGAGTTATGTGGATTTTTTTCTAGTTGGTATGCTATAAGCAAGTCTTGGATTATCAAATAGAACATGTCAGATTCTTTACAGCAAGACTTTAGTTCTACACATATATTTATGACAACACAATATATTATAATGACATGTACACAATAAGAAAGGGCATAACATTTCTATTGTTTTTAAGTACAAAATGTGCAAGTGTATTGTTCGTTTTTTCTCAACTGTCAAAACATGAATAATTTCACAGTGAATGCATTTGTTAAAATTATCGTTGTACATCCCTGAGTTTCTGAAAGTGTGTATTATGGTCGAGTAAAGCTGCTTACGCCGTATGATATGTTTAATAACAATTAGGCTACCAGTACAAAAACAATGCATTAAGTCACCATGAAATTATTCAAGCATTGACAGTTGAGAAAAAACGGACAATAACATTGAAGAAAAAAAAAGTATTCAATGTTTTGCTCTTGTTTGAAAGATATGCAGAGATATTTCATTCATTAAAAAACTCTGCAATTTTACACACGTCTAGACTGAGAAAATCATGGTTTTCTGTCAGCTGAAAAAAAAATGTTACCAATCTGAATCACCTCCTGAAGTCCAGTATCACAATGACATTCGACTTTATTGTAATTACTTTTACGTAAATAAACACGGAGTATGAAATTTCGTGGAAAAAATACGCTCCATCTTCCTTGGCAAGTACTCTTTTTTTAAAGAGTATTCAGAGGCATTTGAAACATTTTCACCGGGGGAAGTGTTTAAAACTTGTAAAATAACTTTGTCTAGTGAGAATTTTCTCTATCTTACTTTACTTTAGTTTGAATCACACTACTTTCAAAATTATGGGGGGGGGCTAGCCCACTTGCCTCCCCTGTCTATTTGCCTGGAATTGTATATTTAAACAGGGATGTTATATAACATAATGTTTTAAAATAAAATCCTGATTTAAACTATCTAAGAGGGATAACTCTTTTTGTTATACAAGTTTATTTTAGTGTTGGGCCTACAATTATTTCAGGCATCAGCATTTTTCACATAAAGATATATAAATCATTCAAACAGTTAAATCAATCGATAGTATGACCGAGTCACTCGTACAAGCGCCGTGTTACGGGGCGAAGAAAGCGAAGAAAACCGAATGGTTACGATCGCACTTCGGCCGCATTCGGCATTGCTCGACCGGTCATTCAAGGTCAAAATTTAGTTCAACATGGCTGCTTCTGTCGGTAATCGTGTATTAGTTACCTACAAGTGATAAATCAACTTTTCCTTAGTTTTATCCACTAAAAACCATGGCGTTGTTACAGTGTATGGCTGGTGCCAGATTCGTCCAGCTGAAATCATTTCTATCAGTACCAAATCGAAGGTAGGTAACAAAAGGACGCCTTACTTAAAAATGTTGCTCATTCGTACTCAAGTATTTTCGTAACATCATACATAGCCACTGCACATAATACACAAAAGAGTGGGATGCAGTATGAATTGATAGATAGATAGATAGCCACTGCATGCTTTTTGTATTTTTATTTTAATGTTTAGAATGTTTGTTTTTTAACAGCAAACATCATATAATTGAATCACTCTTTACTCGGACTTTAGTATTCATTTAAAAGAAAGAGAGAAAAGATGATTCTTTTATTTACTCATTTATTTTGATTCTAATTGAGGTTGTCTGATATAGATATTCGTCCAATAATAAAGTATATCAATGGAGAAGTTGCTGACCTTGTGGAAGGGTATTTGAGTACTCTTTATAGACAAGGGGGAAGGAAAGCTAGGTTAGATGTGCTGCCTGCTAGGGCTACAATGATTCGATACATGGAAAACTGATTGCACGGGACCGGGGTGCAGATTCAATTTCAATTTGGAACCTGTGATTTTCAATTAAATACCAGTCATTAAACTTGTCTAAAATGTTATAAGGATTTAAGACTTATAGCTACAATAATAAAGTTGTGATAAAAAAGTATGAAATTTCATTTGCTTTATTGATTGTGTTCGGAAATCAGTGTTAAAAAATGAAGTAACAATTTTATTATATCAATATGAGTTAGTTTAAAGCTGAAATTAATGTACATTTAAAATAAACTATAAGTACTAGTAAATGAATCAAATAAAATAAAAAATCCAAAAAAAAAAATCAAATCACATCAAATTGACATTTCAGTGAATCATTGCACAGTCCTACTGCCCCTTGTGAAGCATCCTTATTCATGTTTAAACAGTCCAGTGTTATAATAATAATGAGATTTTTTGTGTCAAAAACCATTACTGAGATAAAAGTCTAATCTGAATGTATTTGATTTTTACAGAACTTTGACAACAAGAAGTGATGTTTTATGCAGTTTAAAATCTTTAGTGAACTATACCAGAGGTTTAAAATTATCATGTGGAACAGGAATCCGGTATTTTCATTCAATAAAAACATCAAAACAGTATTTTAGGCTAAAACATTGTTTGAAACATGTAGAATTATCAACATATATTGTGTTTTCTGGAGTGACAGTTGGTCTAGGGTATTTAATATGTAAAGGAAATCTGAGAGTTCTAGAGTGTAAGGCATCAAACCATAGAAATACACGTCTGGTTGGTGCTGAACAGAATGATACGACAGATGACGCAACTTTTGATTGGAAACAGTTCTTTGAATTGCTGTGGTCAGACATTTTGTCACTGTCTCTAGCAATTATTGTAAGTATAGCTGGATGTTTAGAATTTTTTTTTTTTTGTAGTGATCTAAACATCTGAATTTCTTCCATTGAACATTTTGCTTCACATACATACATACATACATACATATCCTGAGTTTTTTTGTCATCTGCTGCGGGAGTCCCAGATACTGAGGTAGGCAGCAGACGGATAGAACGTCTAACACCAGCTCTCCATCCGTCCCTGTTGTGTGGACTGGTATTGCCCGTACCACATACACTTAAATTGGTCTTGATGCAGTCAGACCACGATTTTCTAGGTCTTCCACGCCCATGGGCGCTTGGAATACTAGTATCCATGTTCATAATGCCATTATGAACATGGATATTCCAAGCGCAGGTGGGCGTGGAAGACCTAGAAAATCGTGGTCTGATTGCATCAAGACCAATTTAAGTGTATGTGGTATAGGCAATACCAATTGTACCAACACCATTATTAATGGTGTTGGTACAATTGTTACGAGAAGCATGGCCAAACCACCTCAGGCGTTTGGTATAATAATATTTGATTATTTTATTTGTACTAAAGTCATGTTTCAACCATGAATAACTATACTATATTTGAATAATGTATAAATTAGAATGGTTTGATCAAATGACACAATAAAAATGATAATTGTAAATTGTGTATGGTTGTTGTAACATTATTATTAGTCAGCTCTGCAATAGTTTGAATCTGAATAGTCCATAACTTACATTGTTGTTGCCTTGTGCTAGAAACTTTATACTGCTAGCTCAGTACTTAGAGATCTCAAGAGTGATTAGTATTAGTTGTTAAAACTTGTTTCACAATCTAGCTAAAATTAAGTATAGTAAAGTTCCATCTATCTTGGTTATTGCGAAATAATGCAATTTTTATGATTTTTAAGTCACCAATATTCAACAGACCTAATTCAGAACTCAAAAGTATGGGGTTTTCCGTCTGTGTGCAGGGGGTACAAACAAAGTTTGTAACACATTATTGCTGAAAAGCATGAAATACTGATTAGATTCTATTGTTCTTTGTATACATATTTTCATTTTGATGGTGAAAGTTTGTTAGTACCGAAGGGGAAAGCCCGAATATTATGTTTCCGAATATAGACTATTTGCAAAGAAAAAGGTATTTTTGTAAAGACCATCCCACTGTTAAAACTATAAACAATTGTGGACCTAATATCAGAACTTCACTGTACTAATACTTAAGTTTATAACACAGTGTGTGTGTTTCTATATTTCAGTGTGCCTTTGCTGCAGCACTAGTAAATATAAAGTTACCATTAATGGTTGGTGATGTAGTAAATGTCGTATCTAAATGTGCTACAGATAATACTGCTAACTTTCTGGATGAAATTAAAAAACCTGCTATCAATTTACTTGGTATATATCTAGCTCAGGTGAGTTATCTACTCATTAATTATTGTTACCATGGCATGTGTATATGCTGGAAACATGAAACAATACAAGATGGCTGCTTCATTCTATATAAAGAGAAAGGATAAAGATAATTATCTATATAGAAAGTGAATGTGGCAGTCATGTTGTTTTGTTATTATTTACATTAATTTTTACACTCAATAATTGTCACCAATCTTAGGTAATGCACTTAAGAATTCACTGAAGTATTTTTGTGAAACTCATTGAAATTGTTTTCATATGAATTTACTTATGTGTGCCGGCTTCCTTTAAAGTGAATATCTTGTTTTTACAAACCCATGTCAGCTTTCTTTTAAGTATTCCTGACCTACTTCTTTGTTATTAAATTTTGACATAAGTTTGGTTTGAGAGTAAACTATATTTAATGTTGTAATTCCACTGTTTTCTTGTACTGTATTAATGCCCCTTTTGGAAAATGAAACACCCTATGGCGCTTAATAGAAAATTTATGGTATATCTAATATACATGTATATAATTTCACATAACTGTTATTTTCAGGGAGCACTTACAGTATCCTATATAAGTTTACTATCAAATGTTGGAGAAAATCTAGCTGCTAAATTAAGAATAAAATTATTTGATTCCCTACTGAGACAAGATATACAATTCTTTGACAAACATAAAACTGGTGAACTAATAGACAGGTTTGTTAGATTTATATCTGTAGACAAGTAATAGTTTTAAAGTAAAGTTAAAGTAGGGCCATTCTCCGTAAACAGATATCCTGTAGAGTATTGTCGTACAGCTTCTCTACTGTCTCTGTGGAAGGTCACATCGAGATGAACTTTGTGTTGACCAATCAATGCGTAGCTTTCATCTAGACAAAAAACTATGAATCACATTTTGATTTCGTAATTTCTATTTTAGACCAAGGTTTGCATGCTAATTAAAAGCGGTATTACATGTATTCACAGTCTGCGATTGGGCGGCTCATTTCAAATTGCGTGACGTAGACGATGTAAACAAGTTACGTATCATAACAATTTCATCATGAATATTATGATGAGAAAAGGTCACCTGAATGTGACCTTCGTTTGAAAAAGGCCAGATCTAAATTAGCGAGTAGTCGAGCGGAAATTTTAGATCGGGTTTAAATCAGATTGAAGTAGGGCCAAATTTTTGTTGTAAAGTAGTAGTTTCTAGGAAGGATTAGAGTATGTTTTAAGATCTATTATTCATGGATAAATCTAATATATAAATATACATGTATATACCTGTGATCTGTGTGTCATCTCTTGTTCACATCTTATGTGCTGTATTTATTATTCAAACACACTGGCAGTTTGTTGAATGCCAATTCTATTATTGTTGCTTCCAGGGTTTTAGGTTTTGTATTTTTGTGTGGAGTTCAAGCATAAAATACAAGCAATATTAAATAATACAACAATAAAACAAACAGTATTGTTTCTGAAACCGCCCAGCTAGCTCACTTGATAGCACACAAGTCTACTGCAAGTCAACTGATCCAGGGGTCGTGGGTTCGATTCCTGGGCAGGGCATTCTTTCGTTGATCTTGGTCATGTAATTATTTCTACGGCCATTCTCCCTCCTACCAATGATTTTTAATTTTGTAGTGCAGTTGTCAGCTGTTATATGACCTATACAATTTGTTGCTACAGCTTTAAACCCAACAAAAACAAAAAAACAAAAATATATTATTTCTGATATAAAAAAAGCCAAATTTAACTTTGTTATTTTTTATTTGTTTCAGATTAACATCTGATATACAAGATTTCAAGTCTTCATTTAAATTATGTATATCACAAGGTTTGAGGGCTGTTACACAAGTAATTATTTTTGTTTTATTAACATCTCCTTGTCATTTTAGTGTGGTAAAGTTAGATAAACTATTCTCAGTGTATAAATAGTTTGATTACTTCTTACAATCTTGACATGGTACATTTGTAGATGAAAGAAAGCTGGCCTGACTAGCTCTATCAGTATTTCTCAAGTCTACTGATAAAGTGGTTGTAGATTTGATTCCCGGGCAGGGCATACTTTGATGGAGTTTGGTCATAAAATGATTTCTAAGACCATGTAGGGCAGTTGTCAGTCACTGAATCTTTAAAATGTAAATTTCGGTCAAATGAAATGGTTGAAAAGTATTAGAATTTTTGCTACATCATGTATTTTAATTTGTTGTATTTCAATACTATATATTTATGCCTGTTAACTATGAACCATTTCCATTCTGATGGACATCAGAGAAGTATTGGTCAATAGTGGAGAGATAGACCAGCATGCAGTGCTGTGTAATTTGACCTGTCTGTTGGCTGATATACTTTTGAACTTTAGTTACCAATGAGTAGTCCATATAATGGAATTCAAAATAATGTTTTTTCCAGCCAAATAAGGTTTGTTTGTACTGGTTGCATCATTGCAGAACCAAGTTATTTGACATATTATTGCTAAAAAATCATGCTACTCAGATTTAGTAAATCCTATTGTTCTGTGTACACAAATTTTTATTCAACTTTGTTCCGCTTAGGTACATCTGGTACAGTGGTCCAGTGGTAGGACTCGCGCTTAGGGATCGAGAGGTCCCTGGTTCGATCCCCACTAGGGGCACTGCTAATTTCCTTGAGCAAGAAATTAACCTACAATTGTTCCACTCCACCCAGGTGTAAATGGGTACTGTGAGGGATCGCCTGCCTGAGGGTGATTTCAGTGACCAGGAGTTAACATACAAGATTGTAAAGTCGGCTGAACATGTATATGGAAGCAGACTTTAAACCGCACTTTAACTTTTTTAACTTTTTAACAAAGAAAAAGTTTTTCAGCTGAAAAAAAACTCATCAACTTGAGTTCAGAATCAAATCTGTTATCAAAATTCAGAATGTTAAGGATTCAATAATAATAATAATAATAATAATAAATTATAATAATTATTACTATTATAATAATCACATTTTATTTTCAGACTATAGGATGTATTGGTGCATTATGGATTATCTCCCCTAAGTTGACTGGTATAATGTGTGTGGTTATACCAGTGATAATTGGTATAGGGAGTTTCATGGGGTCTGGTCTTAGAAAACTCTCTAAAGCTGCACAAGCTCAGGTTTGTTTCTTTATTTATTTTGTTACTGTCCTTTCCTGAGCAGAAACCCCTTATGTTCTTGTTTACCTCTTTGCCTTTTTTAGGTGTGAGGAAGTTCTGTGGTAAATTTACTGTTGCTGTACCTGATATGTTTTCAGACCCCCTTTCGATAAAGAAAATATTTCTTATTTCTTATTTGAATATGTCTTTGTTAGCGTTAAGGCCTAAATTAAAATTAAGTTTGTTTGCCCTTTACCCACCTACAGGAAAAATGCAACCGACTCAAAAAAATTTATTCCAAAAATATATGTTATTTTTTATTGGTCATGACCGTTCATTGTATTACTTTCCAGTAGTTTCTTTATGCTAATAATAAAAGGAAGAAAAAAAATTCCTACCTACCTACCCGACCCAAAAATTAAGGGTCAGAAAAGGGCAAACAAAGTATTTTTTAGCTGCTCTATGTCAGGTTGTGGTCCTTGTTTGAACATTAAATAAAATATCAACGTCATTGAATATGCAGTCTGAGAAGTTGGAGGGTTTTATTTCAACTTCAGATAATATCAGATGAAAGTACATTTCTTTATAACACCAGTCTTCACCACAAGCTTTCATGAGCACTGGACATTGGGTTCAGCAAAATAGCCATTTTAACTGGACCGAAAAAAGTTTCCTGGACTAAAAATATCTTAGTTAGTTGTTAAAATAATAATTTCTAGTTGATACATATGCTTTTTGATGAATTAGGAAATCGGTGGCTATGAAAACTTGGTAGACCGTCGGACCACTCACATTCTAAAAGTCACTGGACCGAATGCGATTTTGATGGACTCGGACCACGGTCCACTGGCTAAATTCGAAAAAAGTAGCATGTTCAATTATCCTAAACGTAACAAAACGTTTCATAACAATACATTCGGAACTCCTCGGCGTTTATACTGGACCGAAAGAAAGTTTACTGGGTCGGGTAAATCTCATTTATTTTCTAAAATATGCTGTCCATTTTAATGATTTATCAAATTATATTGTAAAATTTATTAAACAATATAGCGAATATACATGTACATGCAAAAAAGTATCAGAAGTGAACAGAATTTTTACGGTGTTTTTTTTTTTTGTTCATACGTGAAACTTTTAATTGATTACATGCATTTTGATGAATTAGGAAATCGGTAGCTGTGAAAACTTGGTAGACCATCGGACCACTCACATTCTAAAAGTCACTGGACCGAATGCGATTTTGATGGACTCGGACCACGGTCCACTGGCTAAATTCGAAGACTGTAACACATAAATGAACTAATATTATATTATATATAATATTGTAACAAGCTGAACATATGTATATTATATTACAGGTAGCTAAATCTACAGCTGTGGCAGATGAAGCGTTAGGTAATGTCAGAACTGTTAGAGCTTTTGCTATGGAAGGAAAAGAACATGAGTAAATATTTTATATCAATAAGATTTAAGTTATATAAAAAGTTGTAGGGATATAGTGCCATCCTTTAGAGAATACCTTTACACTATTGTTATTTACACTATTGTAATGGTTTGATTTGTTATTTGTTCCAGACGTCAGTCCTGAATAAACATATTTACTGTAATTCAGACCTTGCTGATTTTGTAATTTTCTTAATCAAGAAGTAGTCCATCAGTATATGTAAAAAGCAAGTCAAAAAGATTGCTTGCTATGACATGTGCAATAATTCCTGAGATACACTTGTAATCTGAACTATATTTTCTGGTTTACAACTTAAACCTTAGATTTAGCTTTTCCAAAACATTCAGTAGGTTGACCTGCAGCATTGATATGACCATACAGCATTAAAGGCCACCAAAAATATTGTATTTAAGTGTTTACATTTGTATAGTAACTAAAAGTTAAAATGATTTCCAGTCATAATATTTTTTTCCTGATAACACAACTTAAGTGAAGGAAGATATATTCATATTTTTAGGTTATTTTCTCAAGAAGTTGAAAAATCTAGATTAATGAATATACGTCTTGGTGTGAATATTGGTTTGTTTCAAGGATTGGCTAATATTGCTTTGAATGGTAAGTTATACATTCCTTGCTTTTATTTCTGAATTAATATTGTTTTATAAGCCATAAAATTTACTTTATTTAGTTAACTATTATTTATTTGTATTAATTCACAAACATGTTCTTTTACAAATTTTGTTTTTGCTGTGATCATTTGGATGCATGACAAATAAATGATTACACTTTTTAACTTGGCTATTCGGTGAATAGTAGGGCTATTTTTACTCAGTTGTGCAGTGACGTCGGTTTAACACTACACTTCTTGATTAAGTTTTTAGGTGCAACATTTTTATATCTTTGAAACTACTGAAGGGATTCACTTGAAACTTCACATATGTCTACAGGTTCATCGCTGGAGGTCAAATACCTAATTGCATAACTCTAGCATGAATTTTGACTGGTTGTTGCTGTTGTTTACACATATACCCTGAATAGTCAAGCACGCTGTCCGTCGACTGCTCATGTTTAAAATATAAGTGACTTAATCTTTAAGTACAAAATGTAATAGACAAATACCCTTTAAGGGGATTTTTTGGGATTTGTTATCGAAGATTTGTCTCTATACCATGCACATCAGTGTGAATCCAAACATTTTATGTAAGCTGTTTATCTCAATGATATAGATTTCATATATTGAAAGTTAATAAGTGTGGTTTAAAGTCTGCTTCCATGTACATATTCAGCCGACTTCACAATCTTGTACCATAAGTTGATAACACCTGATCATTAAAATCACCTTCAGGCAGGTGATCCCTCACAGGTCCCATTTACTCATGGGTGTAGTGGAACAATTTTTGTATAATTTCTTGCTTAGGGAAATTGGCTGTGTCTCTAGTGGGGATCGAACTCGGGACCTCTCGATCCTTAAGCGTTTATCCTACCACTGGACCACTGCTCCTATATTATATATGTCTTATATAACATAATACTTATTATCATGTATGTTACAGGTGTCATTCTAGGTACATTGTTTGTTGGAGGACATTTTATGTCTAGAGGGGAAGTTACTGCTGGTGATCTTATGTCTTTTCTTGTTGCAACACAAACAGTAGAAAGGTTTGAAACATCTTGCTGTATTTACAATGTACAAGTAGTATTTCATTAATTATACCCCCGCTTCGAAGAAGGGGGGGTATACTGTTTTACCCTTGTCAGTGCGTGTGTGCGTGCATCCGTTACGAAATTTCCGTCGCAGTTTTCTCAGCAACTATATCATGCAGCAGTCTAATACTTTGCATATTGCTTCATCCCATAGTCCCATGTGGTGTAAAGTGATTTCATGCTCCTTGCTCATCTACTTCCTGTTTGTCGCATATTTTTAGATTTTGGCGGGGGTATCACTAGTGAGCATTAGCTCACAGATTTACTTGTTTATCTTCTTCTGTTAGGCATTTTGTTTTTCACCAGGGTCACTTGGCTCTATATGGATGCATTATTTGCAGACCCTGACTAGAACTTTAACTTTAATCTTGAAAGTTAAGATTTAAGTGGGACATTTCATTGAAATTACCCTCCACCTCTGCTTGTTTTTGTCAAGTTTCTAGTCAATGTTGCCCTTCTATATTAACCCTTTACTGGTTATCACCATAAGCTTTATCTGATAGTGGACAGATAGTGTATAGAGATAAACCTAACACTGTGCATACACTAACATTGTTAAACTTGTACACTCGGCAGTTAAGGGTTTAACGCCACATTACATTATTTCACACCTCTGTTAGTTTAGAGTCAATTACTGGTTTTATTTTTTATTTAATCATGATAGTGTAAATGTAAAAAATGTTTCAACAGTGTTATTGTTTTTACTTAGTACAAAAAATGTAACAAATATGAGATGTTTAAAACGCATGAATTTTTTTTTTCACTTTCAATGAAAATGAAATAATTTACTTCTTTTTTTAAAAGTATTTATTGTTAAATGCATGTATATATTTTAGAATTACAACAAAAATGAATTTTTTGTATTTGTTACATTCAATCTACAATGAATGATAAGAGAAAAGTGGGAATTCCAGACTGTAGTCAGTGTTATATGGTAATAGAGTGTAATTATATAAACAGTAAAAGGGTCTGTGTGATGCTCTGTTACTTGACTTTTTTATTTGATCATATATTTTTATTTCAATAATTCAATATTCTCATAAAAAATAACATCAATAATAAGTAAGAGCGTTCAGTTGTAGCCTGATGATTTTTATTATGTTTTATTTTATTACATTACTGAAATTTACAATTCTAGAATTCATCAAAGTAATAGGATACTAGGTTTCAAAATTTGTTTTTACAAAAATCATCAGACTACGTAACGAGCCACACCACGGGAAGGCGCTCTTAATCATGGCTCATCCCCCCTCCCCTCTATACATAGTTCATAAATCTAAATCAAAGTCCATTATTCACAATCAGAGTTGTCATCAAGATAAGCACAGAACCAAAGTTCACAAAATTTTAATCATAGTCCATATTACTAAGTCCAAGTTGATAATGATACGAAGCATTTCAAGCCTTCTTGTGGAAGTGAGCTTGGCACCCATCAAAACACAAGTGTACATTACATGTTAGACAACCAAAGGTTATGTCACAATGCTTCTTGAGAACTCGCGTGTGGTACTTGCAGGTCTTCCTTTTGTCCAATCTTGTGTTGATGTGGTTTCCAAGATCCCCTAGTGGCTATCTCTCAAACATAGATGCTCTCTTCCTCTTCTTAAATCCACCCAACAACTACTCAACCAACTCTATCCGGAAGTCAAGGTGACCAAATCTTCGCCTGGATGTTGATCTTTGTGATGCTTCCTTGTAGATAAGGAAAGCATTCACTACCGTACTGTTCATCAGGAACCAGAACAAGTACCTCCAACACTTATTTGCGAAACGCCAAACACCATACTTCATTCTCAGCTGGTCATGCAGATCCACACCTCCCATGTAAGAATTTTAGGCATGGACCGAATGAGGTTGTTGTAGATGAAGGATAGTGGCACCACTTCTTCTTTGGGCATCTCGGATGTCTCGCGGATCACTGAGTGTAGATAGATGGTACACTAACTTCTTATCCCGCCAAACACTAGCTGTCAGGTTGGTGCCTTGGCGTTGCAGAATGCGGAAGTCTCCATGCTCTCTGGCAGCAGCAGGTTTCTTCAAGACTGATGGAAATCCTTTCCTGTTGGTTCTGACAGTACCTCAGCCATACAGACCAACGCGAAAAAGGCCTACACCAGTAAAAAAGTTGTCGAAGTAGAAATGCCTGTTGGAGAATTGGATGTTTTTCGGTCATCTTCATTACCACCTTGTGACCGAGTCCATGTTCAGAGTTACCATTCTCCTTGCCAAGATAAACTTGGAATCTTGACAGGTAGGCACTCTTGGAGTCAGCAATCATCCACACCTTGATACCTCTCTTGATCAGCTTCGATAGTAGATATTTTCGGTAGAAAAGACGACCATTGAAAGCTACCATCCCTTCATCAACAGACACTTCACGCCCCAAGATGTAATGTTGTTCAAATGTAGAAGACAGCTTCTCTATCACTGGTCCCACCTTATACAGACGGTCATAGCCATCAGTTCCACGAGCTGGTTCCGCAGACCTGTCAGATACATGGAAATATTGAAGAATCTTCTTGAAGCAACAACAAGACATGATTCCCATGATGGCGATGTTTCCAATCATCTGGTTGGTTGACCAGTACATTTCCAATCTTGGTAGTGAGTTGATTCCCATGAGAATGTTGATGGCTAAGAAGTGGCACATCTCGTCTACTGTGGTGTCAACCAATTTCTCATCCCGCTCAAATCCAGGTTGTGCCATCTTCCAGTGAGCATAATTGTTGGTTTGAAGAACAATGAAGTGTACCAAGTCAACACGGAAAAGAAACTAGAAGTACTCAAGTGGTGATGCTGTCTCAAGGTCAAACCCATCTGGAAGATTTGGCCCTGGCCTCTCAGTAAATGGTTGGATCTGAAAATAAAAATGAAATAAGTTTAAGTATTTATTTATACTAACACAAAATTGTTAAGGTAAGAATTTGTATTGAACTGTGTCCTTCAAACAATAAGCTTTAAAATAAATCAAACAGCCCTTTCTTTAGAAATTAAGTAAACATTTAAACAAAATTTTCAGTTTAGTTGTTTAACGTTATGCATGGATAGCAATGTTTTACATGTATTTAACATTTTAATTAACAAAATATTAGCCATCGGTAACTACAAAGGGTTATTAAAATCCTCATCATTATAACTGCGCGAAAATACGCTAGCATTTTGTGATAATTACAATAATTACACCGCAAATATTATGAAACAGACAGGTGCAATCATTTGTAAAACGTAAAATTTTATAATCAAGAAAACTTAATGTGCGTCATCAAGAAATAACTTCATGCAATCTAAAATCTTACCCGATGTAAAACGGTCATAAAACACACCCTTGGAGCAGTAAAGTTCAACAACCATATCTCAGGTGGATTAGGAGCAACATCATTCTCAACATAAGGTAAATCATTATCAGAATGCAAATTACCGGTAATGTCTGAGTCAATATCAGAAGAATTAAATCCAGAAAAATCAGACTGATCAGAATTGCTATCAAGAATAGCAGCCATAATTAGTAATCAAATTTTGACAATTCTATACAAGAACAAAACTAAACCATTCCAGCAAAGCTTACAAATCAACAATTTAATAAGTATGTATCAGCTAATAAAAATAATTGGCAAAACACTTAAGATTTTTAAACTCGAAAAACCTGAAACATTACTGGAAAATCCTGAACAATTTTTAAGTCAAATGCGAAGGAAATTCCAGCACCTAGTCTTAATGAATTTTATGACCATTTTAAAGATGTTAATTCTGCTTCTACTGATGATCTAGGTCGCTATCACAATTTTGTACCAAATCAAAGCACTTATAGTCCATTAAATTGTGCCTATTACAGAAAATGAAATTTTATGTTGTATTAAAAACCTTAAAAATTCTAAATCCCCCAGTCCAAATGATAGTATTTTAAATACTTTTACCAGTTCACGTGAAATTGTTTAACTGTGTTTTTGACACTTGATTTCTTCCTACCACATGGCTTAATGGTTCCATAATTCCTATTTTTAAAAACAAAGGTGATACAATGCACCCATCTAATTATAGACCTATCACTATATTAAGTTGTTTAGGTAAACTTTTCACATCCATTTTAAATTTACGCCTAACTAATTATCTCAAAGCTAATAATTTCTAAATTACAACCAAGCTGGCTTTAGATACAGTTTCTCTTGTTCCGATCACATTTTTGCCCTTCACTGTTTAATTGATCTAAAAAAGCAGAAAAAGAAACTATTGTGCATTTATTGATTTCTCTGCGGCATTTGAAAAAAAGGACCAAATTTCTTTATGGCAAAAAATCATTCAAAATATCGAGGGAAAGGTTTTTCGAGTGATCTACAACATGTATAAAAACATAAGTCATGCATCTGGCATAACGGGGAATTCACACCCCTTTTCCAATGCAAAGCTGGTGTAAGACAAGGAGAGAACCTATCTCCACTTCTATTTTCTTTATTTCTGAACGATATGCAGGGTTATATTTAAGATCATTGAGGCGTTGGCGTAGAGCTCCAAGGCTTACCTGACTTATTTTTGTGACTAAAACTTCTCTTGTTGCTCTACGCGGACAATACTGTAATTATTTCTGATTCTCCTGCTGACTTTCAGAACTGCCTTGATGCTTTCAATGACTACTGTTAACTTTGGCATTTTGTAGGTCAATGTTCAGAAAACAAAAATAATACCAGTTATGGAATTAACCATAACTGCCTTTATTTTGTGGACGATGTAAACATCCGCCGGAAATTCGGGGGGGGGGCGGAAGCAAACGACGGTTGGCTCCCACATGTTCGTATAAAAGGCACGAGAACACGTGCTTCACCCTCACTCTAGAGTCAACAGCAGACTGCTTAACATTGAACCAGCGTTCACATATTCACAGCAAGATGCCACGAGGACGTGGAAATAAAAGGAAAGCCACGACGAGGGACAATGGTCAGAACAACAAGAGAAGACAGCTTCGCAGCGACGCTACGAGGTCTCTTGAAGAAGATAAGGGTGAGAACTTTTCGTTAAATCGAATTGATGATGTACCTACTATTGACTTCCAGGAAATTATTCGCTGCTCGAATATTATTCCTGAAACACAGGAAAGGAGTCCTGCTTCAAATGAAGCACAGACTCTTAGTACACCGTCACCAACTGCCGATAACGCGGCAGATTTGTTTTCATCCGGGACACTTTGTTTACCGGAAACAGCTGGGTTGAGGCTAACGCCCGATACTATTCCGAATTGTACGGACGATATGACCTTGCACGTCCCTGCAGCTTTGAAAAGACAAATAAGTCGTGGCGAATACATTAACATATCGCTGTTATTAAAAAACGCCTCTGAATTGAACGAAATTTGTTCTGCCCAATCAATTGGCATAATTGAAGGCAAATTAACCATTCAACCCAAAGTAACCAAAGAGTCAATTCTGTCAATAGAGCAATGGACAGATGCATTTTTAATATACTGTGCTATATACCTTATGAGTCACATGGACAGAACTTATGAAATTTTACAATATATGAATACCATCAGAGACGTGGCAAAAAGGCCTGGCTTTGCATGGCGTACTTATGATAGGCAATTTAGATTAAGAAGGGCAAATAATCAAAGTTCATGGGCAAAAATTGATAATGATCTCTGGTGTAGATGTATGTCACCAGTTATCTCACCAGAATTGCATACACCTCAAAGCTACCCAACAAATGATGCACCTATTTGCTACCGTTTCAATTCATTTAAAGGTTGCCAATGGAGGGATTGTAGATTCAGACATTTATGTCTAAAATGTAACCAACCCCATGGCATAACATCGTGTCCGCAAAAAATTCAAAAAAATTATAACAATCAAACTAATGGAGGTATGGTAAAATCAAATTGGAATAAATTTCGGGGAGGGAATAGAAAGCAAATGCAACAAAATTCCAAATAAGATGTGTAATCTTGATAAAAAAGCTATTGCTCCATCTCCCATTAACATAAATAAGCTAGAACAAGAATTACTAACATATGATAAACACATGGCAGAATATCTATTGTCTGGTTTTAAATTTGGTTTTAAATTACACTATTCTGGAAAAAGGGTAGCACGAGAATGCAAAAACTTAAAGTCAGCAATTGAAAAACCTAGCGTAGTACTACAAAAAATTAATAAAGAAGTAAATGCAGGCAGAGTGGCAGGCCCTTTTAAAGAACGCCCTCTAAAAAACTTAATTTTATCTCCGATAGGCTTAGTACCAAAAAAAGAACCGAATGAGTTCAGACTTATCCATCACTTGTCCTATCCCATGGGTTCTTCTATCAATGATGCTATTGACCCAAATCTATGCTCTGTCAAATATACAAAATTCGATGAAGCCATATTTATGATTCAAGATTTAGGTCCAAACTGCTTTCTATTTAAAATGGACATAAAAAGTGCATTTCGTTTGCTTCCAATACATCCAAATGACTTTGAACTACTAGGTTTTAAATTCGATAACAACTATTATTTTGATAAAGCATTACCTTTTGGGGCAAGTATAAGTCCAAGCACTTTTGAAAAATTTTCTTCATTTTTAGAATTCTATGTTAAACAAAACATCAATCAGGAAGTTAAAAAGCTAATCCATTATCTAGATGACTTTTTGGGGGGAGAGAAAACAAAATATACTTGCCAAAAAGTAATGGAAATTTTCATGGATTGTATGGCTTCATTAGGAGTGCCTCTGGCAGAGGAGAAAACGGAAGGACCCACAAAAATTTTAGTATTTTTAGGTTTGGAGCTAGACTCGGAAAAAATGGAAGTAAGAATCCCACGGGATAAAATAACTAACATAATAGAAAAATTACATGCAATACTAAGTAAAGAAAAAAGCAATTTAAAAACTATTCAATCCCTAATAGGGCATCTTAACTTTTGCTGTAGAGCGATACCAGCAGGCCGACCCTATTGCAGACGCTTAATAAACTCAATTTGTGGGCTAACAAAGCCTTACCATCACATAAGAACAAACAAAGATATTAAAGCAGACCTACAGATGTGGCTCAAATTTTTCAAATCATTTAACGGTATCTCAGTTTTTCACGACCGCTTTTGGCAGACCAACTCAGAATTAGAAATATACACTGATAGTGCAGGGGGCTCAGGGCTAGGCTTTGGCATATATTTTAAAGGCCACTGGGCACAAGCAAAATGGCCCCAAGTATGGCATAATCTTGGGTACACCAAAGATATAACTACTCTAGAAATATTCCCCATATTAGTTGCACTACTTATTTGGGGCAAATTATGGAGAAACAAAAGAATCAGCTTTAAATGTGATAATTTATCAGTAGTTCAAGCCCTTAATTGCCTCACTTCAAAGTCTGACTTAACACTAGCCATTATCAGAGCAATCACAATGACATGCCTAAAACTTAACATTCTAATTAGAGCCTCTCATGTTAAAGGAGCTAATAATTCCATATGTGACTCATTGTCTCGTTTTCAGATGGAAAAGTTCAGGCGTCTCGCACCTCAAGCAGACAAGGATCCAACCCAAGTTCCACAATTAGCTTGGAAGATCTTCAGCGAGAATCCATATACATACTTTCAAACAGTGTAGCTCCTAATACTAAACAAACATATATTACTGCAATTAAGGCATTTAATGAGTTCAGAAAAACGTTTAATTTAAAAGATAAATGGCCAATAGAAAACAAACAACTACAATGGTTCGTATCATATTGTATCCTACGAAAACAAACTCATAGGACAATTAACACATATATTGCTGGAATCAATTTCTATCATAAAATCAATAACTGGGGTGATCTATTAGACAACTTCAACATAAACAAAATGCTAGAAGGATGTAGAAGGTTATGCCAATCCAAAGATTCAAGAGCCCCTATCACTCAAAATATGCTCAAAATGATATGTAAAAAGTTAAGGGAAATCTGCACAGATAATTTTGAATTATCATTATTCAGGGCAACATACACAATAACATATTTTGGCTTACTGAGAGTGAGTGAAGTAGTGTCAAACTCACAGATACATAATACAAATTGCATTCAGTTAGACGATGTACAAATTTCAGAAAACGGCCACAAAATAAAACTAACTTTGAGAAAGACAAAAAATAATCAATACGGTCAGCCAATTAACCTACTGTTAAGTGAGGAAGGAGACGAAACAGTCTGCCCAATAGTAGCAATAAAGAGATATCTACTAATCAGACCGAACATCAAAGGGCCATTATTTTGTCACGCAGACAAAACAGCATTGACCAGATATCAGTTCGCTGCAGTCTTGAAGAAATGCTCAACTGCACTCAAATTTGAAGACCAAAACATAAAAACACACAGCTTTAGAATTGGTAGAGCGACTGACTTAGCTAAACGGGGCCTATCTAATGAGACAATTATGAAGTTAGGTAGATGGAGATCAAATTCATACAAATCATACATAAGATGAATAAAAAACAAAATATATTTACCAGAAAATCCTGTTATAATCCATAGAAATAAACACATTGATCTAAATATTCCATTTAGCGATTTGCACATGTACCGGCATTAATAATAATAAGATTTATTGAAGAGCTTTAAAGGGCGATAATCTAGACTGCATTAACCACCTAATAAGGTTGGGAGAGTATTGCCCCTTGCTCACTTAATTCATTTGGTAGTTATATATAGTAGTACTTAATTCATTCAAATAGGTGACATTCAGAGATAGTCTTAATTACGTTTGGTATATGTTACAAACTACAATATCCAGATAGGAGATAATCAGACATTAATATCCAGGCAGGATATCATAAGCTTAAGCTATTGTACATATCATCACATATAATAAATTGCAATGCTATACATATTTTTCATAGATGTCTGGGTTCTTGGCGACTCAATTCCATACTGGGCAGGGAAAAGAGCAGGAGAAAAAGGAACCTTCACGAAATTGAAAACAGTGGCATGGTGGGGCATCAGAGGCATGTCTTGGAAAGACTTCGTCCATAGCTTACAATTAGAGGTGGCACTGAGGCAGCCTCCAGAGTTAATATTTATACACCTAGGAGGGAATGATTTACTCAATATGAAGGTTCTAGAAATTTTTGACTTAATGAAGGAAGGCATAGAATATTTAAGACAAGCATTCAATAACACAAAGATTATCTGGGTTGACATTTTGCAAAGGATTAAATGGGGGGAGTCTAGGGCTATCAATTTGGCAATAGAGCGAAAAAGGAAAAGAATCAACCGCAAAGGCCGACAGCTCGCAAAAACTAAAAGTTGCAGGTTAACAATTGATATTGATACCAAAACTCCAGGATTCTATAGACCAGATGGCATTCATTTGTCTGACATAGGTCTAGACATGTATTTGAATGCCATGGAAGACAAACTGTTAGGTTTAATTAAACAGTAAATGGTCTTGCACTTGTCAGGGCTACCGGATGGCAGTGCTTGTCTAGCAGATATCACTGCTGTTTGAGAGAGGTCCTGCTGGTGCGGGCTATTGTCTGTGGTCAATCATGTTACAACTTTTTAATTTTATTCCTCAACGAACCGTTTCTATCAAGCATAAGAGCATAACTATGTGAAAATGCAATTTAATAACTCAATTCAAAATATTTACAACTATTAATATTATTAATGATTATAAAGCAATTTGTAAACATGGCACATTAATCCTGTAACTGGTATCAATTAACGATTGCTTAAATACTGCAGTAGAATTTTAAAGACTACTTATAAAATGGAAATTGCTATTCAGTGTATATGTCTAAGCAAGAGTTATCAATTTTGCTTAATTACATAATAAATGTATATTTTCAAAGATATTCATTTTCTGCTTTAACAATTGATTGGTTTGACAGGCCATATCTATAATTACACTAGAATTGTTATGGCTGTAACATATTTAACATATTACATCCTTTGTAAACTATACAAGGCAAAACATTGGTAATAATACCAAACAAGATTAATTGGAAAAGAGAATTTTGGAGGGAAAGGTTAACCTTTCTAGTGGCGGCAAATTCTCTGGGAGATCGAGGCGCAACAGCAAAAGCATAAGCAAATTACCATATGTTATTGTATGGCGTGGGGGTCTTGAACTCTTGAGAAGGAGTAAGGTCTCTCAGGCCTTACAGGGACAACCGCCTTCTTGGGAGCAAGAGACTCTCATGCTATGCATGACCTCTCTAGCCAGTCTCAATTAAGGAAAATTTTCTGCCCATTACAAAACCAGCGTTTTTGGCATGAAGTAATTAAATTTGAGGCGGAGCAAACCCAGCAGGTTGAGGTTAAATAACCTAGGATGCCATAATAAGCCCAGCGGCTCATTAAAAGGCCTAACATTTCGGGGTACTGCTACCCATATTTGAGTGAACCAGCGTTCACATATGCGCAACACGAAGGTGCATCTTGGGGTACTGCTACCCATATTCAAGTGAACCGGCGTTCACATATGCGCAACATGAAGGTGCATCTTCGGGTACTGCTACCCAATCTAAATGAACCAGCGTTCTCAAGTGCGCAACTCAAGACATCCTGCTCCAGCCCTCTTATATGCGAGCAACACTTGCGTCTCGGTCTCCCTAGGGGAATTCATATGCCTTGGCCAACATTATGCCAAATACAACTGATTGCTCCCCTTGTGCTGTAAATAAATTAGAGAAAAATCGTAAACTGATTTGTTGTATTGTTGAAACAACCCTAACCCATTGTCAAACAGTACTGAGCTGACGCTAAACTAATTCTCATTTTGAATCACAATAAGTTTATATGATATGACTTAAGTCTACCTTCAAACTTTTCAGTGCCAAGCAAGCCATGTGGCCTGTATAATTGGAATTTATATAAAGTCGCAGTTATGCACAAAGTGCCAGTTCAGTACTCTTGGACTATATTCAGATAAATTCATAGATTGGATAATAAGGGTTTTAAACCAATAGACCCACAAGTGGCATCCACGTTATGCCTGAGCAAGAGACAGTTGAACCAACTAGATGCAAATAGTCACTGACTATTTGGTTTAATTACATGCGTCTCATCAAAATAATACCAGTTATGGAATTAACCATAACTGCCTTTATTTTGTGGACGATGTAAACATCCGCCGGAAATTCGGGGGGGGGCGGAAGCAAACGACGGTTGGCTCCCACATGTTCGTATAAAAGGCACGAGAACACGTGCTTCACCCTCACTCTAGAGTCAACAGCAGACTGCTTAACCCACCCAACCCACCCAATTATTTAACTTTTCAAACCTATTCAATGTGTAAATGTAATTGTTATACAAACTGGTACTGCTTTCATAATTTATAATTTCAGACAATGTTATCAACAAGGGGAGCAATGGAACATTTATCATGATGTCGAAATGGCATGTAATGAGAATCATTAAGTTTATGAATGATGAATGATCACTGGTTCTGGACTTATTGAGAAACAAATATGGAAAGAAAGTTCAACAAAGGATTGGAATTAACTACATGTGTACTAACAGTTCAAAGTGGATGTTACTATAGATACATCAGTGAAGTGGTCACCAATAATTATACAAAGTTTAGAAGTTCTGTGTAAGGTCTTCAGATAACACTCTCCTAATGGTTGATATAGACAAAATTAATCTATAAAGAAAATCTACCAGAGACTTGAAAGTCGAGGCAAATTCTCTGGGAGATCGAGGCGCAACAGCAAAAGCATAAGCAAATTACCATATGTTATTGTATGGCGTGGGGGTCTTGAACTCTTGAGAAGGAGTAAGGTCTCTCAGGCCTTACAGGGACAACCGCCTTCTTGGGAGCAAGAGACTCTCATGCTATGCATGACCTCTCTAGCCAGTCTCAATTAAGGAAAATTTTCTGCCCATTACAAAACCAGCGTTTTTGGCATGAAGTAATTAAATTTGAGGCGGAGCAAACCCAGCAGGTTGAGGTTAAATAACCTAGGATGCCATAATAAGCCCAGCGGCTCATTAAAAGGCCTAACATTTCGGGGTACTGCTACCCATATTTGAGTGAACCAGCGTTCACATATGCGCAACACGAAGGTGCATCTTGGGGTACTGCTACCCATATTCAAGTGAACCGGCGTTCACATATGCGCAACATGAAGGTGCATCTTCGGGTACTGCTACCCAATCTAAATGAACCAGCGTTCTCAAGTGCGCAACTCAAGACATCCTGCTCCAGCCCTCTTATATGCGAGCAACACTTGCGTCTCGGTCTCCCTAGGGGAATTCATATGCCTTGGCCAACATTATGCCAAATACAACTGATTGCTCCCCTTGTGCTGTAAATAAATTAGAGAAAAATCGTAAACTGATTTGTTGTATTGTTGAAACAACCCTAACCCATTGTCAAACAGTACTGAGCTGACGCTAAACTAATTCTCATTTTGAATCACAATAAGTTTATATGATATGACTTAAGTCTACCTTCAAACTTTTCAGTGCCAAGCAAGCCATGTGGCCTGTATAATTGGAATTTATATAAAGTCGCAGTTATGCACAAAGTGCCAGTTCAGTACTCTTGGACTATATTCAGATAAATTCATAGATTGGATAATAAGGGTTTTAAACCAATAGACCCACAAGTGGCATCCACGTTATGCCTGAGCAAGAGACAGTTGAACCAACTAGATGCAAATAGTCACTGACTATTTGGTTTAATTACATGCGTCTCATCAAAATAATAGTGTTTGGAGCATGCATAACATATTTTTTCATTTTTGTTTAGGGGACAAACAATTAGAAGTTGCCAACTCTTATACACCTTGGCAAAACTTTCTCTAACACTGGTTCCTTTTTGGCAGCTTGTAAGCATGCAGTACAACAAGCCCGAAAAGCAATGCATTTACTTTACACCAGATTCAATAATGTATACTTACCAATCTATCGCTTAAACTTTTTTATCATACTGTCCTACCGATACTCGCCTATGAGTCGAAAACTTGGATATTATTGAAACGGTGCACACAGATTTCATGCGTAAAATTACCAAGTCAAGAAAAAGCACACCGCTATTTATGTTATATGCCGAACTTGGTCGTTACCCTCTGTCAGTAATAATTAAAAGTAGAATGGTATCTTTTTGGGCTCGTCTGCTTAATGGTGATTCAAATTAATAGTCATTTCTCATCTATAAATACATGTTCTGTAAATCAGAAGAATTTAAATGGATTTCTGAAGTCAAAAATATTCTCTACTCAGTCGGTAAAATGAATGTAGGGCATTCTAAAACATATACCCCCGTATCAAAATATATTCACAAAGCCGTTAAACGTACATTAATTGATCAATTGCTCCAGCATTGGAATTCTGAATGGACTCATAGTAACAAAGTGACTGGGTACACACAATTTAAACAATCGTTCGAATTGGAAAATTATCTTAGAATTTATGTCATCGCGACCAGCTCATTTTCTATAGATAACGCACCGCTAACTATAAACTACCTATTGAAGTAGAACGATGGGACGGTACAGCCTTGGCTGATATAATTTGTGCATTATGCGATATGAATAAGATTGGCTCCGAGGAACATTATTTATTAGAATGTCCTTATTTTATTGATAAAAGACTTGAACTGTTTGGCAATATGCGAAATATCAGACATATTGACTTTAAAATCTTGTTTAAAAACTTCATGGAATCAAATTCACCAGAACTTTTAAAAAACATATGTCAACTCTGTTTGATTATTATGAACTACTTCTCATAGCATGTTAAACAACACTATTTTACTTTCATATCTTAATGCCACATTAATTATTCTCCGTACTCATACGAGCAAATTCCCCCATACTTAAACACTTAAACATAATTTATATCATTGACTGTTTACTTCTTATTACATGTTTAAAATTTTGTATTTTGTACCCCATACCGTAATTGTTTACATGGGTGAAATAAAGATATGTTACCGCGCACGCTCGCGAGTTGTACTTGTTGTTTTTAAACTGTAATTACTCAATAAATATTTATTGAAACATTTTTTTTAAGGATATCTTTAAAAGCTTTATTCAACCAAAATGAAAAAAATAATAAACGTTTCATCGCAAATAATAGTGTTATAGCGCATTGAAAATCAGACACAGGGGTTGAGCGGTCCAGGCAGTACACGTAAAAATGTGGGATTGAGCGGTTGAGGCAGTCCACGTAAAAATATGGGATTGAGCGGTTGAGGCAGTCCACATAAAAATGTGGGATTGAGCTGTTGACTCAGTCCACGTAAAAATATGGGATTGAGCGATTGAGGCAGTCCACGTAAAAATACGGGTTTGATTGCATGAGGCAGTCCACGTACAAATACGGGATTGGGTGGTTGAGGCAGTCCACGTAAAAATACGGGATTGAGCGGTTGAGGCAGTCCACATAAAAATGTGGGATTGAGCTGTTGACTCAGTCCACGTAAAAATATGGGATTGAGCGATTGAGGCAGTCCACGTAAAAATACGGGTTTGATTGCATGAGGCAGTCCACGTACAAATACGGGATTGGGTGGTTGAGGCAGTCCACGTAAAAATACGGGATTGAGCGGTTGAGGCAGTCCACGTAAAAATACGGGATTGAGTGGTTGAGACAGTCCACATAAAAATGTGGGATTGAGCTGTTGACTCAGTCCACATAAAAATACAGGATTGAGTGGTTAAGGCAGTCCAGGTAAAAATACGGGATTGACCAGTAAAGGGTTAAGAGTTTGGTGCAACATTTTTACATCTTTGAAACCACAGAAGGGAGTCACTTACAAGTGTATATCGTAACTTTTGGTGGGTAAATACCAAGTTACATAACTGTTGACTTAATTGTGGTCCTATTACTGTGACAATCTATAGAATGAAGGACAACTGGTACCATGACATATTTGACAGGGGTGGACAACTGGTCCTATGTAGTTTTGCAAGGCTGGACAACTGTTACCATGGCATATTTGACAGGGTGGACAACTGGTGCAATCTCAGTTTGACACGGGTCCAGTTGCCCAGCCTTGCAAAACTCTATACTTTTATTACCTCCAGTTTTGGAGAGTTACATAAGTTACATATTTACAGACAATGTATGAGTAAATAAACGAAAGTAAACCAGTACATACCGTAGTTATAGACATGGAGAACAGAAAAACATAAATCACGTTATATATACGAGCAAATAATTATAAACAAAACAAAGATACACATTTCATCAATGAGTGACTTTGTTGACATACTTTACAAATGATCTAAAAGCGTCAGAACCTGTAAGTGCTGCCCAAAATAATTAATTGCATTGTTCAATTACATGGGACCAGTTGTTCACCCCTGCCAAAAATGGCATGGTACCAGTTGTCCACGGAACCAGTTGTCCAGCTCCCTAATCAACAGAATATCTGGATTGTGCATGGTACATGTAAGAAAATAAACAAAAACACTTTGCAAGTTTTGAATCTTAAAACCATAATGGATTCTCAATGTATATAAATACTTTTGTCTTTTTAAAGTAGATTTTAAGGATTGTTTTTTATTTATTTTCAGATCTCTTGCTCAGATTTCTATATTATTTGGTCAAGCTGTTAGAGGACTAAGTGCTGGTGCCAGAGTCTTTGAAGTGAGTATTTATTTTGTTCTTGTAGGGCCTTAAAGATCCTGTGTTTAGTGCAACCAGACCCTACCTAAAATATCTAGTGGAGGTAGAGGTTTTTGAAAAAATTACCGTGGGAAATATTGACAAGAAGGTCATTAGTTAAAATCAAAATTGGTTCTGTTAAAAAATTTGGAGCCTACCCTACCTAATGTTTTTCTGACCCATTATCTTAACACAATATTTTTTGCCTTATAGATATTTATTAGCTGTCCCATATTTTTAAACATTTTAAAGCAGCCGTCATGTAACAAACGATTGAAATGAATCTTTAACCCAGAGGTCCAAATATCAGAATCCTCAAAATACCAAGTTAGAATGTTTATTAAGATTTGATTTTAGATATAGAACATGTTTGCATTAACATGATAGACTTTAGAAGACTTAAAATTTTGTGGTAGTTACATTTTATCTATGAAAATCAAATGAAGGCCTTTAATTGTCAAATTCATAAAATGTGATAAGCAGGAATGTTCACTAAAGTCAGGGTTTTACACTAACAATTAGGGCTGTCACGATAGGCCAGAAGTGTATCGTGAAATATTGCAATATGCTAGCACCGTATTGACATACTTACCACGATATATTGTGGATAATAGATTCATTAATAATAAAGACTTTATTTTAAGAGGCTACCCATTTGGATAAATCCAATCTTCCATGTGGGCCTCTATCAAACATATTACACAGTATATACAATATTTACATAATGAAGAATGCATATTAGACTTGAGAAAAACATGTTATATACATAAGAAAATCAAAATTGAGAGCAAAGTAACCTGAAAAAAAGGAACAATAGGCATGAGATGAGTTTAAGGTGGACAAAGAATATTTCACTCTTTTTGCATTTTCCATTTAATGTACTGCTTTTTGAATGAGCTAAGGCTGTTAGCAAGACGGATGTTTAGGGGTATTTCATTCCAAATGACTGGTCCTGAGTATGTTATAGATTTTCTAAAGAATTCAAGTCTAGGTTTCGGGACATTCAGTTTTTGTGTAGAACTTGATCTTAATTGGTGATTATTACTTAAGACAAATCTGTTATTTAAATATTCAGGACTTGTGTTATTAAGAGATTTGTAGACAATAATAGCCTTTTTATAGTTAACACGGTCTGGAAATTTCATCCAATTTAGTTGTTTGAATAACTCCTCCGACGGGGCATCAAAAGGTTTGTTAAGAATTATTCTGGCGGCCCTTTTTTGAAATTTTACCATTGTGTTTGTTAATTGCTCATTACAAGACCCCCAGATAGTGCAACAGTAGTCAATATGTGGAAGGATGTATGCATTGAAAAACAGTTTTCTAGTATGCAGATTTAGGAATTGTTTTATTCTTAGGAGGAGATATAGTAAAGAATTGCATTTCTTAAGAGTTGTCTCAACTTGCAGTTTCCAACTTAAGTTTTTGTCAATGACTACCCCCAATAATTTATGGTTTGGTACCTTTTCTAAAGGTTCATCGTTCAGTTTAAGTGGCTTGATGTTAATGTTTTCCAACTTCTCATGCTGGTTGGAGGCTGTGATGAACATTGTTTTACTTTTAGAGGCATTTGGGGCCATTCCATTTAAGGAACACCAGGTCTCAAATGATTCTAGCTGAGTCTGAAGCAAACAACTGACATCAGATTTATTTTTCCCAAATGCTGATAGGGTTGTGTCATCAGCAAACATGTGGGAATTTTTAACAGATAAGGGTAAATCATTGATATAAATAAGGAAAAGTATTGGGCCTAGAACAGAACCTTGTGGTACACCAGCGTTGATCTCTTGGGATTCTGACAGTTTACCCGAAAAACAAACTTTTTGGCGTCTATGACTCAAATAAGAGAGTGACCACAACATTGCTTTGTCACTAAATTTATAACATTTCAATTTTTGTAAAAGAAGTTTATGGTTAATCAAGTCAAAGGCTTTAGATAGGTCAAGAAATACAGTACCAACAATGTTACTTTCATTTATTTCATTAATCCATTCATCCACAATATTTACTAGGGCAGTTTCACATGAATGAGATTTTCTAAATCCAGATTGGCTCTTGCTGAAGAGATTATTTTTCTCTAAAAAATCTGTTAATTGGATGCACACATGCTTTTCATATAGCTTAGATAACACCGGTAGAATTGATATTGGCCGGTAGTTCTTTTTATCACTTTTACTACCACTTTTGAAGATAGGAGTCACTTTAGCCATTTTGTACATGTTTGGATACTTGCTAGTTGCTATACTTAAATTAAAGACTTTTTGTAATGGTCTGGCTATAATGTCTGCCGTTTCTTTCAAAAACTTAGGTGCTAGGCCATCGAGACCTGTTGACTTAGCTGGGTTCAGTCTAGTTAGTTCTTTCTCAATGAATTTAAGGGAAAAGGGTGCTATACTAAAGAAATCTTCAGACTTAATTTTACATTCCACGTAACATTTTATTTCTTCTAGAGTGCTATTGAAAGAACTATTGTTAAGGTCGGGAGCAGAATTAAATACACTAATAAAGTAGTTGTTAAAGTTTTCAGCAGCTAGTTTGGGGTCTGTAATTAAAGTGCCAGATTCATCTATTAAGTTTGACTCTTTTTGCAATTGTTTACCTGAAAGATCCTTAAGGTTCTTCCACAGAGATTTAGGGTTTTTGAGATTTTCGTTAATAGTTTTTTGATAAAAATTAGATTTTGCTTGTTTGATTTCCAATTTTGATTTGTTTCTAAAATATTTAAATTGGTCGGTGTCGCCCACCCTTTTTGCATTATCTCTTTTTTTAATTGTATCTGCTATTTCATTATCAAACCAGTCAGGTTGGTTTTTGCGCTTGACTCTTTTTAATTTTTCGGGAGCATGTTGATTGAGAGTTTCGGAAAAAAGCTTAACAAAAAGATCTAAAGCATCATCAGGGTCATCAAAGGTTTCAAGAACAGACCAGGGTTGGTTTTTGAGGTCTTGCCTAAAGGAATCTATGTCAAAATTTTTTAATGACCTATACTTAATGGTGTTATGAAATGGGTCTTTGTCCACCTTATTCATAATTTTCCGCGTGATGCATATAGGGAAGTGATCACTTATAGATAAAACAGGAACATTCACTTCAACAATATTACATGGAACATTAGTGTATAAATGATCAATTAATGTTTCTGTATTTTGAGTAACACGCGTTGGTTTATTCACTAATTGCACAAGATTAAATGAGTTTAAAACATTTTTCCAAGAAGAATTTGATGAGGTATTGTTTAGTAAATTGAAATTAAAGTCTCCAAGTAGTAGAATCTCACTATTGTCATTATATATATTATCCAAAATGTTCTCCATTTCCTTGATCCATGTTGAGTTGGCTGAAGGGGGTCTGTAGATATATCCTAGAAGAAATGGCTTCTGTTTTGATAATTTAATTTCTAACCAAATAGCTTCAATAGTTTCTTTCTCTAAATGTTCTTTCCGTTCACAGAATATATTGTTCTTAACATATATGATGATGCCTCCTCCATTAGATTTTCTGTCTTTTCTGTATAATTGGAATCCGTTAAGTTGTAGTTCATTGTCACAAAACATATCACTTAAAAATGTTTCACATAGACAGAGTATATCAATAGAGGGATGTTTTGAAACTAAATGTTGAATTTCATGAAACTTTGGGTACAAATAATGAATATTCAGGTGTAAGATATTTAATCCCTTTTTAATAAAAAAGTTTTCAATGTTGTTTTGCTGTTCGGTATAGGTCAGGTTCGGAATTTGAGTTTGGTTTTCAATGTTATCATTTTTGCACACATAAGGGGTGTTGGTCAGTACATCATGAACCATGGAGGAGGTATCATCCGTTGCATGGGTCTGTGGAGGCGATGTTGTTGAAAATTTCCAGTAGCTGTGTTGTTCGGGTACTGTCTTCTCCATAGACTTGGTTGAGGTTTCTTCATACTTCTGAATTTTGTGTTTCTGTTGTAACCTACATTTAAAACATTGTTAATTGATGTCATTATATTTTTTGCAAAATGAGCAGCTCCCAGTCTTGATAGATGCAAAGTATCATGATATAGGTCTTTATTTATGTTTCCATTTTGTAAGAACCTGTTGTTGTTGTTAATGAAGTGAACTTTGTCATCGGATGCACATAAATTTGCTAAGAATGTGTTAAATTCTGTAATTTGTTTTGATACTTCATTTGAGGAGTCTTGTGGTAGAATAGAGGATAGTATAATTTCAGCATGTTTGTTTGTACTTTTAATAGTGGAGACAAGCTCCGCATAATGGTCTGTGATCCTTTCTGTATCATTTGTTATAATATCATTGATTCCTACATGGAGAATGACTGCATCACAAGTTTTTAAGTTTTTTATACTTTGTGAGTGAATAAGATTTTTGATTGTTGATATTTTAGCTCCTGATGTTGATTTTATGTTTACACTGTATCTTTCTCCAGTAAGGCGTCTAGGGTCTAATACTTTTGTGACTGAATCACCTATTATACAAATGTGAACCTTATTTTGTTGGTAGCTTGGGCTTGTGTTGTCAGTTATCATTTTATTGTCAGATGAGGCAGCATTTTGGTCTACTGGAGACTGTGTCGACATTGTAACATTTGCGTTGTTGTTTTCCTTTTCCCCATTGCATGAGTCACTGTTTTCTTTTTGGATATTGCATGAGTCATGGAGTCTTGGATCTGTATGGGCTTGTCTTAAAGTTTGTTTGTTTTTCTTGGTGATATTACATTTATTTATGTTCTGTATAATATCTTTAGCTGCATCATTTAGTGAGTTGTTAATACTGTCTAGTGAAGGGGTGTGTTCAATTCTTTTATTAATCATGGTTGTGTTTAATTTGATAGAGCTGACTTGTTCTAATATATTTGTCAGGAGTGTGTCTGTTGTGTTTTCTGTTTTTTCAGATAGTTCTCGGATTCTTTTTTGGTTGTTTTTATTATCCTTAGTAAGCTGTTTATTTGCAAGTTTTATTTTATTATTTTCTTCTTCCAAAATTAAAACTTGGGCTGTCAAGTTGGCTATTTTATTTCTATCTGCTTGACTTTCATGTTCAGACATGGTTTGTGTACTTGTATGTTTTGGTTTCTTAGTGTCACTTTTAGAATTCAGTGCTTTTTGTAGTTGGTTTGAAATTGCTTTAATTTTGTCTTCAGCTTGCTTTAATTTATTTTGCAGTTTTTGATTATCGTCTTCTAGAATGGAATTGATATTTTTTGCCTCACTTAGTTCAAGAAATAATGTTGAATGTTCTGAAGAATTTATGTCAGACATTTGTTTCATTGATTGACTTAGTGGTATTGTAGATACATTATTAGGTGACTGATATGATGATGATTTGTTAGCTTCAGACATGTCTTGTGTTGTTGTTGTTGTGCTCATGTCAGGTAAGTTGTCAGTTTTTTCTGTTGAAGGGTGCTGTGTGTCAGGTGTTTTCAAGCGTCTATTACCATATTCATACATGTTTCCTGGGTTTTTTGGGTTAGTCCATTTAGGTGTTGATGTTTTTGGTGATTTTTTTCTTAATGATTTAAATAAAAACTTATGGCTTTTTGTTTTTATGGTTTTGTTTTTATCTTGTTCCACGCATTGTTTGAGGTCTGTTTGGCTTGATGCTTGTGAAGATTGTGAGATTAAAGACTGGGAGCTGCTATCATTTCTAAGTTCATCGCTTCTTCCAGGGTTTCCAAGTTCTTTGAGTAGATGGTTAAAAATTGAATTTGTCCAAAGGCGGCATCCAGAACCTTGCACTAAGAGTGTTTTTGTTCTGTAAAGTGTTAGTACAACTTTAAGTCCTCCTAGTTCAGTACAAGTAGTCAGGCCTGTCTTTGGTTTGTTGTCTTCCATAGTGTAAAGATGATTAAAAAATTCCATCAACTTAAGAAAAAATGTTTCACTCAAAATTGTTATAGTTATATTGTGGCTTGCTTCACTGAAGTTAATTTCACAGTGTTTGTCTACATAAGAGTCTAAATTGACTGGGAGCAATAAAGAAAATCCTTCAAAGTCACTATTAGATGTAAAGTCAGCTGATTTGGATGTATTAAAAGCCATTTTAGGGATTAAACACAGAGATTGTAGGTAAAGTTTAATTTATTAAATCTGCAGGAAGATGTTGAATAAATTTGTTGAAGAAGTATTTGTCAGTTAAAAAGTAAAGAATCCTTCCAAGTCACTATGTTGACATATCAGATGCCATAAATTATGATATTCAAGATGTTAATGTGTATATTTAGGTCCTTAGGCAGTTGATTGACATTGGTTTATTTACTTAAAAAGATGTTAGTTGTGATAAATTCTATGATATGACACTTCTTTGTTCAGTAAATGAGTCCTGAGGCAATTGTTTCACTTAATGTTATATTAGGCTTGAAAAATTTAATTCCAAAATTTAATAATCCAAGTTATAATTCACTATTTTCTTGATGGAGAAATAAATCACTAATTAATAAATATTAAAATCCAATTCTAGAGAAAATTATCCACAAGCACATATGTTTTTTGTATATGTATTCCAAATAGTTCACTAGTTATAAATATAAATAGTCAGAGCTTAGAAAACACGTCTGCACCCTTCGATGTCATTGAGTCTCTTCTGTATTCAACAGAAAAATTGCAAATGGAAACTACTTGAATCTAGTCTCACTAAGCCTGTATGGTCATTTAGCAATGTGATTTATGTAATTCATGTAAAAAAGATGCTTATTTTTAAAAAAAACAATCACCAGTAACTGCAGAACATCCTAGCAATCAAGCCCCTGGACGCCATGCTTGTTTCACAACTTCCTGTCCTGAAGTATTCGATTCAAATTGAATGTGCCCCAGTTGGTTATCAGTACATTAAATTTGTATCGCGGTACATATTGCTGCAGCTGTGTATTGCAATATACCAGTATACTGTGACAGCCCTACTAACAATGTCTCAACATTCTGAAAATTTAAGGACTGCAAATGTGAATCTAAAATTTGAGTTTACATACGGTAGATTGTTGACGTTAAGAAGGAATCCCTAAGTAGCTGACTAAGAATTTCTTTGAGATCCCTGGTAAACACTGTGTCCAACCCTGACTAAAATGCAACATTTTTGTGGTAAGTACTTCATTGATTTGTGATGTTGGTTTGTGAAATTTAGCCTGTGACATATCAGGGATATTAGCATCAATGTGTTGTATATTTTCAGTATATAAATCATCCATTTACTGTACCATTACATGGAGGAAAGAAAATACCCTATCATAGTTTACAAGGAGATATAGAATTTAATAATGTTTGTTTTACATATCCTACAAGACCTGATCAAGTATGTATACTATTATCTTATGGGTTTTCTATATCTTGAGGTAAAATTATGCTCACTGGGCTAGCCTAGTTGGTAGCATGCAAATCAACTAACCAAGGGGTTGTGGGTTCCATTCCCAGGTGGAGCATATTTTTGTGGAGTTTGTTCATGAAATAATTTCTATAGCCATTCTCTCTCCTACCACTGATTCTTTATCGTGTAGGGCAGCTGTCAGTCAATGAAGGAAGTATGTGTATATTCATTGGTTAATAACTAAATCCATAGATTTAGCTTTTCTAGGAACGTTGAGTAGGTTGACTGGCTACTGTGATATGACCTATACCATGTGTTGTTGCTATGGAAGTATGGATTTAAAAGGTAAATTACACTTACTTGCTTCCTGTAATATCACTGAATGTTTTGTAACCTCTAAATCAAGACATGAGAAAATAAATGAGGATTTTAGTATTTTGATAACTTACCACCATTATTCAAAGTGTAATTATTCACCATCTCCAATTGTTTGCAGAATTTTTTAAGTTTAATGTAACTTTTCAGTCTGAATTTTTCTAAAGTTACTTAGTTAGTATAGTGCGTAATGTTTGACCCCGATTCCACCTTTTATAGTTGCATCTAATAATTATCTACACATAATATCCTGATAAAAATCAGTACTTAGCCTATTCAACACTTTTGCAAGTAATGTTATGTTCAAAATGTGTATACTCCAATATCAGTATCCAGCATTAATACTACATTCCTATTATATGTAATGAATATTCTTGCATAAAAATAAGATCAGGGTCATAATCATCATATATATAAAGATGAGATGTAATATATAATATGTTTACAGGAAGTATTAAAGAACTTTAGTTTAAAGATACCACATGGTAGAACTGTAGCTTTAGTAGGATCTTCTGGAGGAGGTAGGTTGATATTGTTCCATTAATGTTATGTGATGTCATTTCCTCCTCTATGATGATGTCATTGATCTTTTAAAATGACATCATTTGAATGTTATATTTTATTATATGACATTAGGTAGCCAGTCTAGGAAATTAGGATAATAAATAGGGCTGTGGATCATTGAGCAAGTGGCGATGTTATTTTATTATTTCCACAATAGATCGCGATCCAACGAATTCGGACGTGACGAATATTCGTACTTGATTTTCTGGTCAGGATCGCAAATATCCAAATACTCGGATACTCGCAGCAGCCCTAATATGAAAGTTGTTGCCCAAACCATTCATTTAAGAAGCAAGCATTATATATTGTTTGTAGTTTTTAGTTACTGGAAAGAAATTCTTGGTTGCCCGAACTAAAAAGTAATTGTCCTGGGCCGCCGGATACCCACTAATAACTTTGACTGGGTAACTCTTTAATAAACATAGAAAACAACTGAGCATGAACTTAATAGAAGAGTTTACATTTTTATGTTATTAAAAGTTTTAAAAAACACCATATTAGTACATGACATGCATCGCGTGAAAATGAAAGAAATTATTTTCATGAACTCTAATTACAACATTGATGCCATATTGTTTTCTTGATTATCAAATATTAAAATTATTGAAGACTTTGGCCTAAATATTGATAGTGTTTCCTATTCTATATATAATACTTACTTCCTATTCTATATGTAATACTTGTATATTCTCTTTGGAATTATATTGGACATAGCATGGTATTCAATCTCTGTAAACAGATATCTTGTAGAGCATTGTCTTACAGGATCTCTACTTTCTCCATGGAAGGTCACGTCAAATGAACTTTGTGTCGACCAATCAATGCGTAGCTTTCATCTGGACAAAACACTATTAATAACATTTTGATTACCTAATTTTTATCTTTAGACAAGCTAATTTAACAGTGGTATTATTCAGTCTGCGTTTGGACGACTCATTTCAAATTGAATAATTCATCATGAATATTATGATGAGAAAAGGTCACCTGAACATGACCTTCTTTTGAAAAAGGCCAGATCTAAATTAGCGAGTAGGCGAGCAAAAAATTTTAGATTGGTTTTAATCAGATTGCATGGTATTATACCTTTATGAAACATTTGGAAATTATCTGCATGTAGTAAAAGATATGAATTGTTCATCATTCACTATGTATTATAATAAATGTATATACTTGTTACAGGAAAGTCAACTATAGCTACATTAATGGAGAGATTTTATGAGATAGATTCTGGCAAGGTTACTATTGATGGTGTGGATATCAAAACTTTAGATCCTAGTTGGTTGAGAGGTCGTGCTATAGGATTTATTAATCAGGTACTTAATGTTGAAATACCTATGATTTGTGTTTTGTATGTATAAAAGTATTACTGTTTGATTATGAAACAAATTATACCTATTATAGTAGCCATTCTCTACTTAGCTTAATTTGGATAAAATGTCTTGGTCAATGAAACATTGTTTAGCATAGAGCTTCCATATTTTGGTTTGGCATCATTACAAGGTTCTCTACACAGCTTGTTGGCCCTACCCTAGTGTCACACGTTTAACGCAGAGTTTAAATGGATGTTTGAAGTAAAATCTTTAGAACTGTATGGCCAAAAGCTTCCACATGTGGATTTTAGCATTGCCTAAATGTCTTATTCACAGATTGTACAAATTAAACTCATTATGATGTAGTTTTATAATCAGTCAGTTTGAGCTATATTCACTTTATAACGATATTATGACATACTTTATTAAACTATATTTTCTAGGAACCTGTACTATTTGCTACATCTGTATTAGAGAATATAAGATATGGAAAGCCAGATGCTACTGATGTAGAGGTAAACATTTATTATAATATATACAGTTTAATTATGACTTTTCGAAACACAATTTTTCAACTTTCGGGGAAATTTGACATAGATCTGTTGTCCTATATAGTTATCATAAAAATCACTCCATTATTTGAAAAGCAATTTTTAAAAATCAAGGCAGATTAAACAACTTTTTGTAGTTTATGAACTTAAAATATTTGGTTTAAAATCATTGTTATGAAAGGTTCAATAGTTTATGAACTCCTTACAGACACCGGATAAAAACACTATTTCTTGGGCAGAACTAAATTGCCTTTAAGTGCAATGAGTTCATCTCAGTAGAGATGTTTACATGGTATCCTGTAATAGATTCATTCTTACTGGAAAGTTTAAAAATCAAGGCAGTTAAAATCCAGTTCAGAGTTGATGACTTTGAATGGCACCTAAATAGTAATGCTTTTGTTTGTTATTTTATGCCAGCATGTAGGCAAAGTAGAATAAATTTTTGTGGATAATGACTTTAAAACTTGGGTCTTTGAATAGTACTTACAGTGACCCCTTTAGCTTCTAGTTACTTGGAGTCATAGTCAACGGTCATTTCTTAATAAAAAACAAACTACTTTAGCCCTATAAAATTACTGACTTTGTAACCCAAACAAATTCAGTGTTTCAAACTTTCAGTGCTTAAATTATATTTCTACTGTCCAGGTATATGAAGCTGCTGCTCTTGCTAATGCTCATGATTTTATAGTTGGTTTTCCTGAAGGATATAATACAGTACTAGGAGAGCGAGGTGTTACTGTATCAGGTGGACAAAAACAAAGAATAGCCATAGCTAGAGCTCTGATCAAAAATCCTTCTATACTTATTCTGGATGAAGCTACAAGGTTGGTGCAGTCTATATACTCTAGTTATGACTAATTACAGTAAAGTTCCGCTATTAAGACCACTTTTGTTATTTCAAAATCACACGATTTTTGCTAATTATTTAAATCCAAATGCCTAATTTGTGAAGAAAAGGGTCCCTATAATAAGACCGTTTCCTTATTAAGACCATCGATTTTGCTGGTCTTTATAGCGAAACTTTACTGTATTGTTAAAAATTTGATTAAAAACAATGTATTTTATTCGTAGTCCGTACAGTCTTGAAAAGGCTCTAAATTTTGAGGGTTATCTTGAAATGGCCCTAAATTGCATCGCTGGCCCTGAAAAGCTCCTAAATTTGCATTTTTTATGCCCTAAATTACTATTTTGAAGGCCCTAAATTTAGTTTGAAACTATTTGGTTGGTTGATTATCAAAATATAAATGAATTACAAGGCAACTGAACCCATAATCACTGCAATAATTAATACAGCACTTTATTAAGTAATTTTAATATGAAATTTAGGCAGCATGAGACCGGTAAATATCTCTAGTTTTGACGTGCTCCGGTTACCCTTATACAAGGTTGCCACGGAAACGATCACATGAGTGCCGATTTTAATTTCATGTTTTCATCGTAATAAAGCTATGCAATTATGATCAAGGGTGCGCTCAACATAAAAAAATAGTTTGAAAAAATAGATTTATTAAAGATATAACGGTTGTCTACGAATTTTCCAGACAAGCCTCGTACTTGTTGAAGGTCAGTGGAGATCACTTTAAAGGAGTTAACTGATGTATGATTAACAAAGAACTACAAATCAGACGCTGGATTATGTGGTAGAAATTAAGCCCTAAATTTAGTAAATAAATGCCCTGAAAAAGCCCTAAATTTATATATGAGAAGTCTGTATGAACCATGTTATTTCATGCTGATGCATGTTCACTTCTTTCACAGGTCATCGGGCTATTCGTACCTATTTATTGATCTCCTTTAAGGGCTTAATTACTCTGCTTAAGTGCAGATGACATTATGACAAATCAGAATTATACCACCCTCTCCTCCAGACAATGGTTAATGTTCAGCCCTGTTTGTACTTATGATGGGAATGATCAATAATTATTTTTATTAAATGCAATCTGATTAAAACCCGATCTAAAATTTTCCGCTCGCCTACTTGCTAATTTAGATCTTGCCTTTTTCAAATGAAGGTCACGTTCAGGTGACCTTTTCTCATCATAATATTAATGACAAAATTTTTATGATACATAACTTGTTTACATCGTCTACCTCACGCAATTTGAAATGAGCCATCCAATCGCAGACTGTGAATAATACCGCTGTTAACTTAAATTAGCTAGGAAACCTTGGTCTAAAAATAAAAATTACGAAATCAAAATGTTATTAATAGTCTAGATGAAAGCTACACATTGATTGGTCGGCACAAAGTTCATCTCAAAGTGACCTTCCACAGAGACAGTAGAGATCCTGTACGACCATGCTCTACAGGATATCTGTTTACGGAGATTGTATTAAGGTGGGTCGGTACCTTACTCGGAGGGAAAAACGGGGAAAATATTATGTTCACCGATTATGATAAAAGTTAGCTAGCAGATACCTTCATGCATCTTGTTTGTTTTTTCTGGTAACCTTAGCGACGTTGTCGTTTTTTTCACGACGTCACGGACGTCACATTGGTTCGCGCTAAAAACAGGCATGCAAGGACATTAAACCCATATATTTAAAGTATTGAATGTTCGAGGACAAAGATAATTATACCAAGATGTTTCTGAAATGTTGTTGCATACGAATATTATGTTCCGATTATCTAAAAATCTCGTCAGTCGTAAAGATTGTACATTTCATCACTGAATTTAGGGTTTTCACGTCTAAAAGATTTCACCAATTGCCGAGTTATAACGTTTATTTTCAAATTATTGCAGAACGGTGGTCAAATTCTTATCGCAATTTTTGAAAACTACACACTTTTTGTGTCATTTTAATGAAATAAAAAAAGAAAGTGAACTTTCTCAGTTTTTCACAATATCGCTTTCAAAGTAAAATTACCTTCAAAACAACGACGTTAATATTACGTTGCGCTGACGTTATGATTTTGGGTTATGTATGTAATTTTCTTGTAAATTAAATTTTGTAGTTTCTTTCCTGTTATTAATTAATTTCTTTTGACTCTCAGCATCTGATCTGTTCAAAATTAATTTAACATAAGTCAATAGACGTTCGCTTTTACTTATTTTTGCAACAAATGTTTTAATCATAACGTCAGCGCAACGACGTTGCAATGATAGTAATTTTTCTTTGAACGCGAAATTGTGAAAAACTGAGAACGTTCACTTCCCTTTTTTATTGCATTAAAATGACATATAAAGTGTGTACTTTTCAAAAATCGTGATAATAATTTGACCACCGTTCTGCATTAATATGAAAATAAACGTTATAACTCGGCAATTGGAGAAACCTATAGACGTGAAAACCCTGAATTCAGTGATGAAATGTAGAATCTTTACTCCTGACGAGATATTTAGATAATCGGAACAAATTAATTGTTTGCAACAACATTTCAGAAACATTTTGGTATAATTATCATTGGGCTCGGACATTCATTATTTTAAATATGTGGGTTTAATGTACTTGCATGCCTGTTTATAGCGCGAACCATTGTGACGTCCATGACGTCGTGAAAAGAACGACAACGTCGCTAAGGTTACCAGAAAAACAAACAAGAAGCATGAAGGTGTATGCCTGCCAACTTATAACATAATCGGAGTACATAATATTTTTTTCGATTTTTTCTCCGAGTAAGGTACCGACCCACCTTAAATGTTACTATGTCATAAATACTTAGCACATTATTATTCAATCTTTGTCAACAGACATCCTATAGACAGCTGTTTTAGGATCTCCTGACATTACACAAATGGTCATCTTCAGATGAACTTTGTGTTGACCAATCAATGCATAGCATTCATCCTGATGGAACACTATGATTAGAATTGTAATTTCGTATTTTCTGTTTTTAGATCAGGCTGTCTAGGCTGTTGTGATGTTCATGTTATTCATTGCTGGGATCAAGTAATTTGTATCAATTTGTATCATGAATATAATGAAAAAGCAAGGGTCAGCTGAACACAACCCATTGTTCAAGCTTGTTTGATGCAAAATAAGTATGTGATGGCAGGATGTTAAATCAGGTTTTAATCCGTTCTACTTACTATTATTACTTATCATTACTTATTATTTTACTTACAGTGCATTAGATGCAGAGTCTGAGAGAATTGTACAAGAAGCATTAGATACTGTATCCAGAGGTATACTATATAAACATTAAGTTTTGTTACCTTAACAGTTAAAAGTGTGGTTTAAATTCTACTACCATATACATGTTCAGCTTACTTTACAATTTTGTATGATTACCCATGATCATTGAAATCTCCTTCAAGCAGATGAAACCTTTTAAAATTAAAAAAAAATTAGTTAATTTAAGTATCATAGGAGCAGTAGTAGAGTGGTAAGACACATGCTTAGGAATCAGGGGCACTGCTTATTTCCTTGAGCAAAAAATTAACCTGCTACTGCCTCACTTCACCCAGGTGTAAATGGGTAGCTGTGAGGAAGGTAAAATTCCATTGTCAGCTGCACTAAGCAGAGCCAAAGCTTTTCAAAGAGATTGATAGATAAATAGATATATACTAGTTGTCTGATGATCCGGGGTAATAGCTGTTAAATCAATGAATGGGCATAAGCATGAAAGTTAGACTATGAAATGGAATTACTTAACTTTACATTTCAGGCCGTACAGTATTGGTGATAGCTCATAGATTAAGTACTATCAGGGATGCTGATGTAATAGCTGTTGTTGCTCATGGACAGATTGTTGAGGTAAATACAAGCATTCCATTTATCTAGTATTCTATAAAGCTGGCTTTAGTATTAGCTAGCAATGATCAAATGTCATATAATTTAAAAGGAACAATACAGAACTTGAAATAGAGCAAGATTATATTTGTTTCATTAAACAATTTACCGTTTTATTTATAACAAAATCCATTATCATATAAATTTCTTTTTTGGTTGGGTTGTAGCAGCACATTATATAGGTCACATCACAGAGGTCAGTCAACATACTCACTGTTTTTAATGGCTAAATCTGTAAATTTAGCTGTTAACCAGTTACTAGACACATACATGTACTTATATCAGTGGCTTACAACTGCCCTATATGATTAAGAATCAGTGGTAGGAGGGAGAAAAGCCATTGAAATTATTTCATTACATGTACAAAGCTCTAGGAAAGTATGCCCTGCCCAGGAATTGAACAATTAATCCCTAGATCAATAGACTTGTGTGTTACTGACTGAGCTAGCCAGTGGCTATGTTATTTTCAATACAATGAATGATGGCACAGATATAACAAACAAAACCTCTAAGACAAATAACTTCTTAACTATGTTCTGATAACAAAATTAACCAAGCCCTGTTTAGCCGGATTTTTCAACGAAAAAAATTGGTGTATAGTTTGGTAAAACACGGGCGGGTGGGCTGGCGGGCAGTCGTCCGATGTCGTTAACAATTGCGTTAAAGTTTTCAATTAAGCATATATCTCTGCCATTTATTGTCAAATCTTTATGAAACTTCATACAATGATAACATACCATGTGATGAACAGAATTTGACAGTAACCACAACTCTACCTGCCTTAATTATGGATTATTACCCTTGGTAAATTTTGCGTTAAAGTTTTTAAATGTGGTTTCCACATTACATTTCTTGTTTCTTTGGATGTTACTGTGTCTGTGTATTGTACATTCATGTAGAAATTGTATAAATAATACTACATCATATGTAAAATAGATAACTCCAATTTCCATATATTTTCTGTCAAAGCCTTTATTAAAATTTGATTGTCTTAAAAAAATTTGGCGTCAGCATGAAATATGTGATAAGTTCATGAAAAGGTTTCTAGATAAAGGTTTAGGTTGAAATAATGAAATGGCAGTTAGTTATTTTATATGAAATATTTGTAAGGTATGTTACCTTTGGATAACATTGGACAATATATTCTTATATTGTAGCTTGGTAATCATGAAAGTTTAAAAAAGAAGAAAGGATTATACTGGGAACTGATACAACAACAAGAACTTGAAGAAGAAATCAAACATTATTAACAAACCACTAAATAATATACAGTTAAAACTAAGTTAGCAGAGTTCAGTGCTAGACATTACCTTGGCTTGAGGCTGAGTAGCCAAGAAACATATCATCTGAAATTGTAAATTCTGTTCTGAATTACATCTGTTTTAAGCAGTCACTTGTTTACTTTATACTAATTTAGTTTTTCTTTATAGTGAAACAAGTTCTTACAACTTAGATAAATCACTTTCAAAACTGCTTCCTGGTTCCCCAGTACTGAGCTAGTAGGATAAAGTTTCTTGCTCAAGGAAATAATGGGGTAGGTTTTGAATAGGATTTGAAGCAATGTGGACCAGGTTATCCAATGATTACCTGTTTAATGTTGTACCTAACCACTTGACCTCATCATACAGGCAGTCACTTGACTTTTCACCAAAATTTCTAATCCGTCACCCCATTAATTCCTTATTTTCAAAGAAATGCAATAAACTAGAGACTATCATAACAATATTCATTGAAGCCAAGACTTGTGCACTAGAATTTGAGCTAGCCAGATGTTTTTCCAGTCTGAATATCAACAATGTTTGTAAATGTGTTCAAACAGGAGGGTTCAAGTGTTTCCTGTTTGTGCACGTCGAAAATGTGCAAAATTTGCAAAACCGGAAATTGAGACAAATTTGTTATATGGGTCATGTGTATCGATGGACAGTTTTGTTCTGTATGTACACAAACGTTCATGTTTAAAAATTCGAGCGAATTGAATTTTTAGCTCGACTTTACGTAGTAATGTAGAGCTCTCCTACTCGCCCCAGCGTCCGCGTCCGCGTCCGCGTCCACCTTTCTGATTAAAGTTTTTGTGCAGTAAAATACTTTCTTCTATATCTTTGTTATTTCTTAAGATATTAACTTCAAACTTTAAATATATGTTCCTTACTATCAACCACATCTCATGTGACAAGGTATATAACTCCAAACACATTTCTTTCAGAATTATCTCCCCTTGAACTGATTAAAGTTTTTGTGCACTGATTAAAGTTTTTGTGCAGTAAAATACCTTCTCCTATATCTTTGTTATTTCTTAAGATATTAACTTCAAACTTTAAATATATGCTTCTTATTATCAACCACATCTCATGTGACAAGGTTCATAACTCTAAATATATTTTTTTCAGAATTATCTCCCCTTGAACTTAGAGTTTTCTTTCAAAAATGTTTGTTTTTACTGCAACTGTTTTATTCCTTTAGGTATTGACTTCAAACTTTAAATGTACATTCCTTATTATCAACCACATCTCATGTGACAAGGTGTATAACTCCAAATATATTTTTTCAGAATTATCTCCCCTTGAACTTAGAGTTTTCTTTAAAAAGTGTTTGTTTTTACTGCAACTGTTTTATTTCTATAGGTATTGACTTTAAACTTTAAATGTTCATTCCTTATTATCAACCACATCTCATGTGACAAGGTGTATAACTCCAAATATATTTTTTCAGAATTATCTCCCCTTGAACTTAGAGTTTTCTTTAAAAAGTGTTTGTTTTTACTGCAACTGTTTTATTTCTATAGGTATTGACTTTAAACTTTAAATGTACATTCCTTATTATCAACCACATCTCATGTGACAAGGTGTATAACTCCAAATATATTTTTTCAGAATTATCTCCCCTTGAAATTTAAAAAATGTTTGTTTTTACTGCAACTGTTTTATTTCTTAAGGTATTGACTTCAAACTTTAAATATATGTTTCTTATTATCAACCACATCCCATGTGACTAGGTTTATAACTCCTTATACATATTTTTTACTCCTGTGACAAACACTAACTTAGTCGAGCATGCTGTCTCCTCTGACAGCTCTTGTTATTTTGAAAGTTATTTAGAAATTAAAAGTGACCGATTAGAAATTTTGTTGAGTGTACATTGCACATATATGTGCATTATACATAAACTTGATAATAAATGTGTTTCCTGTACTATGTAATCCACGGTTTAGTAATACTAAATTGTACAAGTTATAAAACTTAAACCGACAGTACTTTAAGTGCCAGAGGGTGTATAGGTGTATTATTTATCGTTGAATGAATGGCTGTGGCTTGTCATTTCAATGTACATCAACTTCTAATAGGTAGTAATTTGTTTAATGATAGATTTTATAGTAACTTGTTATACAATGTGTTCTGTATATCAATACAGTATCATATGATGATTTTTATGTTATATTTGTCATTTATTACTTAATTAATTTATAATATATGTAATTAGTATTTATGTAACAACTACTCTGTGAAATCAGTTGATGTAAAAGTCATTTTATGACCTTAGTGTTGGCTGAATATCTAAACTAATGAAATTTTTAAGTTAATGTTTGTTCAACCTATGTTATTAAAATGGATAATAGTTTGAAGTATTATTTATGCTTATCAATTTGTTAAAAGGATATTCTTGAACATATGTTAAAAGGTAGCTGTCAGTTGATGAGTTGTATACTTATTTGATTAGAATATTATACATGTACATGCATATTTATTACTACATGCATGTTGTATAGTCTGTTTTTTCTCAACTGTCAAAGTTTGAATAATTTCATGGTGACTGACTACATGCTATTGCAACATCACTATTGTTGAACAATGAACATTTTATACACCAAGTCACTGCAAAATTATTCATGTTTTGACAGTTTAGAAAAGACAAACTATATAATATTATTTACTTGATTGGAATATTATACATGTATATTTATCAGCACATCATTTTGATATATTTGAATGGTCAAGCTGTGTGTGTTTGTTACTGATTTGAGACATTTCTCCAATTTTGTATATTTTAAATGAATAAAAACATGACATGCCAAAATATCATTTTTTATTTTCTTTTTGACATACTAACATTATTAGCCAGATTTTTCAACAAAAAAATTTATTAGCCATATTTTTCAACGAAAAAATTTGGCTTAAAGTTTGGCGAAACACGGGCTGGCGGGCGTCCAGTGTCGTTAACAATCATAAAGTTTTTTCTTTGCCATTTATAGTCAGATCTTTATGAAACTTCATACAATGTTATCATACCATGTGATAAACATAATTAGAAAGTAACCACAACTCTATTATGGATTATTTCCCTTAGTAATTTTTAAAGATAAAGTTTTTAAATCTGGCTTTATTGTGGTTTCCACATTACATTTCTTGTTATTATTTTATCACAAGTTTCAAGGGTAATAATGTGTATTTGTAAAATAGGTTTGGTTTGGCTTAGGTATGTAAGAATTATCTAATTTTGGTATCCAATATTTACTGAACACCAAAAAAATATCTTTAGTCAAACATTAATGTATTTTCTGGTGTGTTGAAATGTATTAAATGGTAGAATCTCAGACTTGCAAAGTAAATCTTGTCATCATTACTGAATGGTAAACTTATTGCTTGATATCACCTTAATATATACAGTTTAAGTGTTGATTTCAATGTGTTTAGAAGTCTATCAATCTGATTAAAACTGGATTTAAAATTATCCACTCGCATACTCGCTTATTTTAGATCTGGCTACTTCTTATTACGGGTCATGGTCAGCTGACCTTTGCTTTTATAATATTCATGGGGACATTATTTTGTTGATAACTTTACATTGTTTACGTCAGGCAATTTGAAAAGAGCCGTCCAATCACAGCTTGTGAATAACACTACCTTCAAATTTGCTTGCAAACCTCCATCTAAAAATAGAATTTAGGAAAACATGGTGCTGTTAATGCTGTTTCATCTAGATGAAAGCTAAGCATTGATTGGTTGATACAAAACACATCTTGAGGTAACCCTTGGAGTGACCACAAGAGATACTTCACGAGTCACGACAGCACTCTATAGGATATCTGTTTACAGAGATAGAAAGTCTATAAAATACTGTAGCTCTAATAGAATGCAGTAAGCACAAACTATTATTTCAATGGATAAGCTGAGTGAAAAAGTACACATACACATGACTTGTACTGAATGCGTATGGAATTTTATCCACTTAATAGAAACATAAAATATCTTTAAAAAAGTTATTTGGCACTGTAAAGGGTTCATTGTGTTTGAAGTATAAATGTTAGCTTGGGAATATGACTACAAACTGCTATAAAATCTCATTTCACTATATGTTCCTGTATTTCAAACTATAATATATCAACTGTCAACATATGGCACCAGGACCTGCATATTGAAAATTTCGGACCATATACTAAACTTTTTTTGAGACCATATATTGAAAATTTGGGACCGAATACTTAACATTATTTTAGGATAACCAATGGTATCATATTTTATTCATTTCTCAATACGGGAAGAGAATATTAGACGAACAGGAATGGTAGAGCAAATTGCATTGGCTAAAAATATAGGTCATAAGTTGGCTTAGACAGCACGACCGAAAAAAAACCATTTAAATACATTGGTAAATGAGGATGGTTGGTCGGTCAGTTCATTGGTCAGTTGGTTGGTTATATCCCTTTTCAACATTAAGAAAATACATAAAGACCCATATAGTTTGGTAAGATGATAATGTACAGTCACTTGGTAGTGTTTTATGATGGATGAGGCCAATATCAACCATTTTGTAAGTATGATATTTCTATTGTAAGACTCAATCCCAATTAAGGTGGACATATGGGCATATTTTTTTTCATTTTTTTCATGTCATCAAATATGAGTTTTAAATCAATTAAAGGCATTGTAGACATGTTCTGTACGCAGTATAAAAATATTTTCAGCTGGGCTAGTATACTTTTTTAGATATAGGCTGGTGAAAGGTCACACCTAGCATTTATAAATGTGCTTATGAAAATCGAACATGTGCTGTAAATTTCACTTATTTAAAAGTAGTAATGGTCAAACTGTTGAGAAATTCAATACGGTTGCATTCTATAAGGTATTATGTTTCGGAATAAATGATAAAGACTGAAGAGTAAGCCAGATACTTTCAGAAAAACATAAATATTGAATACGCTATTTTCATTAGTTTTATTTGTTTTAAAATGTCATTCATATCAACTGTTCCAGAACGATACAAACAAGTTAAATATAGAATGAAACTGTTTAAAATAGTTAAATACCATTGTCTTAGTGTTATAACAAAACGTTGTGTGCATGTGAACCACCAAAAAGCAACCAATAAAGAATATAATTGTTGTCCCGTACGTTAGCAAAATTGGCTCGTACGTTATATACTTCAGTTTGGTCATCTAAACTATTGTTAACTAAGTTAAACTGCAAGAATACAACTTACATTGTTGTGTAATTTGTTTTACAATTCAATGTACTAGTGTTTTACATATAAAACTACAATAATATCTCTCAATTACAATAATTAGGCGAACCATTTTCATTTTTCTAAGAGAACAACATTCAACAATTTTGTGACAAGTTTAACAAAGAAACATAGCAAACTAACGCATAAACTAATAAAAGCTATTTAGTAGTGGGGTAACATGTGATTTTCAACCATCAAATCATCCGGCAAATGCATGTTTAGACAATTCTACAGTGTCCCGTACGTTATTAAATAAGTAAGATAATGTATGAACCTGATCAAATTATTGCAGTGTGTGCTAAAATGATTCTAAAGTTATAATTTGATCAAACGAGGCATTGTTTTAAATTATCATTTCAAAGCTAGATGGTATTCAAATAAGAACAATGCTAACTATTCATCATTTATTGCAAATAAAAGGTACTATATAACTTATTTTCCCATCACTCTTGTTAGTTACTTTTAAACATCATTAATTTCGTTATAATTGCCGTTCCCATAATATTTTCGTCTGTGAAGATTAAATGCATGTTAAGGAACCTTACAAAAGCAATTAATCATAAATATTCAGACGATTATCAATTATTGTGTCACATTTTGTCCCGTACGTTACGGACTCGTACGTTATATTTCATTTTGTTTTTACTGTTTCTTTGTGTGTCACAAATATGCATTTTAAATGAATTATAAAAACACTTTATAAACTTTTTATTTAATCATTGAAGATCAGTTCAATGAAGAATTTAAAAGGCTATTTGAAACGGTTTGTTAGATAATTTGATTTTACTAATTGTCCCGTTCGTTACGTGGTGAAAATTATGATTCATTTTTTAATAAATGAGCTCATAAATTACCGATACCAATAAAATGTCAGCTAAAATGAATGTCTTATCATTAGGATATACCTTTATGGACTTTACTTACACAAAAATAGTTTGTAAAGAGTGCAAAGCTGTGAGATTAATGAAGCCTTTAAATAAATGTCCCGTACGTTATCGGAGTTTGGAGACAACGTTTATTGTATGAGGTGTGGAAAATTATTTTTGAAGCTACATTATAATATGTGTTTTTCTTGAGGATTTAGTAATAACTGACATATTAAAGATATATTAAATTGGAAATCTGTCTGAATTTTTTAACAATTTTAAGCTAACTGTAAGAATTTGTCATTGGAGACATAGGGATTTTCTACCCCCTAGCTTAATTAAGAGACAATATTTTGAAAAAATAGAAGTTTTCTTCACGAAATATGTCGTTCATACTTTTACTATAGCACTATCACTTGTAAATATGCATTTCATTTACATAAATTCTGTAAGTTAAATTCCTGGAAACATGATAAACGTTGGAGACATCAAATGTACATTCTAAGTGGGAATGAGTCGTAAGTTGTTGGCAGAATAGGTTTGATAGTTTAAATTACCTCCCTTTAATGAGTAAATTGAAGTAATTTTCAAACATGTTCTATCAAAAATCTTAGTTTACTTGAATGAAACTTGACAAAGATGTTTAATAATCTTCTTAAAGTTTATTTGAAAATGAATAGAGAAATCTTAACAAATAGAAGAGTAGGCCTTAGCACAGCTTTTCTAATGCAGGTCTGTGGGCTTTTAAAGCTTTATGATGTATGGCTTGTATTTAAATACCCTTAAAATTGAGGTGTGATTAAACCCCACCCAGGGTTTACACCTAATTATAAAAAGCATTTTCAGAAATTTTGGAAGGCAATGATATACATTGTATTTATCAAGGTGATGTTCTACTTTGTATGGTAGAAAGAAAACAATGATTTTCTCAGTCTGTTTAGTTAGTCACTTTACTATTTCAAATGAAAGGTATACTCACCTACCCATGCCTCCTTTCTGTCTAGGCTAATATATTTTATTCTTCAAAAATCATTTAACATTATCTGTAATTTGTTAACAATATTTTATACATCTTAGTGATTCTGTTGGCAGTAGAGCTGGCTCCATATCAGTAGGCCTATATATATACATGAACAAATTCATACAAAATTGATTAATGTGAGCGGTAAATGCAAGATAAAAATACACGTTACATACAACTGTCAATATACGGATGTGATAAGGTCGAAAAAGTTAAATTATCAGGACGCTAACATTACCTACACTATGCACGTGTTTAATTCACGTGCATAAAAACACGTGCAAAATCCAAGATGAGCTAGCATATTTTAAAAGACTTTTAAAGCAATTGTTGCTGTAATATTTCGTTTTTTTTCAATGTATTCAGTATACTTTAACCATATTTGAAAATTAATCTGCCAAAAATATACTAGTTAAACGATAGTGTTTGTCTATTTCACGCAGTATAAATAAGCTTAAGTCTTGACTCGTTATTAATGGAGAGAAGTATAGATTGCCGTGACTGGTTTTCCTCAATGAGTATTGCTACGGAAGATAACTCATACAAAAGTAGAGACAGTCTGGTTACGGTCGACTTCACATAACATGGCGAATAATAATTAAATCGAACGATATATCCATCGAAATGTGCCGAAAATAGGATTTATATAGTGTTTATTGAAAAATAGGAAGAGAGAAAAGGACTCATTACACTGATTAACTCAGTTACTGTTGAATAAATCGACGTTTATCGGAGCAGGTATGTTAATGAAATCCTAGGACGAGTGATGCCTGGATTTTTTCGCTGACCTAACCGTGTTATTTTTTCACTCATCTTTCTATTAAATGTTTCACATCCGTGTTTGCTCACAATATGTATTTTCATCAGATACTTTATATTCATGAGTCTATAAAAGCTCCACTCATTCAGAAAGACTTGGTATATTGGTGTGAATTATCACCTTGGAAAAACAACACTTCATGACAGTGATGACATTGCAATGATTTTATAATTTTAATCATTTACATTGAGTTATACTTTAATAGTCGATTTTCAGGTGATGTGGTTAGGGGTTTGTGGGTTGTATTATTAATATCATATTATTGACAATATTTCAATTCTTAATTGAATGTGTTTAGATAATGTAGCATGAGTAATGTGAATTGATTCATATCAAACTTCTCTCAATTACTGTGAATGGTATGGATCTGGGATCCCTATCTTCAAAGGTGTTTTACATCATGCTTCAGTAAGTTATTGATCTGCATGTGTCATAATAATGATGATTAGAAATCAGGGAAAACTGATCAGGGATCAGGTATGACTAATTTTTTCAGACTTTCGATGAGGTAAAAAAGACGAGCATATTATTATAATGAGCCTTGTTAGACAAATCTCTGTCTGAAACTCTACAATTCCTTGAATCTAGGCTTGATAACTGTATTTTAGTCAAACAAAGTCAAAGGTTTAAATGTTTCAATTGACGCTACCTTATTTTGACTTGTAAAGATTCCTGAATCAAACTGACTAATAACTTTAACAAGTAGTTTGTTTAAAAAAGTTTCTGTTCATGTTTTTAACCAACAAAAAAGTGTGCATCAGACAAACACAGACTTTTCATTTATCAGTCCATGTGAAGGGCTTATCCAGAATTTATCCTCGGGTTCAAGAAAAAATTCCCTGGGGATGTTAGTGTATCCAGATTTAGATTCAAACAGAGGTGGAAGAGGGGCTCGGACACAAAATGTTATTTCTTAAACTTTTGAAAAAACCCTCATTTTATTATCAACATGTGATTGTGATGCAGGTATTTCCTTGTTATGACATGGTGGACATCTACCTTGTCAGCCCATTAAAACCATTAGATGTGTTTTTGAACTTCTTTCCTCATTATGTTCCTGTTTCATCTGTATATTATTCAAATCAGCAACCAGGAATTTAAATCTAATGAAGTACCAGTTAGCAAGTTGATGATTATAATCAGGGACTATTATCAAAAGATGCATGGACCAACACATTGACATTAAACTAGCGAGATGGCATGGTAAATTTATAAGTAAATAAGATTTATCTGTCCCCTTCTTTCAAATGATAAATTATCATGTTTTAATGCTGATTTGTCATTCTTTCTTAATTTTATTTTTTTGATATTTAAGAGTTACTGGAAAATTACATGTTAACCAAATTAATTTAGTAAATGGAGCTCATTGTTTAGAACTAAGTGTAGTTGTAAGCACTTTCCTTACTTCCTGATATTTTCTCTAGCTTTTAACTAATTACTGTGTGGAAGTTATTTCTTATATTGTTTTTCAGAGCTAGTGCGTAAGAAGGATCAATAATGGGGCCGCAGATGGGATGGGTACAAGAGGGGTGTCTGTCCCCTCCCATTGTTTTAATTTTTTTGTGAATCTAAGCCTCAAACTTGATCTGCAGCACTTTCATTACCCCCTGTTTTAGAACAAATCTTTGTATAATGACATGTATTTGGCTATAACTATACCTTTAAATTGACAATTGGCCTAGTTTACATTTTTCAAGATATATGCTTCAAATTTTGATCAAAGCAACACAGACTGTTTTCACACCTGTGGTGGCAATATGTGAACAGGTGATGACCCCTATCTGGTCCTAATTATGACCTGTTGTCATGGATATTTATTAAACATAGGTCCAATTGTTTCAGACGTGTAGCGAGACCTCTAGATTTTCAATATGTGTCATGAAAAATTAACTCGCGGCCCCATTGCCACTGCTTGCCAGAATATTGGGGCTACTGCTCCTATGCACCTGCAGAATTGTTGCTATTGTCATTATCATTCATTTTATACATGTACATTGTATGCTTATGATACCTGTTTATGACAATTGTCAAGTTGGTACCAAGAGTCATATCTGATCCCCATAACCAAAATGAACATGCATTCTTCACTTCATCAATAAATCTAATTGACTAAGTGCATTTTCACTATTTAAGTGTACTAAAACAACATTGCTCTACAAAAATCTGTTTTGAATTTTAAAATTATGGCTCAAGAGTCATTGACTTATGAAGTGTAGTGAGAGCCCTGGGTGTCGTAGATATCCAGATTTCTGTGTGATTTTAAAGACTTAAATGATTTCTGATGCCAGCATCAGCTATGGTATTTTGATTCCTCGTAATAATATTTACTAATTTCTTACCCACTGTATGCAGTGAATAATCAAACTAGATCACCCAAGTTTTCCCCAATGTTGGCTGTATCGAATGATTAAATCTATGTGTTTCAGTTTAACTCTGCTATTGAGAAACTCTCTCTCCTACTCATTCAGAAATCTCTATCAATGATGATATTTATATTATTATATCATATTTAGCATTAATAATGTAAGCTAATTGTCTGTGACCTACAATACAGCCTATGGTAAAACAACAACTACAGGTTCTGTCAGAAAATGTCATTCAGTCATTGGTATTGGAACCTCCATATTTATAAACTAGGCTAGTGGAGAATTGGATCTTTCCAAGGCTTGGGAAAGTGAGTGAATGACGTGTTTACCATTTTTCCAATAATTTTACTTTGCTACTGGCATCTTTCATACGAGGCATAGGCTTTGAGGCTGTTGTAGTGTTGCTATTCTCAATGATTTGTTCTAACATGCTTTTTGTATTGATTTGGGCGACTAATTATCACATTAAACATGTATATTGTAGACTAAATCAATACTGATCAATGGTTTGTCAGTATGAGTAACCCTTTCATTGTCTTAATAATTATTGTACATATACAATACATTTATATTACTTGGCTTCTGTTGAAAACACTTGTATACTCAATGGAGTTATGGACCAGGGATTATTGAATAGTGGTGCTACAGCCTGTTAACTGATTTCCGTAAGATTGTGTTGTCTTTTTAAACTTAACATGTTGTTGACTGTGTCACAGTTGTGCTTTCATCTCACGGGCTTATTAAAGACCGAGTGATGTAATTCAACAAGAAGAATTGAAGTATTTCTGTGATACTTGGTGATTCTATCATTTTCTTCCATTTTTATGAAGTATTTCTGCGATTTGTTGTTGAATGTTGTTGGTGATTCTATCATTTTCTCCCATTTTTATGAAGGATGGAATGTACTTATAGAAACATTGATTGTTGTTAATGGATACTCAAGTGTTGGAATATGGGACTTTAGTCAGTTATCTTTCCCTGATAAAATCTGAAGCAATCCAATTGGTAAGTAGGTCCTTACAGTTGAAATCCTCAGATTTTATCATTGAATTCCTATGTAAGGATAACAAAATATTTCATCGAATATCTTTCTTGTTAAAAAAAGATTATCAACAAAAGTGATGAAATTAAGATAGTTCTTTATCCTATAAATAGTTAGCTTGCACTTCAAATAAATTAAATGACTTACAGAAAAGTTCTTTAAGATTAATTTTGGCAAATAGACATTGAAAAGTAAGGGTAAAATCCGAGTAATCCAACTAATAAGACCTACCTATTTGAAGAGTATACAAGGGGAAATAACTGACTAAAGTCCCTTATTGTAATAAATTAATAATGAAGATTGTCTCACCATATATGGTAATATGATGAAATCATGGCTAGGCTTGGCCATGAATTGTTAATTTGTAGTGGAAGTATTAATTGATAATTTGATACACTATGGTTATTTATTAATACTGGAGTTTATAATTGGTTGTCTGCTACTATTGTGTGTAAGTAACTCTCCTGGATCAATGAATTTTTACTTTCATTTTGTTGAATTCTCGTTTGAGTTATTTTTAGTTTTTTTGCTGGCACAGTCTAATGGTTTGACTGTATACCGTCTGACACTGGCTGCAGTCTGTGAAATGAAAGACAATGTAGTTATTGGAACAAATCATCTGAGTCTTCTGCATTTTGTATTCTTTGAAGTATTTAGGTCACTCAAAAGAAATGTTCTGTTGTCTAAATTGAAAATTGTGTTTCCTTATTCAACTGTTAAGTTCACTGTGACTGACTCAGCTTTTGGTAGCATTCTAGTCTACTGATTCTATTTTAAACTTGCCTGAGCCATATCTTTAATGGTAGTAACAGGTTGCGGTTGCCAGAACCCAAGTAAAGGTTATCAGTGGAAACAGGATGACCTTTAATGTCAAGCCCTGTCCAAGTCTTAATCTCTCCACACAATTTTATTCTGGGTCAATTATTTATTTGATTACTGAAATTCGTCATGAAATTATTTTACATGTATTATTTATCAGATTTAATTTGTTGATTTCTTTTATTTCCTGTTTGTTTTGAATGCGAATTCTTCATACATGTACAATTTTATGGTTTTAGATTGGGGTTGATATGACTTGTTTCTTCACTAAATTTCTAGTTTGAACTTTCTGGCTGCAGCTGTTTCATTCTTTTAATTTCTTTCCTATTCAGATATTTAAGTTGAGATATGACTGTAGGAAAGTCACTTAAAATGTTTGAAATTAACATGTTTTAATACATCTTGATTTCTGAAAGAAAGATCAGATTCTATGTTGAGTCCAGTGATCAATATCGACTTTAAGGCGGAGCTGTCATCAATAAGGGATGATAATCAGTTATCTTCCCTGATAAAATCTGAAGCAATCCAATTGGTAAGTGGGTCATTACAGTTGGAATTCTCGTATTTTATCATTAAAGTCCTATGTAAGGACAACAAAATATTTCATCTTATATCTTTCTTGTTAATGAAGATATTAACAGAAGTGGTGAAATTTAGGTAGTTCTTTACCCTAAAATTACTTAGCTTGAATTTCAAACTAATTAAATGATTTACAAAAAAAATTTATTTAAGATTAATTTTGGCAATTGATATTGAAAAGTAAGGGTAAAATCTGAGTAATCCAACTAATTGGACCCACCCATATGAAGAGTATACAAGGGGAAATAACTGACTAAAGTCCCTAATTCTATCGATAGCGATGTATCGTCGATATTTTGTTATCGATTTGAATTTTGAAATATCCATAATAAAGCCTATGTAGATAAATGTATAAAAGTGTCGACATTTTTTAGATGAACCTTCTATAGTGAGCTGAAAAAGGAGTGCTGTCATAATATGAATGGGTAATAAACAAGCAATTTGTCAAAGATCTTTTTATAAATTTATTGTCAATACAAGTCCTTTTTACCAACTACTCACCAATTTAATGCAGGATACCTGGTATAACATTCCTGACAAATATGCATACATTATGAGTTTATGACAACATAAATGGACTGTATAGTACTGCAGTGAATGCATCGATATATATCGGTGTATCATCAATATTCATTTCTGGATATATTGATATTGTCGATATGCTTTTAGCCCAATCAATGACAGCTCTACTTTAGGACAACTTCTAAATGAGCCTCATGAAATGATTCAACAGGAATGGTTCTGAAGTTCAGACAATTAAGATTCAGATAATTATGACATTTTGGCACATTGACTGACATTTCTAAATAAAACATGTTTATTATTAATTAATTCAAGAAATACATGAGGACAATGACTAATGTTTGATAGCACAAAATGACACAGGTCTTCAAACAAACAAACTGTTAGATATAGAGTAAATTGCAATGTGGTTTGAGAGTTACAAAATGAACCAGTTGATAGCAAATTGATATGTTTAGATTTAAAAAGTGGTTATATGCTCTATGAACATAGTTTGAGATACTTAAATTTTGAAATAAATAAGAAATAATAGTCTCGGGTCAATGGGTGCAAAAATTATGAAAAAATGATATTTTTATTTCGAAGTACAAAGTCATGTGTTACTATTTTAAAGTTAAAATCATTTACAACTTTGTTCTTTTGTCATAAAAACTTAGGTCAGAATTGAATGAAATTCCTTGTGTGGGCTGGATTGTACCAGTACTTATAAATACAATAATCTGACAGTGGATATAAATAGGATCGGTAATCAAATAGTATGCCAAGAAAAAAAACTGAACTCTGCATAATTAATATTATGTTGATTAACTAAGTGTATGTGTTCATTGTCTAGACTTTTAAAATATAGATTTCTTCATGTGGATATTTTCCTGTTGTAGATCTATACATTTTGTATACTTAATAAACAGTTTACTGTACATTTATCTTAATGTTTAACTTGTTAAATCTTACAAGATTTATATAGGTTTATGTGTTCAGCCTATCCCTGTTAAATTGTTTATTTACATATTAAGAGGGCACCCCGGCATTTATAATGGGTTGTAATTATTGACTTCTATGTATTGTTCATTTTTAAAAAAAGTTTCCTAACTGGTGAATATGCTTGAAATGTATTATTTTGTTGTAAGAGCTCACTCTTAGTAATATTCCTATTGCGGGGCTTTTTCAGCCTATCTCATGGGGCCGAATATGGGCCCCGTTCTCAATGCCAAATAACTACCATTTTTCCCAATTTCAAGAAAAAAAATCCCAATCTTGTAAAATAATTCCCTTTGAACAGGATGTCTTTTGCCTTTACAAAAGAAACCATGTGATTTCATGCAAAAAATAATAAAATACATGAGAATTTGCATTGAATGCCTCACTGAACTGCAAGAACAAACTCTTTAAGAGCACTGCAGCACTTTCAGAGACACTAAAGCAAGGCATATAAAGGTTTAATGCAGAAAACTTAATGATGAAATTTCCCAATTGGGTTAATTTGTCAATATTTTTTTCCCAAATCAGACTATTTACAGCGTTAAAAATTCCTAATTTGGGCAGGGGCCTTTTTCCCAAACTCCCCCTGAAAAAGCCCTGTCTTGTTCTGGTCCCTGTTTCTTATACAAAGTGTTTTCCTTCTGTAATGTTGCTATTTGATTTTAAAATTTGATATTCTACTCTTTGATTATATCATAACTCCAGTTTAAAATTATCCCAACTGAAAGTTGCTACTTTGAATACGTAAGGTTACAATGTTATATGTCTTCTTTTATAGACAATTTATAAGTCCCCTAATACTGGTGTTGAACTGCCACCGCCAGCAATAATATTAAAGAGCCCCAGGAGCTTGTTTAAAGCTGCTTAAACTGAACAGTCAAGTAGTGCTTACCCCAGAACTGGTATAAAAGCCCCATTGTATTTGTTTCCTACAACCCCCGCACACCCACCCTGTACTAAAAAAATATATGTATATTTAGTTTAATTTTAGACCTTTAATACAGTTATATTAAGTATACAAGAATGTAACTTCAGTGTTAGATTTTATTTTTTAGACCAACTTGCCCAGGGAGCAAGTATTACCTTACATTAACTTGCCCTTTGTACCTTATGGTTGTCCCAACATTTATCAACTACTTGTGCCATTTTTATAACTGAATATACACTTCTGACAGTATTAACTTTGATGTTTCATTTCCTTTTTTATAAGAAACATTTTATTTCTGCATTAATACATAAACTTTGAAAGATTGACTAGATTAAGAGGAACAAATATATTGCGGGCGGTCAGTCACAGAATGACCAACAAAACTCTCAAAACCCGGGTCGATAGCGCAATTGGTAGCGCGCCGGGATTTGGATACTCGTGCCCGAGGGGGTGCGGGTTCGAATCCCACCCGGGGAGGTTATACCCTTCCATGAAAATTAGACAATAATGTCAATTTTCCTCCATTATTTAGATAATATGGAGAAGTTTCCGGCCTTGTGGAAGGGTAGGTGAGTACTGGTTATAGACAAAGGTCCAGGAAAGCTAGGTTAGGTGCGCTGGACGCCGTGAAATGACCTAAAATGTGTTGATACGGCGTTAAATCCAATAAATACATACAAAACTCTCAAATGATGACTTGTTTTGCAAAATTTGGTTTTAAGCCCCTAAATGTTGACTTGCCTAGCGGAAGAGCTACTAGTACTATTGTAACCAACTTGCCCTGTTGATTTTCAACTCGGCAGGGCAAGTGGGCAAATGCTTATTTCTAACACTGATTAAATTTGGTAAAATAAGATACATTTATTGTAAGACTACTATTTAACATATATGTATATCCCGTACTATATACATGTATAATGTAAGATATAAGTTAGTCAATGATGACGGTGGTGTTAAAGAGATAGGGTGATAAATCTTTGTCAATAGACACCATCTTGTTTGAAATATTACCTGTATCAATATGAAATAAAACATTGTTAAATTGTGACATTCTCTGTTGGCTATGTCATCTAGGTTACATTATCATACAATATATAGTTTATATACATGTAGAATATAGGGTTTCCATATAGGTTATATATATATACAACATCTTGCTTATCATTGTAATTGTATTCGGTTGATGGACTGTTGATTTTAAAAGTGGTTTGTTACAGCCATGTATAATATACGGTTGGGTTGTTAAATAGTGTATGTTGTAATTTAGTCTTCAAAACAAACCTTCATCCCACTGCAATCTGGACAAATAAGGTTTTCATGTTGAAAATTTTCATTAATTTGTGAATCATGGGCGCCGTCCACTTTAGACCTACATCGATTACAACGTAATGATAGAGCCATGGTCCGTTGGATCTGCAGTGTTAAGCCTAATGATAATGTCACCACAGATTCCCTGTACACCCAATCTAGGAATTCAAGAGATAGCCATAGCTCATCGTACCAAACGTCTGAGGTGGTTTGGCTATGCTTCTCGCAACAACTGTACCAACAACATCATGAACATGGATATTCCAAGGGCCCGTGGTCGTGGAAGACCTAGAAAATCTTGGTCAGATTGCATCAAGACCGATTTAAGTGTATGTGGTATGGGCAATACCAGTCCACACAATAGGGACGGATGGAGAGCTAGTGTTAGACGATCAAGCCGCCTGCTGTCTACCTCAGTATCTGGGACACCCGCAGCAGATGACAAATAAACTCAGGATATGTATGTATGTATAATAAATCTGGACATGCAAGCAGCACTCCAGTGTTAGGATGCACACTAAGGGAACAAAAGGTCTCAGGTTTGTACCCCATTAATGGTACTGCTAACTTCTATGAGTAAGAAAATAATTACAGTTGTTCTATTCAACTCAGGAGGGGTAAATGGGTACTGTGAGGGATCACCTGCCTGAAGTCAATTTTCAATGATCAAGAGTTTAGTACAAAATTGTCAAGTTGGCTTAAAATGTATATGGAAAGCATACTTTAAACCCTTAATCCCAGCAAGATCCACAGTTGTTCAGCATCAACTGAATACTCATGTACTTTGCTAAGAAAATTGTTAACTTTGAACAATTAACAGAAAATGTTTACTTACTGTTACGTAAGTTTTATCATTCATTGTTTGATATAGTTTTAAAATCAGTTTGACTTCGTAGCAGTAATAAAATGTTGAAGACATGGTGCATATTTTGATATCTAACAGTTTAACTATTTTAGGTATGTTTAATGTACTTCAGTCTTCAAGATATAATATTTTCATAAATTCTGCTGATGAATGAAACTTAGTTAAATTATCATGTATAATACAGTTTTCGGATTTAGCCGTTGGACCGTGGACTCACCACTAATATTGCCATTGGTCCGGTGACTTTTAGAATGTAAGGTCCACCAACTTTTTACAGCCATCATGGGCAGACCCTCATTAAAACACAAACCAGTACAACACAAAACGTTCCGTAACGATTAATTCGGAACTCCTCGGCCATTCACTGCGAATAATCTTGGACATATTTAGACGCTATTTTGAAACTACTGGTGTTGAAGTAAACAAATATACGATCATTTAGACAATGAGTGATGTTTCGTTTTTAGTCCATAAATTTTGAAACATCACTCATTGCCTTAACGATCGTGTATTTGTTTATTAGATTAGAATATTCGCGGCGAATGGCCGAGGGTATGTATTGTTTTGTAATGTTTAGGGTAATTGAACAGGCTTCTGTTCAGTAAATCCATCAGTTTCCTAATATTGCATTGTTAAGTACTAGGCTACCTATATGACTTGGATTTAAAGCACATGTTTTGTAATCCTTTACCTGGACTGTTTTAAATAACCATTGCTGTCCTTAAACTAATTATGAACATAGGCAGTAATTGCATGACTGTATGTATATCATATAATGTACCTGTATAATTATATGTAAATGAATTAATGTATCCCAAATTTGATAAAGATTTACTGCTTTATATGTCACAAAGTTTCACTTCAAAGTCTTAAAATGACTGTTCTATACCATTCCTTTATAGTATTCTATACTGTACCCACCAAAAGTTTGGAGACAAAATAAATTTACCACAATTCTTGAAGTTGGATGATTATTTTTGAAGAATCATAATTTTTAATATATTTAAGTGTGCCTTGTGATAATCACAGATTACCACAAATTTCATAAATTTATGAGATTCAGCATCTGATATCCAACAGCTTCCAAAATGTTATTATTTTCTATAACATAGATTTTAAGCTACTTTGGTAGTCTTAACTACAAATAGTAACCATAAAGAAATAGTAAAACTGAAAAGTTTTCAAAATACATACAGGGCTCGACATTAACTTTTTTTTAAACTTGTCCTGTCTGACAAGTACTATTAAAAACCACTTGTCCTGACCAAAATCCAACTTGTCCTGACCTTCAGTCATACTGGATAGATTTGAAATAGTTTCAATAAGGGTAATGACAATTCAAACAACCAAGTTTACCATTTTGTATGTTTTATTTAAAATAACGAAACATTTACTCATAATAACAGAACTATTTATTTAACTGAGAATAAACAACTAACAATTATCATATACATGCACATTGTTTTGACGGTGTTAAGTCAAAACTTTTGGTTCATTTAATCGTTTATGGAAAACAGATATTTTACAAAAGTTAACATTTTTGGAAAGAAAATTAAATTATGCATCCAATGATGTTACTTTTAGTTTTGTATCTTCCTTTACAATAGAATAGCTAGCAAGGTCATTGCAAATTAGAAATTAAATTATTGCAAAAAATCCGACGTTTTTTGGCGATTTTTTCTGAAAAAAACAACAACGACAACATCAAAATCGGAAACGGACATATTGCGTTTGCAATAATTGATTTTCTTATGCTGAAAACGGAATTAAAATATTCGCATCAGAAAAAAAGTTACATGTGTATTTGTAATGCGAGGTAAAAATCCGATTTTACCTAATGCTTTTTAAGTTTATTCACACTTTTAACACGGACATCATTTCCCATGACAAACTTTACTAATTTTAATTAAATTACAACTTATTGCTTCGTAACATGATAATTAATACACCCCTCTCCAATTGATTTCCTGTCTATCTACTTACAAAGATAAGCGGCGGCGATTTTCTTTTGATTAGAAAAGCACCGCTCCATATGACGTATTTGCCACGTGCCATATTGAATACTTCAAAAACGCACCGCAATACAAGATAAAGTTTGGGACCACAAGTATGATAGAAAATTTATTCGTCGGCGCAATTAATTTAAAGAAGCGTACGTATCAACAACTTTCCGTGTTGACATGTCCCATTAATCTCTCCTCGCATTGATATTATAACAGCGTACATAAATAAATTAATAAACAATAAATAATCTTCGGACATAAAGTTTATCGTGCCATAATTGTTCTTTTTCATAAATTTTTATTCGATCATGTTTGTGCCTATTATTAATTAGTATTTTTTTTAAATAAAATTTAACGGTGTTTTTTCAAGTCGCGATTTATATGCATTTTTCATATGTAATTGTCGCATTAATGATTTATCATAATAAATATTGTTTGTAACAGTTTATTTAAAAGTGTTGTGAAGTTTAACCAGATTTATAAACTTGGCAGCACAAAGTTATTTTCACGAAAAAGTCGTTTTGTAACAGATAAAAGGTGTTACAAATATTAATAATACAAATAATAAGGACAACAATTATCAACGAAACATTCAATAAAAAAAATGCTACAATTTGTCAATTTTGATTTACCAACAATTGCACTTGAATGGAAAAGTGTTACAAATTAAAATAAAAATAAAAACATTTTGAAATTAGAATAATATTTGTGCAGAATAAATTAACTTTTAAAAAAGCGCGAATTAATTTCCAGGCAGTGACCTTGATTTAATATCTTGCTCAATCTAACACCAAGTCATCTTATTTCACCCGCTGTGCTTATCGTTACGCTTATCGATCTAAAGATCGATTGCATACACATGACGGATATATGCGTCACGCGGCGATCAGAGGTTTAATACGTAGGGCGCGTTCCATTCTACCATTCCGGACACGTTCTTCATGTTCTGTCCAGGATGTGTGATTGGAATGAAATGGAACAAGAAACTGTCCGGGACATTTGAATGGAATGAAACAGAACGCGTAACACAAAATGGCTTATTTCCTTGCTGGCGTATGCAGAATCGCCTCTTCTAACAGAAATAAAGCCTATTTATACTCATGTCCACTTATTACAACTTATAACGCGAAAACTAGTAAGAAATTTTACTTCACCTATCGTCCAATGCTTTGTCAGCCATCTTGGATTCCACGATGCACCTACTCGACTGCGGGGACGGTCGGAACACGTTCTGAACGTTGTGCCGATTTGTTCCATTGTAATTCTGTATGTTCTGGACGTTACAGACAGTGAATGGAACGCGCCCGTAGAGTCTGTCGGCGTATCGATTGAAGTTTAGGGGACGCATATTAGCGGCACTCGTAATAGAGAGCAGCAAAATAGTTACGTTTATATAAGACATTCGTACAGAATGGGTTAAGACATGCTTTTCAATATCCCAAACTACTTGTCCCGTCGGACAACCGGCTTTATAAAGTACTTGTCCGGACCTTGGTTTCACTTGTCCCGGACAGTCGGACAATGGTTAATGTGGAGCCCTGTACATAGTGATCAAATTTTTCTTGAAATGTATGTAGTACGCTTACCAAGTGAAAATGTCTCTAAACTTTTGGTGGGTACTGTATACATATACTATATATGTTCGCATTATTATGTTATCATGCTTCACAATCTTCCTTCTTTGATATCTTATATACTTGCTTGATAAATCATCTGTAGGAAATGGTAATATTTAAATGCATTATACTGGTACATGTATATCTTTACTTTAAAGACTTCAAAGTCACGGATGTGGATTGTGGAATTTCTGTGCCCGACTTGTCCTTCTTGTACATTAATCTGCGGATAAGTAAATATCCAACCCTTTCTTGTTGTATTGTTTAGCTGTAAATAATATGATGACATAGCAATTCATAATAATAAAGATGTCTCAATGTTTCAATTATTATACTCAAGATTAGTCTAGTTTATAGTCAATTATTTGTTATTACTTGTAGCACTGTATGTATTTTATATCATTAGTTCTGAGACAATATCTCTTTTTGAGAATTGAACTTCTGGACAAGTGCATTTTATTTCTGACCATTTGATTTTCAGATTGTCCTTGGACAAGTGGAAAAAACTTAAATTCCATACCCCTGCTCTAAACGGCAACAAATCTTTGGTCAGTTATCGAATTATTATTACAAAAAATGTGGTCTCTTGCCAATTTCATTGAAAATTATTCATGTTGGAAGCTCTTGTGGTAGTGTTTTACAGGCTGTTGTTGAAAGGTGGCTGTTGTTGACTAACAGTTGAGTGATGGACATTAAGGAAGATGTTACTGTATATATCATATCATGTATATTATGTATATAATATGTTAGCAGGAAATTATTACATGTAATTAAAATATTCAGTTCATCTTAGGTGTATTATGTTGTTGAAACATCATATTATATATGTATCGTGGTTGATATGGGTGACTTGTCTTCTTCTTTTTTCTTTATGTTATTCATTTTTTGTATCTAATTGTGCCCTACAAGTCTTCTCATTTGGGGTGGGGGATCATGGGTTCCACGCCCAGGTGTGGCATACTTTCATGGAGTTTGGTCATGAAATAGTTTCTTCTGCCATTCTCCCACCTACCACTGATCCTAAATCATGTAGGGCTGTAATCAGTCACTGACAGAAGTATGCACCTATTAACTGACTAACCAGCTAAATACAGAGATTTAGCCTTTCCATGAATGATGAGTAGGTTGACTGACCTATACACTGTGTTGCTACAGCCATAAACCCAACCAATGAAATATAATTGCTAATTTTAATGTCTAAGAAATTTACGTAATTTGTAAATCTGTCTTTCTCAGTATTCTGAAAGTAGGTTTTCAGTATTTCCAAAACTTTCAAATTCCACCCATGTATAATAGCTTCAAATCAAATGACCTGTTGGTCAATGACTAAGATCTTCTATAATGATTTTAAATGCTTCCACGCCACGTGCTTCATATTAAGTGATAAAATATTAAACCTAGAGTATGTGGCTAACCAATGCATGATAATATAATTGTATTTTATAACCATATTAAGTTCAAGTATTAATATATTGTGGTTGAATAGTATTTTTAGATTAGCCTGTACATTTGTATTTTACATTGTACTATATTTAGGACTGACTACATCGTCTTAAGTTATGTCGTTTTACTTCTTAAATAACCTTGCCACATTACTTGTAGATTTGATTCAGAGATGACATAGGTTGTTTTATTTTGATTTGTGATATGTTCCTGAATTTGTGATAAAAGCATGAAAGTTTTTGTTTGAATATTGTAGTTGTTTTTGAATTGTAGCATTTTTAATTTGTGATAATTTTTAGTTTTGTGATGGAACCATTTTGTTTTAATTTTGACAATTTTTTAAACGGTCACAATCATATAATGTTTTAATTTGTGATAATATTTAAATTTGTGATTGAGGATTTTGTTGGAATATTGATAATTGACAATTATTTTTTAATTTTAGTGGTCATGTAACTATAATGTGTCAATTTTTGACGAAAACAATGAATCCATTCTTATTGCTGGATGTATGTAAATAATTCTGTTCTGTTCTGTTCTGTAAATAGTGGTTGAAATATTTCATCAGGTGTTAAATTGTTGTACTATTTATGGTATACCGTATTACTTTCTTGTTGAATCTGTGTATCCTTGTTCAAATCTCAAGGTTAGTGACTTTATTATATAAATAACATATATTGTATATACATCACATATGAGATATCCTTTGTATATACTGGTTATGGTTTTTTTTTAAGTTTTTTTTTCAAAACCACCCATCTTTCTGTATTTTGTGATTTTTTGTACTTTAATTTCCTAAGTTGTGAGAAAATATTGTGGGACAAATTGCGAAAAAGTTTAAATAATTTTACTGGGTATTCTCTTTTTCTTGAATCAGAGTGAACGGTTTAAAAGGTTAACCAGTTAACTCTGAAAAAGTTCTTGTTTCTGACTCCGCCAAAAAAGAAAATGGACATAGAATGGTTTCTGTTACATTTTAATATATTTTTATGGTTGGTAACATAGGCGGATCCAGCAGATTCATATAAAGTCAACCAGACCCCCTCCCCCCCTGGAATTTCCAAAATGTACCTGCCCATATGATTGTGGATTTCTTGACTGTAGGTCAGTTTTAAGTAGCATGAAGCAAATTTTCTCGGTGCTTAACACAGAAATTAATGGTTATGTAGGTTTATTAATGATATATTGCATTATTCTGCAAAAAGTGTAAGACCCCCTAGAAAAAGTTCGGACCCCCCCTCCCCAGAAAAAGTTTGGACCCCCCTCTAGAAAAAAATTCTGGATCCGCCCCTGGGAAATAATCAGCTTTTAACTGTAAAATTTTGGTCATGGTTTTTATGAATCTTTGTCATTTATCCATCGTGAAAAGGCCTAATTTCGGCTCCATTTTGAGGGAAAAATCACTGTCTTGTATATGAAATGATTTTATGCAACTAAAATACATATAGTGTCGTAGTTCTGTGTTCTCTATGTCAACTTGTATTTCTAACTATCTGTTTCACCATGTAAATATATCCTACTCATGGATACTTGAACAAATGTAAATAAGTTTAAGAAAAACAAGGATGGTTCTTTGTACATGTATAAAATATCATGTATATAAGTTCAGATTGAGTAAGTAAACCAGTGAAAGTTGGATTGATATCATTTAAGGTGTGGTAAAATGATTGCTTTTTCTTGCATATATATTTTTAAAGGGCTGACTTTTATCTATGCATCTATATCAGTATATGTACTGCTTGACTCCTCTTTGTGTATTACTAGCAGGTGCACTTTAGAATATGAATAAAAGTTCAAAAATGACAGGAAATAAATTTTTTAAAAGAAATTAAGCAGGAAATTAGTGAATGCCATCATTAAAATTCTAGGTTAATGGATAGCTCATATTGTTAAGCTCTTCTATCAACACAGGGTTTCATTGTCAAAGTGTCTAGTGGGTTTGATTCCCAGTCTGAATCTACATGCCACTTAGTGGAGCCCGGCTAGCTCAGTTGGTAGCACGCTAGTCTACTGATCCAGTGGTCGTGGGTTCGATTCCTGGAGGGGGCATACTTATCGTGGAGCTTGGCCATGAAATTATTTCTATGGCCATTCTCCCTCCTTCCAATGATTTTTAATTATGTAGGGCAGTTGTCAGTCACTGACGAAAGTATACACTTAGTAGTTGGTTAACAGCTTAATCCAGAGATTAAGCCTTTCCAGGAGTGAGTAGATTGACTGACCGCCGTTATATGACCAATACAATGTGTTGCTACAACGTTAAACCCAACAAGAACAAAAAAACAACAACCATACTTGGTTCTGAGAAGAGCTGTTGTATGTGATTTAGAATCAGTAAAAGTAGGGAGAATGGTCATAGAAATTGTTTCATTACCAAGATCAGGAATAGTATGCTCTGCCTAGGAATGGAACCCATTACCCCTCGATCAGTAGACTAGTGCGCTACTGGCTCAGCTTAAAGTACAGCTTTTTCTCTAACTATCTTGTGTTTGATATGTAATACTTTTCTACTACCAGGGCTTTTTCAGCCTATCTCACAGGGCCGAATATGGGCCCCAATGCCAAATAACGTCCATTTTTCCCAATTTAAAGAAATAAATTCCCAATCTTGTTAAATAATTCCCTTTGAACAGGATGTATTTTGCCTTTACAAAAGAAACCATGAGATTTCATGTAAAAATAATAAATACATGAGAATTTGCATTGAATGCCTCACTGAACTGTCAGAACAAACTTTAAGAGCACTGCAACACTTTCAGAGACACCAAAGCAAGGCATATAAAGATTTAATGCTGAAGATTAATCATGAAATTTCCCAATTGGGTGGATTTGTCGACATTTTTTCCCAAATCAGACTATTTACACAGTTAATATTTTTCCCAATTTGGGCAGGGGCCTTTTTCCCAAAACCCCCTGAAAAAGCCCTGACTACAAATATTTTTATATTTCTATTCAAGCTCTGATTGTGTTATCAACCAATAGTGATGTAAGACATGTCTCAATTCTGACTTGTACATGTATAACATGGTGTTGGCGGTGTGTATTGAAGTATTGGAAATTTTTATTCTGAGTCATAATTTTTAATGTATAAATGGAAATCATACTCTCAAGCACTGGCTTCTATGATGTGTTGTTTGGTAGTCCATTTATTATTCATTTTTTGTCACTTTCAGTATTGTCATCTAATAATTTGTACTTTCTTTTCTTAAGAACTTCTTGTGTTTATTTTAAAATATGAAAGAGAAAGTAGATTTACAAAATAGTCTGAGTCACTTGTATTGTAACTATTAGGCAATGAAATCTGTCATTTTGGATATGATTTATTGTTGTCTCCATTACAGTGGATGTTGTGTTTTATGAATTTTTAAGATTTGAAAAAGAGGTTTCCCAAAATGGTCTTTTTTGCTTGTACGTCTTTTGATAATTTTGGTGTCAAATTCATATGACATCATACATGGAAAACATATGGTCCCAGGCAAACCTAGGAAAATGTTTTTCTCATTCTCAATGATTCTGTTGATGTGTGAATATTCAAACCACATTTTAATGTTCTGTTAGTAAAATCTCAAGTATTGCCTCTTCAAAAATGCATGAGACAACTTTGAAGATAGTGAAAAACAGAAAATAGATCTAGTTATTGTCAATTTTTATTACAATACCCTCCTCCATTATTAAGTGGTTATAGTTATGATAAATCAGTTTTCTCTTAACAGAAATGTCATTGATTTACTCCCAACTACCAGTCTTGGTTTCATGATTTGAGAAAAGCTGCTTGGCTAGCTCAGTCAGTCACTGATTGAAGTATGTGCCTAGTAACTTATTAACAGCTAAATCCAGTGATTAACCTTTAAGAACTGTGAGGTTGACTGTCCACCATGATATGACCTATACAATGTGTTGCTAGGGTGTTTAACTCAACCCAACCAAGAAAAAGTATTTGAGAAATTAGGCAGTAATGGTTGCTTGTGGAAGATTCAGGGGTTTATTCTTGTGTCAAATTCCAAAAACAATATTTAAGTGAAGAGTCTTCAGGGTTATGACTGTTGATAAAGGAACTAAAAGTTGTTCTAATTCAAAACAATTCTGACTACACTTAATTAAACTGACGTTATAATCATAGGTTATTATACATTTTACTGTACAATACAGAAATATATTTGGACAAGTACACAGCTTGGAAAGTCATATTGGACGAGCCGTTAGACTTTTCAAGCTGTGTTCGAGTCCGAATATATTTGGTATTGTATCTAGTAAAATGTATAATAACCTTCTTTGTTATACATCTTTCATATTCTTTGAAATAATCATTATCATTTGATCTTTAAAGATTAAAATCGGAAACCAGACTAGCATCGTTTAGTGCACATGTACCCAACTGTCCAATACCATAATAATAAATATCTTTTGAATCCAATACGGGAATATATTGGACGGTCATGTGGTACAAAATTAAATGCAGATTGTTGATTGGTTACATTTATTAGATATATATTAATGATATATATTTTCTATATTTTCAGACATGGGGTAATATATTACAAGCTCAAGATTATATCCAAGGTGCTAGCTATGTTTGTATCAATGGTTTACGATTGAGGGTTACATTATACGGCCCTCTAAGTGTATTGACTATTTTATCATGTCAAGGAACTAGTCAAAGTCATGGCAAAGAAACCTGATGGAAGGACATTCAATGTCAGTGTGATTGGTTTGTCCGGTACCGAGAAGGAGAAAGGCTCATACGGGGTCGGGAAATCATGTTTGTGCAATAGATTCATTCATGCTGAGGCGGACGATTACCATCATGAACATATCTCGGTGCTTAGCCAATCAGATTTTGGTGGGCGTGTCATCAATAATGATCATTTTCTGTACTGGGGAGAGGTGACAAAACCTGATGAAGGAAGTAACTTCACATTCCATGTGATAGAGCAGACAGAGTTTATAGATGATGTATCGTTCACACCATTTAAAACTGGACGTACTGACCCCTATACTAAAAGATGTGTACTCACGAAAGTCACGTCAGCTGAAAAACTCATGTATATATGCAAAGATCAACTTGGTAAATAATTTTGTTATGTTTTGTTCTACATTTGTAGGGGAGACCAATCTTCTTCCAATGAAATTGCATGTTACAGTAAAGTTCCGCCATTAAGACCAGCAAAATAGACGGTCTTAATAGCGAAACGGTCTTATTATATAGAGACCCTTTTGTTCACAAATTAAGCATTTGGGTCTAAATAATTGTCACAATTCTCATGATTTTGAAATAACAAAAGTGGTCTTAATAGCGGAACTTTACTGTACAATTAAAAACTCTTCAGTAACAATGATGTCTTTCTGGGATTTTCTTATTTAAAATAGTAACCAATGCACATGTTTATTTTCTTAAAATGGTGGCGTCTTAGTTTTATATATTTTATATATAGACTATGTTAATGTAATCTATGAAGGAATATGCTATGTGAAAACCCAATCTAAAATTCTCTGGTCCCTTATTCGATTATTTTAGATCTGACAAGCTCACAGTTCAGGTCACATTCAGATGACCTTTGCTCTATTATAATATTCATGATGAATGCACAATGAATCGTCCTATCACAGCACAGGAATAACACACTATCAAAATAGCCCTGAAAACTTTATTAGGTTTATATTTATGTAAAGGACTGTAAATAGACATTTTAGCTAGCTTTGTCAGAGAACAGTTGCACTATCCTACTCAGTCAACTACATCAGCATAACACTTCCTGGTTATCGTTTTTGTTTCATCATTTAAAAACTTTTAAAACTGCTGAATGGTTTCACTTAAGTTAATTCTCCGGTCCATTTTTTTCCCTTTGAAATCTCAAATTAATTCATCTATTATCAAACTGTACATATAATGATATGTAAAAATGAATACATAATATAAGCTTGCTTGATATATAATAAATACCATGCAAGTGCATTCTTGTGAAATGCCCGTTTTTAGTTTTAACCAATCTGTGTACATAGAATTTCATAAGTTTGTATTAAACATCAGTTTTCAACATTTTCAAATGATATTGCCCATGTTTGTATGGGCTGATGATCTGATACAAAATATACATGTTGTTGTTGATAGTGGTTAGGTTGAAATCAACTGGTCTCAAAAAATGTGTAGATCAATAGACCTAATCCGGAATAGACTATATCCGGAATTCAAATATTTGGGTTTTTCCATGTAGGTACAAACAAACTTTTACTGTTACAATGAAAACACGTGTACAAAGAATAATAGGATTTAATCCATATTTCGTGATTTTTATCAATAATGGGTAACACATTTTGTTTGTACCTACATCACACAGACGGGAAAACCCACAAAATTGAGTTCCGAATTAAGTCTATTCAAATTTATGGGTTTTTCCGTCCGTGCACAGCCAGTACAAACAAATTTTTCTACACATTATTGCTAAATAGCACGAACTATGGATGAAATCCTATTGTTCTTTGTACATGTGTTTTCATTGTAACGGTGGAGGTTTGTTTGTACCGTAGGGGAAAACCCAAATAATTGAATTTTGGATACAGTCTATTATTTAGATGAGTTAATATCTTTTGTGGATGTGTGTTTTAATCATTTTATACTTGATATAAGAAGGAGACATACAATGATTGATTTAGGGCTTAACAGTAAAGGTTGGCCTATTGACCCTGATGACCTACAGTACCCACCAAAAGTTTGGAGACAAATGAAATTTACTTCAAATCTTTAATTTTTGTGATTATTTTTGTAGAAACATTATTTTTAATACATTGTATATTTAAGTTTGGTTTGTGATAGAATGAAAAAAAATGAATGCAACACATTTTTAAGATTCAGCATCTGACATCCCAAAGCCTCCAAAACCATGTTTATTGTAATTATTTTCTATAACCTAGCTTTTATGCTATTTTTGTAGTCTCAGTTATAATTATAACCAAACTGGAAAGCAAAACTGAAAGGCATTTCAAAATAATCAGCTATCAAATTTTAGATAAAAGCTATTCGGTAAGCCTACAAAATGAAAATGTCTCCAAACTTATGGTGGGTACTGTATATTTGGGTTCTGGCAACTTGTTACTGCTAGGAAACATTTGGCTAGTGAAATATGTTGCTAGTAGTCCAGTTTAAATAATTTATGTCAAGGCCACAACAAGTTGATATGTTCTACGGATTTTTCTAGAAAAAAATGGGGCGAGCAAGCGAAGAAAAAAAATTTAAAAAATCTTAATTCAGTTGCTTTATATAGCGGTTTGACCACATTTTATGAGCGAGCGTGGAAATAAAAATATTTTTTTTGTAAAAAACGTCAAAATTAAGGTGCGAGCGAATCCATAGAACATATGATTAATTTATTGTGGCCCAAGTCTAGTTTAATGTTGTTCATACATTTCTCTATGTATGGTTAAATGTTAAATTACTAAAACTTTTATTCCAGGAATGGAAACAGACAGCACATATGAGCAGAAACTAATGCCCGATGGAAAGTTAAACATCGATGGGATTTTATGTTGTTTTGATGTCAGCAATGTGGCAGATAGAAGCTTGGAGAAGCAAGTAGAATTCTGTGTTGTACTTCTAAATAATGCCATGAAAACGAAAAAACCTGTTGTATTGGTTACTACCAAAAATGACAGCGTTGACGGTGACTATGTAAAGGAAGTGGAAAAAATGCTAACTAGAAAAGAATTTAGTAAATATAGCATTCCGATAGTTGAGACGTCTGCTCATAAGAATGTTAATGTGGAATCTGCCTTTTTGTTGTTAGCTCATATGATAATGGATAAATCCAAGGCCAGAACTAAAGTAATTTCTTATAACGAAGCGGCTAGAGCTAAGAAAGAAATCATGGAAGTGGCGAAAGAGGCGTTTAAGAATTTAATGAAAAGTAAAATTACGGACTCGAAATGGAAATGGGTGCAAGCTCGGAAAAAACTAGAAAAAGAACCTGATTATCAACACTATATAGATTTATTTGGTACAGACGATGCTAGAAATCTAGTCAGACAGCATTTACGTCAGTTACGAGAAGAACTAATACGTCAAAAAATGAATCTGTTCATGAAGAGATTACCAGATGTGTTAAATCATTTTCTACCGGATTTAGAAACTATTGGTGACAGGTAAGTTCATGCTTTATAATAAAGATCTCATCCAGAACTCAAATGTGTGGGTTTGCACATGTTGTGTAAGCTATAGCATGTTCATATTGACATGTGACTGGTTAACACAACATTTATTATAGATTTGCACAACCAAAGTACATCATATTTTTGTTAAATTTTATTCTACTGTCAGTGACTCACACATTAACCTCACTGATTTAAATACTCGCAGTACTTCTGTACTTATGGTCAATTTAAATTAGCGAGGTCAATTTATTCATGGCTGTTCGGCCCGATATGACCTCTCTGTGTTGGTGCGCCGTAGAACCCAAACAAACAAACAAACAATTATTCATGGCTGACAGTTAAACAAAAGGTAACTATACAAAACATAAAAGACATAAATGTATGAGAGAGCTATGTTATAGACAAAATTTTTGTCTAGGACAAACAATTCATACATGAGCATGAATAAAAGACTTGACTTGCCCAGTTGAACATTGGTTGTAAAATATGCTGCAATTTATATGAGATTGACAATATGGTTATAAAACTCATGAATGCAATGTGATGTACCTATTAAGTGAATGATATTTAGCAAACCCAGATCGGTAGCGCAGTTGGTAGTGCACTGGGATTTTGAATCTTGTGTCTTGAATGGAGGACGGGTTCGAATCCCACCTGGAGAGGTTATACCCCTCCATTAAAATTAGACAATTATGTCAATTTTCCTCCATTAATAAACTATGTGGAGAAGTTTCCGCCTTGTGGAAGGGAAGGTGAGCTCTGGTTATTGAGGGGGTCTAGGAAAGCCAGGTAAAGTGCACTGGACGCGGTAAAATAACCAAAATGTGTTGACATGGGTTAAACCCAGTATAAATAAAAAACATATAGTGATTGTTCTTTGTTTTATGGTTCGTTCTCAGCTTCTGAATATGAATACATTATTAAATGAATAAAACGAAAATTTGTCCAGTATGAAGCCTGATGAATCTAGGTTGAATCATTGGGACTCAATGTATTGTTTAACCCTTTACTGGTTGCGACATGCATGAAAAGTAGCCATTTTTTCACTATTACGCGCTAGGGCTATTTCAAGATGCTCTAATTTCATTACTAATTATCATAGACAATAGGGTAAAACCTAAAACCATTGATTTCTTCATTCAAAATAACTGAACATGGTATAACTAGTGCAAGTAGTGTGTCATCATATATCACGACAATAAATCTTACTATAATACATTTAACTATACCATACTTGAGGAACATAGTACCACTTGATATAGATATACATATATATCATAATATGATTAGAATATGACGGAAATGCTGGTACTTTATTGAAGTGTTAAGATTATCAACTATTTCCTGATATGTCTTGTTGTCTATAGCAATTAAAATACTAAGGAAGTAAATGCCAAACATAGAATAAGACATTGTAAGGATGAAATGTACACATGAGTATTATGTAACAATAACAATTGAGATGTACAGTGCCATCCATAATTACCTTTACACTTTTGTAAATGTATGATTTGTTTTTAAATTCTTACCAATACTTGATAGATTAAAAACATATTTTCAGATACATGCACATGTATAACAATTACAGTTGTATAAAGTATCATTACTCTCCTTTCAAATTTTACAATCTATTTTAACTTAACCAATGCATAAATACATCTAAACTAAGATTTAATTGTGTTAATGAAAAACCAGCTTTTTTCAAAGTGTAAAGGTAATTTTGGATGGCACTGTATAGGAATTTTATAACTTACATAAATCTTACATTGGTATTTCTACATGCAGTTTGTTCCAATATGTGACTGATGAGTTATGGCTTGTTCATAATGACTTGAGTCAAGTTATATAATCTTAACAGGGCTCAACCTTACTTTTTAAATTAGGGTGGCTGGTTGGCAGGGTTGGACAGTTTTTGCCAACCTAAATTAAACGGCAAGGAAAAAATAGGATGGCAAAAACTGGAAAAAAAATTCTCAAATTTAAAACAAAATTTGTACTTTAAACTGATTGGAAATGCTTATTACATTAATATTGAAAGCACCATTGACTAATACAGTAATAACAAATACATTTATAATAATAACATTTTGCCCAGGGTTGGACAGTTCTTGCTGTTGGAAAAAACAGGGTGAAAAAAACTGGCAAAAACTAAATTTCTCAAAAGTCAAATTTCAAAGGAAATATTTAAAATATTTCAAAGTTGTATTTTAAACTGATTGGTAATGCTAATTACTTTAATATTGAAATTTTTATTGACTGATACAGTAGTAAACAATGCATTATAATTACATTGTTCCTAGGAATTTACAGATTTTGCTGTTGGAAAGAGAAATAAAAGCAGGGAGGAAAAACTGGCAAAAACTAAATTTCTCAAATTTCAAAGTTTCTACTTTTAAAAATTAATGTTGAGCTCTGAAGTCGAGGATGGAATGAGTTGTTAGACTTTTTAAAAAAAAATTTACATGTTAAAAGGAGATTTAGGTTGGGTACCTCTAGCAAATATCCATTCAAAATGTGCTATTGGATTTGGTATGATATAAAGTCATCCAATGATAAATTATCCTCTACACTCATAATGACGAACAGTAATCAAAACACTCACTAGTATGAATGGATTATGTTAAATCAATAAAGGACTTTAGTCAGTTATTTCCCCTTGTATACTCTTCAAATAGGTAGGTCCAATTAGTTGGATTACTCAGATTTTACCCTTACTTTTCAATGTAAATTTAGCAAAATTAATCTTTAATAACTTTTTTTGTAAATCATTTAATTTGTTTGAAATTCAAGCTACATATTTTTAAGGTAAAGAACTATCTAAATTTCATCACTTCTGTTAATATCTTCATTTACAAGAAAGATATTAGATGAAATATTTTAGTATCCTTACACACAGGGACCAGGAAATCGCCGGTTTTTCGGTTTTCGGACCGATTTTTTCAGTTTGGACCGATTGAGATTTCAAAATCCTTAAAAAAATCGGTCCGGGAAAAATTCGCTAATTTTGACCTCAAACCATTAATTTCCATAATTTTCAAGGAAACGTATCGATAAAATATTATCAAACAACTATCAGTTGCTAAAACCCACTGTTTACTGATGTAATATCCTGCTTAATTATCCACAGGTTACACATCAAGGGCCCTGTATAACGTATCCATGGTTACAGGTATCATGTGGGGTTGAGGCAGTGATTTTTTTTTTTTGATCGAGCACAGCAAGGTACGCTTGATTTGCACTCGATTAATTTGAAGAACTGCAGAAAAATATGTTCTTACTTAATCTTGTCCATCGAACCGATTACGTTTTCAAACGGTCTGTTAGAAACCTGTAAACTTGTAAAAAACAATAATCTTTTATAAAGAATGTTTTATGAATAATTAAAGAAAACAATTTAACTGCTTTTGTTGTCAATTCCTGATTGATGTATTCGTTTAATCTTTAATTTGTTTGACTTGATTCGTGATTTATTTTTACGTCTTAAATTGAGGTGTGAATAATAAGAAATTATCTTAGGACATGTATCTACGCAAATTCTTATTAATCGAAGGTACAGTTGTTGGTGATCAAAATTCAACCCTCTCTTCTCCCTTCTTTGGTAAACAAAATTAATGATTACTATTAAATTCCAAATTCAACGAAAATAATTTTCAAAACGAACGGTTTTGTCATTAAACTATCTATAAATGGTCTACTATGCACGATTTGATAATCTTTTGTGTTAAAAGAAACCACTTGAACCATTGTGATGAGATGGCAGAGATGTTAAACATTTTCGAGACCCACGCTAGATCGTCACTTCGTATGAGAAACGTTTTAATATACGTGTGTAATTCAAAAAGCTTATCATTATTTTACGTTTTCTTTCTTAATTTAGCGAACGACGCTTAAATGCGAGAAATTTACTTTGGACCCGTTTTTCTGCGCATGCGCCGTTAAAATAATTTCCCCACATGACGGAGTTTTCCAACAACATTAGAACTAGATGAAACGGCCTTTTTTCAAGTTCTGTTTATTGAACGACCGACGATTGCGGGGAGTAATTTCGGAAACCATGCTTTTATGCTAGATAGAAGTTAAGTTTTGTAAAAAATTAAACAAACAATGCCAATGTATCGTATGCCTTCCTAATAAAAGGGAGCAAAAAATAAGTACTAACATGGTCGTGAATAAAGTACAGTAAACGGTCGGGTTCCGTACGGTACACGTTAAAACCCGTATCCGGTACTCGGACGGCTTTGGACCGATTGACTTCGGCGAATTTCCAGGTCCCTGCTTACACAGGACTTCAATGATAAAATCCAAGGATTCCAACTGATGGGACCTACTTACCAATTGGATTGCTTCAGGTTTTATCAGGGAAAGATAACTGACTAAAGTCCCTAATTCTCAACGAATGCAGACTACACTATATTTGGCTGTCTCAAAGTTACAATTTACAATGGTTCCAAGACATTTACTATCTTGTGGTTGTATATTTTATTACAGACGTAGTTGGACATCGTGTCAGAGTCAGATGATTAGAGAGGACGACTTTGATCAATTCTTTGTTAAAGTATGTGAAGATGGCGAGTCATGGACTACCACAGATTTTGTTGACAACGTACAAGAGAGTCGTCTTCCCTTAGATTTGTTAACTTCCAGAGAAGCTGAAACTTGTTTCCGTAACCATGTTAACGCCTTACAGGCAGCTCGCAGGAAGGAAGAGTTAGTATTTTATCATTTAACTTTTATTTTTATACCCCCGCTTCGAAGAAGAGAGGGGTATACTGTTTTACCCTTGTCCGTCCGTGCGTCCGTCCGTTACAAAATTTCCATCGCAGTTTTCTCAGCAACTATATCATGCAGCAGCCTAATACGTTGCATATTGCTTCATCCCATAGTCCCATGTGGTGTAAAGCGATTTCATGCTCCTTGCTCATCTACTTTCTGTTTGTCGCATATTTTAGATTTTGGCGGGGGTATCACTAGTGAGCATTAGCTCACAGATTTACTTGTTTGTTGCTAATTAAGTTATATTTAAAGACCAATGTATGCTTGGTTACTACTATTATTAACACAAGGTTGTTGCAGTCTTTAAAAGGCCCTAAATTTTGATGGTTGTCTTGAAAAAGCTCTAAATTGCATGGCTGGCCCTGAAAATCCCCTAAATTTTCACTGTCTGGCCCTATATATTTAGTAAATTGCTGGCGAAGGTGTATGCTAAGTAATAATTTAAAGTATAGCCCTTGAGATGTAGGCCTGTCCAGGGACAGATAGAAGATATACTGATATCTGGGGTAAGTTTCGTAGAAGATATACTGATATCTGGGGTATGTTTACGAAACTATCTTTGAGCAATATTAAGTAAAAGTAAGTGAACAACAAATGCAAGCCCTCTGAGTAGCACAGTTCGTAGTGCACATATCTTCTGATCAGAACGAGGGGTCAAAGGTTCAATTCCCAGGTGAGACATACTTTGGTGGTGCTTGGTCATGAAATGATTTCTCTGGCCATTCTCCCTCCTACCACTGATTCTAAATCATGATGGGCTGTTGTCAGTTGATGGAAGTATGGGCTTGGTAACTGGTTAACTGCTACATCCAGAAATTTAGCCTTTTCAGGGGGGACGGGACAACTCAACCCGAAGACAACTCAACCCAGGACAACTCAACCCGTAAGCCGGGACAACTCAACCCGTAGGCCGGGACAACTCAACCCGTGGACAACTCAACCCGTACTATATGTAATTAGTTATTCATCCAAAATAATGTGTTTAAATAGTTAAATTTGATATTGAGATAAAATTTAGCGCTAATGGAAGATATTAGAATATGAAAAGAATGATAAAAAAATAACATTTTGCCATGTAGTATGACAAATATTATATACAAAAACAACACGCTTGTTTATTCAATAACTATTGTCAATTATCACATTTTCACTTTGTAGATCGACAATTAATGCAATTTAAATTCTTTTATTGTGTTATAAGTCGAATGAATTCGGAACACTTCAATCATAATTATATCTTCAAGAAGTTTCAACAAGTATGCTTAATTGCAATTACAATGTACCAATAACCAATAACTAATGCTATTTCAAACATATCAGTTTGACAAACAACTTCGCGCTTTAAAATCATAACAATAAAGAGACATTCAATTCTACTTTGTTTATCACATATCACACAATTTTTACAGTCATTTTGAAGATTAATAACAAAATAATGTTCAATAATCAGTTAAACATGTGCTCAGTCTTAAAGTATATGAGTACTTCATATTTTGTATACAATACATAGGTACATGTACAACACAATTGACATAATATTTACGCAATTTTTTAACACCATACATTACTTATACTTTATTTACAAATATCTTCCATTCTTGATAGAAATATATTTAATTTCATATTTTTATGATAAACAACTAATTAGATTATATATCAAAATATATTATACGGGTAAGTTGTCCACGGGTTGAGTTGTCCACGGGTTGAGTTGTCCTGATTTCGGGTTGAGTTGTACCGGACCCTTTTCAGGAACAGTGCGTGTCTGCCATGATTTGACCTAATCTATTAGTGGCTGCGACATAACCCTCCCTGCCCCACCAAAATAACAATGTCTAGTCAGTAGGGCTGTGGCGAAAATAAAAGAACATTTTCAGCTTAATTACAACTAAAAACGAGTAGCACTTCTAATGTAAACTTAAATTTATGTAGGGACCGAACAATATTGTGTAAAAATTCGATTGATACACATTTAAACAAAAATGTTATCACTGAAAATGCCCATAAAATGTCTGGTTATAGACATGTTTGGAGTACATGGGTTTCCTTATAGTAAAAAATCTTGTATTTTTTCACTAACTCTTTCTATAACATGAATTCTGTGTGCTTCTCCATTAACAAGTGATTCGTGGTTCGATTCGTGAATCGCTACACATGACTCGTGGTTTCGGATCGGATCAACGATCTACAGCCCTAATAGTCAGCTACATTGTAGTTAATGAAGTGTGTATTCCGACAAAGTTAGTTATATTGAAGCTGTATAGGGAAACATGTTCTTCTATGAATTTCTATTGTAAATCATTCTTTGTCGATTTATTATCCAGATTTTTCAATGAAAAATTTCAGCTAATAGTTTGGCGAAAGTGGGCAGGCGGTTTTCTTAACCATATATTTCTGCCATATATTGTCAGATCTTTATGAAACTTCATACAATCATGATAACATACCATGTGATAAACAGAATAAGAAAGTAACTACAACTCTACCTGGCTTTATTATGGATTATTTTACTTTGTAATTTTTGCGTTAAAGTTTTTAAATCTGGCTTTAATGTAGTTTCCACATTACATCCAGCTTTATGTGGTTTCCACATTACATTTCTTGTTGTACGTACATTTTGTTACTTACAGAATGAAGAAAGAGTTCTGGACAATACTTGATAAGAATGTCGACAAACCTGGAGGATTATTGAGTGACTATAAAACTATGTTTTATGGTAAAGAATGTTTCACTGCATTACAAGAACCAGAGCAACAACATGTATTTGATGAATATCAGAGACAATTGAAAAATAAACTTAGAGTTGAATTTCAAGAACTGTTATGGGAGAGACCAAATGTGTTTCGTAATTTGAATCTTAACCAAAATCTTACGGAAGATGATCTCAATGTAATTTATAATTCTTTGAATGATGACCAAAGGTAGGTTTTTTTGTTTTATTTTGATAGGTCAAATATTCAAACTCAACGTCAGATTTTATGTACATTACTTTACTAGTGTACTTTAATTTGATAATTTTGACAATTAGAGACTTTTGTCAGTTATCTTTCCCTGATGAAATCTGAAGCAATCCAATTGGTAAGTAGGTCCTTACAGTTGGAATCCTCAGATTTTATCATTGAAGTTGTATGTATTATAACAAATATTTCATCTAATATCTTTCTTGTTAATGAAGATAGTTACAGAAGTGATGAAATTTAGATAGTTCTTTACCCTAACAATACTTAGCTTGATTTTCAAACAAATTAAATGATTTACAAAAAAGTTATTAAAGATTAACTTTGGCAAATCGTCATTGAAAGTAAGGGTAAAATCTGAGTAATCCACCTAATTGGACAAAGGGAAATAACTGACTAAAGTCCCTTATTGACTGAATTGAGGAGTTGTACTGTACCCACCAAAAGTTTGGAGACAAAAGAAATTTACACCAATTCTTGAATTTTGGTCAAACCACAAGTCAGATTTTATGTACTTTTCGTAACTGTTGTTCAATGTGATAGTTTTGACTCACTATCTTAAAGCCGTGGCTGTGGCTTAGTGGTTAGCATGTCTGACTTTGAATCAGGGGATCGGGGGTTCCAGCCAAATGGCGGTAGGTCATACCCTATACATGAGTTATCGGCCTCTTGGTAGGGTTAGTTAGTACTTGTGATAGAAAAGTGTCCAGGAAAACTATAATAGGAAGAGTTGGCTGTCGTATATATATGAAAAACAACAACAAAAAACTGAATGACTCACTATCTTGACAGTCTACTGATAGAGGGGTTGTTAGTAAAATTTCCAGTAGGAGCATACTTTCCTGGAGCTTAATCATAAAGTAATTTTTACCGCTACTTATTTCTCCTACCACTGATTCTGAATTATGTAGGACAGTTGACAGTTACTGATCAAAGTATGCACTTAGTAGTTGGTTAACAGCTAAATCCAGAGATTAAGAAAATTCCAAGAATGTTGAGTGGATTGACTGACAGGCATGATATGACCTATATAATATGTTGCTACGGCTTTTAACTCAACTAAAAACTCAGGGATTCCTCAGGGAGATTGATAAAAAGATACAAGTACCCAGATGACCAGGCGTAAAAGGTCTAAAATCAGAGAATGTGCATGAAATATAGACTATAAAATGCCATTAATGCTTTTATATATGTAAAGAATTGTGACCATATTGTAGCATTGTTTTTTGTTCTGATATTTTAAAGTATCAACTCTTATAAGTATTTTTTGTAAACTATTTTAATTATTTTTTGTTTTAGATTTCGGAAGTTTTACAAGTTAGAAGATGATAGAAAAGTGATGTTATTAAATCATGTAGTTTTCTTGGATAAACCATCAATTGATCGTTGTTTCTTCCATACTTCTATGTCTGAAAATTGCTCATGTACGGAATGTGTTGTATCTAATATATTGAGAAATGAGAGAAGATTAGTGCCTAATGGGAGGTTAGTATGTTTTAGGGATGTTCAGTTTTACTAAGACATATTGTAAAGAAGCCAGGTTAAGAATTGAAAGAAAGGTACACAACTCTATCAGACAAAAATCACCCTAACTTATTATTGTCTTCATGTACGCTTTAAATATCACTAATACACACAAAAACTGTTATATAATCAAAAATATAATGATAAATCTACATAAAAGTTAGCTTACATGCATCAAATAGTGTCAAATAGTTTTTTAATACAATCGACAATTTGCGAGCTTATAAACTCGACAATGATGTGACTCTCGGCGCACTACATTCGTTCAGAAGAGATATTCGTCAAGTCAACAGTAATGATTAAATTTGTGCTACATATCGATAAAGTCTTACATGAAATGTAATTCACCCAACTGAAAGTCTTCAATTCAGCTCGTACGCTTTATAAATCAATGAAGTACTAAGTATTCACGTCAATTTCATCGTTAGTTTACATTTCCAATTTGAACCGGAAGAAGATTACATATTTTTCCCAGCGATAATAACGGGAACCAATTTCCCGCAATCTGTCAAATAACAAAACACGCTTTAAACATCACGCATATTTTGTTTTAAACAAACGAACTACAGGAAAAACAAAAGTCATAATGACGTGATTTCTTTACTTATTTCTTCCAAATTAAACTTTTCACGTTGTGCTGAAAAAATTTGATATTTTACTTGTAAGGATGAAGTCAGAAGTATCTCATTTATGTAAACAGCTGATATTTGGTTCCCGATATTTTCGATACTTACACGTGTAAATTTAATAACCAGTACCCAGACGCTTGTCATTAATCAATGTTACCAAGATGTTTTTCGGGGTCATTTGGAACCAACGTTGTGCGCCGAGAATCACATCATTGTTGAGTTTATAAAGTTGCAAATTGTTGGTTGTACTATAAAACTATTTGACACTATTTGATGCATGTTAGCTTATTTTGATGTAGATTAATCATTTTTTTTTCGGTTATATAATAGTTTTTGTGTGTATTAGTGATCTTTAAAGCGTACATGAAGACAAAAATAAGTTAGGGTGATTTTTGTCTGAAAGAGTTGTGTACCTTTCTCTCTCTATATATGTATAAGAGCCATAGACGAAGATCGCCTGTGCATGTTATTGCATAATGTGGACTTCATTAAGTGAAGTAGTTAATACACCTTTAATTTCTGGTGTGCGTTATGTAATCGTCTGTGGCAAAGTTGCTACAGTCAGAAGGATTTGCTACCGTCTGCTACTAAAAATTGTGAGATGCCTCCTTGATCATGAGAATTAGGTTTCATTTTGTTTAATATTTTCTCTAAATGATTATAGTCATATGAATAATGATTTATTTATTATTTTACAATTTTCAGGTCACGTAACACCCCAGACTCAATATCTTCAGGGCCCATTGTACGACCCTTAAATTTGGTGCTTCTTGGCAGTGATGGTCTAGCAAAAGATTTATTTAAAGAAATTCGGGTAAAATTTTGATTTTTCTTGTTGAACTGTTTCTTCAAATTGTGTGTCATAAAATTTGCGTTAAGATATTTGCTTTTTGTTGTTATTAATGATTTTGAAACATCTAACTTTTTTATACTGGTTCTAATGCTGTGTTAACGCAATGTATGCTATTTAACGCCCATCACCAAGGCTGGCCAATTCTCCATATACCTAATTAATGGTGGAAAATTTGCATTTTTGGAAAATGTTCATGGAAGGAATAACCGTGAGATTCAAACCAGGACTGCCCTTCAGGACAAAGATTTAAAGGCTTTCATATTAACACCTGAGCCACAGACCAGTGTTAAAACAATTTAAGTTTTGGAAAAATAAGAGGGGGGGAGTTGAGAGAGTAGGCTCTTAACACCTCCAAGTTCTACTTTGTTTATACTTATTAGCCGGGCTTTTTAACGAAAAAATTGGGCTTATAGATTGCCGAAACCTGGGCAGGTGAGTGGGCAGGCAAGCGGTCGTTCGGTGTCGTTAATAATTGCGTTTTTTCTTCACCATATATTTCTGCCATTTATTGTAAGATCATAATAAAACTTCATACAAAGATTACATACCATGTAAAGAACAGAATTAGTAAGTAACCACAACTCTACTTGGCTTTATTATGGATTATTTCCCTTTGTATTTTTTGCTTTAAAGTTTTAAACATGTTGGATATCTGTGTCATGTATGGTCAGATCTTGATGAAAATCCGGTTTTAATGTGGTTTCCACATTACATTTCTTGTATATGTATCATTTTCTTACAGAGTATGTGTATAGATGATGAATATAAAGTGGCCCAACGTGTATATAGTTTGGATTATAGACCTATAGATGGGGATGTTGCTGAAGAAGGGAATGCTTTTATAGCACCTAACTTTAGACCACAGGGTTAGTAATTTTGGTATTTTATTTTAATGTAAGTCTTGCAAAATGATAGCAGGGCCAAAACACCATTTTTAGGGAAGGGGCCTCAGCCCATTTTGGGGGGAAAATAGCACGGTTTTCACTTGATTGGGGAAAATGGACCCACTTCATTGCCAGTAAAATAGGAATAGATGTATTAAATCATAGGTGTTACAAAATCAATTAGATATTAAATCATGTAAATTATGTGGTAAAAGAAACAACATAGACTGCGTTGTGAAGAAATCTTAATATTTTCCCCTTTCTACATTGTATATCACAAACTATGGTTCAACAGTCCTTGGGAATTTTTTATGGGGGGTTTGGAGGATCAAACTGGGGGAAAAAAGTGTTCGCTTTGTTTGGGGAAGCAGCTTGTATTCGGCTTCTGCATAGAAGAGTGTTTTGGCCCTGAGAAATAAATTTTGGCATTTGACCACTGCTGTACATAGCAACAAAACATACAAATGACAATCAGGAGTGTGGAATTCCTATGCCCCGACTCTTCAAATTTGTACATTTATGTCTGTGGGACATGAAAGCATTTCCAATCCACTTGTCCCAAGTTAAATATAGTTAGCTGTACTATATTGTGCATAAAGTTTGACCTCGATCTGACCTTCCACATTTGCATCTAATAATTATCTACATATATCCGGGCGAAAATCACCACCACGCCTATTCTACACTTTTGCATGTAATGTTTTCAAAACAAACAATCGATTTACATCGTAAAAATCCTTTCGGCCACTGTGTAATAGACACTCATTGTACGCTTTAATACATTTAAAAAATAATCCCTGAATAATAATTACATTGGAGCTTTGACAATATACTCTATCGGTATTGAGCATTGATACTACATTGGTATTCAAAGTATTGAATATTCTAGCATTAAGGTCAGATCGGGGTCAAACTTTACGCACAATATTAACATACATATAGCAATCTTAATAGTGTAGATATCTCCATGTTACAATCATATTCAACAATTTTATTATCAATTATTTATTATAGCTTAATATAGTATGTATTTTATATCATAATTCTTATTACAGTCCAACCTGTGAACAAAGGCCGGCCAAGGGAAAATCAAAAAGTGGCCTTTGTTCACAGGTGGCCTTTGTTCGGAGGTAGGAAAGGTCCGGCCATACTTGGTCTCATATAGGGAAGAGGTCATACACTTAGGTCCAAGTTGATTTATACATGTATTTTTGTTCATCATTTCTGCTATTTCTTATTGAAAAAAGATTGAATCAAATCAAATATTATATATATATTATATATATATATATACATGTATATATATCATGTTTAATTTTGAACTAGTTTTGACAGTAGAAACAACAAATAAAACATGTTTAAATACATGTAATCAATTTATCAAAAACATAATATGTAAAGAAACTAAGGACCCCAGTGTATTTAAAATGAAGAACAAGTGTGTATATATAAAATTTAAAATGAGTTTATTATACCATTAATTCAATATAAAATGATAACTAATAAATAATAAATTTCTAAAATGAAATTATTTTCATCATTCATTTGAAACCTGATAATGCATAATAAATAATAAAGTGCAATGAGTTCATTCTCACTATTCACCTAATAATGAATAATAGATAATTAAATAATTTAAGCTTATTATCACTTATCATTGTTTATACAGATGTTGCTATATAGATAAAACACTAGTTTAATATGAATGATAAATAGAATGAGTACATCTCACTATTCACTTATTCAATATGTACACATGAGTCTCATGAGTCATAATATGATTCACACGAAACAGTCTCTTACTGCCGAAAGAAGTCACTGATTTTTGATTGTTTACATTTAATGAAAAGTTTTTGACCAGTAATATTGTCCTCAGCATCAACAAATAAACCTAATAAATTCTCATTGCCATGACATTTGGCATAATTCTTAAGTTTACTTAACATTTCTAAAGCTTCATTAGTACAGCATACGTTGTTTTCTTGAAGTGTTTCTTCATCATCGGACACATCATCAGTTGTCTCATTTCTCACTTCATTCAATAATTCAGTTGCAGATCTGTCCCAATCCATCTCTTTGTCATCACATACACGAAACTCTTTGTCAATAAACAACAGTTCCTTAAAATCACAGTCAAAAAGCTGTCTGGCAATAACATGTAATGCTATAGGGTAGTTATCATCCTCATCCTCGTCACTTTCATAGTCACTTTGAACAGAACACTCATCAAAAGATTCTTTAAACCCACAGTTATTGAAACATTTTACAACAGTGCTTATCTCAACTTCTTTCCAACCCCGCGCAATCCAATAAATGGCATCAAGTACGTTAATCTCTTTGAGAAGTTCAAACCCACTTTTACCAGCTTTAATTTCCATTTGACTAAGAATGTGTTGAAGTTGTTTCCGTCTGTACTTAAGTTTGAGTGTTTGAATAATACCATTGTCCAATGGTTGACATAATGATGTTGTATTGGCAGGTAAGTATTTTACAGTGACATTTCTCAACTTAACCACAGCATGTGAGGGCGCATTGTCAACAAAAAGGAGAACTTTCCTTCCTTTCATTTGTCTGTCAAACCAGTGGAGCCATTCTTCAAAAATCTTACTCGTCATCCATGCTTTCTTATTAGCTTTGTATAGGACTGGTAAATTTTCTACTTTCATACCACTGAAACATCTTGGTTTTAATGATTTCCCTATGATGAGAGGTTTAACCTTTTCTCCTGAAAAACATAAACAGATAAAAAAGATAAGTGGGATGAATGCTATAAATATTATGACATTAAATTCATTCATATCTCAATTAGCTGAAATTAGTCTATGAGACCACTTAAGACACAGGTCAACCAACATGCTTATTTTGCTTAACATTTTAGCTAACAAGACGCTACATAGTCAAAAGGCAAGACCCTGCGATACTCAAGTTTTATGCATGAACATCTTACATTGTCAGTGAGTTATTGTAACTTACAATACTGTGTTACACATGAAACTACAAATTGTAAACAGAAACACAATGACATGGTACGGAATGGGAAAAGCAAAATCTGTTTAGAGTGACAAACACAGGTTGATTACAAGTCAAACAATATAAGAGATAGATAATGAATCAGGGCGATTTTACTTTGAACGATAACTTTAATATGGATTATTATTTCTAACAAGACGTAACATGAATGCATCCAGACTTAGTCTTAGAACGCTTATTATCGAGGTCACATGTAGCAATGGAAGTTGGGGTTTACACGTCGAAACGCAACATTGTTTAGTACATTGGTCTCTTTTGTACCTGAATATGCTTATGCGGATTCAGTAATGATGACAACGTCTTAATTAAAACGTAAGGTTTGTCTGGAGGTTGTTTTTTTGTTGGCCATTTCCTTTTGGGCGAGTAGTTAAAAGTAATCTCCCCTTAATAATTTGAAAGGGAAGTAACCGTCACTGTGAAAATTTAATTAACTTACATGAGTACCGTCCCCTTATAATCTGCTTGATTCATTTTTATTATTTAAAACGGAATTTAATCATTCGTTTGAATTAAAGGAAAATAAATAAAAATATAATTACCCGTCATACTGGCACACAAAGCTATGGTCAGACGTTCTATCGAGCGTTTACCACCAGCACAATCTTCACCCTTTTTGAAGAAAGTAGATCTTGTTGAGTCTCTGTAGAACAGACCCGTCTCGTCCATGTTAAAAATGTTGGAAGGGTCATATCCTTCACAAAGTGTTGGGAGTTTGGTTTTCCACTCTTCAACAACCTTTTTGTCCACATCCCCACGTTCACCTGACATTGTCCTAAATACAATATTGTTCCGTTTAAGAAAACTCTCTAGCCATCCATTAGAGGCTTTAAAGTCAATGACACCTAAGTCCTCAGCATATTTCAAAGCACGTTCCTTTAACAATGGACCAGATACATTTATTCTACGTCCAGTAGCATCATTAAACCACTTTAAACACAGTTCATTTATGTCCTCAAAAGTAGTAGCACGACGCGGTCTCTTAAAATCCATATTGAAATTGTTCTCGTACTCATCCATTATTTCACGTTTCCTCTTTAATATTCCATGTATTTGAGTCTTTCCAACGCCTAATTGATCAGCAATAGCTCTACCACTTTTCCCACTGTCATTTAGTTTAATCACATTCACCCGATCCTCAAGCGTTAAAAATTTCCGTTTCGACATCATAAGCAATTGATTTTTGGTTTAAGACTTTTACGTATACAATTTAGAATAAAACTAATAAGTGGACTTTTTACTTGATAGGATTCTCAAATTTATTTTAAAAACAACAAATAGAATGATGTGATATACAATAAGTGCAATTATAGCGGTAATCTAAAACATCAAAGACCCTAAATGGAGACTAATTGTCCTATTATCGATTCGGGAACATGTTCTACATACAATTAAACACAATCAAGCGTCCGCGCACGTTGTCAAACCAATTAACAACCGCGAGTGTTTTCGCACCTTTTCGGAGACAACCTTTTGACATGACTGTGCAATTATGGGTAATTTTGGCCCCTTCTTACGAACGGCCGGATACAAAAAATTAATGACCGTTGTACACAGTTCTTGACCGCCCGCGGGAAGGTTTTTGACTGGCCGCTGGCCGCGGTCGGCAGGTGCCCGTTATTCGGAGGTACTTTTTAGAGCGTTTTTCGTCGGGAGGAAATCAGAATGGCCGCTGTCCACAGGTGCCCGCTATTCGGAGGTGGCCGTTAGCACAGGTTGGACTGTATTTCTTTTGAGTTATGAACTTCTGAACAAGTGCATTTTGACTCTTGACCAGTTGATTTTCAGATTTATTTGTTCAGGAAAAGTGGATAAAATGAAATTCCATATCCCTGATAATAAGTATTAAATTATATTATTATATATCTTATAAATCTAACAAATCGGCAATCTGCAGTTGTACCACATGACCGTCCAATATATTCCCGTATTGGATCCAAAAGATATTTTTTTTTTTCGTATGTGCACTAAACGATGCTAGTCTGTTTTCCGATCTTTAACGATCAAATGATGATGATTATTTAAAAGAATACAAAATATATATAATAAAAAGGTTATTATACATTTTACTATACAATATGGAATATATTTGGATGCGAGCACAGCTTGATAAGTCATATTGGACTCTCGTCCAATATGACTTTCCAAGCTGTGTACTCGTCCAAATATATTTTCGTATTGTATAGTAAAATGTATAATAACCTATAATTATACCCCCGCTTCGAAGAAGAGGGGGGTATACTGTTTTACCCTTGTCTGTGCGTCCGTCCGTTACAAAATTTCCGTCGCAGTTTTCTCAGCAACTATAACATGCAGCAGCCTAATACTTTGCATATTGCTTCATCCCATAGTCCCATGTGGTGTAAAGCGATTTCATGCTCCTTGCTCATCTACTTCCTGTTTGTGGCATATTTTTAGATTTATGCGGGGATATCACTAGTGAGCATTAGCTCACAGATTTACTTGTTTGTTCAGGAAAAGTGGATAAAATGAAATTCCATATCCCTGATAATTAGTTTTAAATTATATTATTTTATGTATCACAGGTTGTATATGTGTATATAACTCACCTGAATCGCTGGATTATATACGCTCAAGTCTTGTCAAGACTCCAGAAGCTTTGACTGATCTACCTTTAGTGATCATGTTGGCTTATCAACCTTACACTAGAACTGAGTTAGAATATTTACAACAAAATGGAAAACTACTGGCTACAAGGTATGCTGTTTTGTATGCATTTATTAGCTCGACTAATCGAAGAATAATAAGAGCTATCCTACTCACCCCGGCGTTGGCGTTCGTTAAAGTTTTTTAAAAAGGCTATTATCTTGTATACCGTCAAAGATATTTGCTTCAAACCTCACATACTTACTGTGACACAGGGCATATCCCTGACAAGTTACATAACTCTGTCAACAGTAATTTCAGAGTTATGCCCCTTTTCCACTTAGAAATTTTGGTTAAAGTATGCATGCAAGCCCTTAATCTCCAAAACTAATTCAGATATCAGTTTCAAAATTCTCACAAATATTAATGATGATAATGAGAGCTTGTATCAACAAGTGCCATAACTCTATAAAGCTTTCTGGCAAAATTATGCCCCTTTTTGGACTTGGAAAATCTTTGTTACACTTCTGCATGACAGTTGCTATCTCCAAAACTAACTCACATATCAAGTTGAAACCTCACACAGATACTTAGTAAAAAAAATTGAGGTCGTATCAATCATGGGATTAATATCAGTACTCCCTTGGGGACAAGAGATTCAAAATCCATGTGTGCTACTAACTGCGCTACCAACCTGGGCACCTTTTGATAAAAATAGTTACAAAGCAAGTTATCTTAAGTCAATATTATAAATTTTGTAGTTCAAAGTCAGGAGGATAAAAAACAAAACTATGATATAATTATGATGTTCAAAAGGCATATAATATACTACATAACTCAATAATATTTAATATTTAAGAGTCTACTCTCTCAACTCCCCCCCCCTTTATTTTTCCAAAACTTAAATTGTTTTAACACAGGTCTGTGGCTCAGATGTTAACATGACAGCTTTTGAATCAATGGAATCAATAGGCCAAAAAAGACCATATAATCAATGTTTCTTGTTTTTGACTTACGATGATTTTTATAGTAAGATTTTTGTGAAGACCCACACAAGGTTTTATGTTGATTTATTTTGTACATTTCAGTTTACAATGTTCATTTGTTGATATACCAGAGGAGGACTTAGCAGAGAAATTAAAGTTTTATCCTGAACAAATAGAACAAGGTTTAAATTACATTATAAAACTACCTGGTCAGTCTTTAGATGGTAGAATAATGGAGGACACTACACCAGATTTAAGGTAATAATTTATGATAACAGTGTTTATAACAGTGTAAATTTGATTGGAAAGGGCCAGGGGACTTTTTTGTATGGAATATTTGGGGAAATTTTATCAGTATTTCATAGATAGGGGAACAGAAAATCCGAGGTAAACTCCTAAATTTGGGGAAAACTGCATGATTTTATAGACATTTCATGAGGGGAAGGCCCTTGTTAATGGCTCCTGTTTTATAAGGAAAAAAGTCAGGTACCTGTGGTTCTATTTGATATATGGTTGAAAGTAGAGTTGTATTGTCAGTTTATAAATATTGAGGGTTTAAAGTGTAATTATAAAATTGAATCATAGTTTGATCATTTGTAATTTTTCTACCTTATAATGTTAGGATATATAATTTGGTTTGGATGAATTTTATGGGTTTTATTACTATGTAATTTGTATGAAATAAAATCTGGTCTGTAAAAATATTAAAGTATAAACTTTCACAGGGCCAAAACACTCTTCTAAGCAGAAGCCTAATACAGGCTGCTTCCCCAAACAAGACTGACTCTTTTTTTCCCCAGTTTGGTCCTCAAAACTTCTTAAGGAGTGTTGAACCACAATTCACATAGAAAGGGAAACTATTTGTGATACCTACCCAACACAGTCTATGTTGATTCCTTAACCAAATGATTTAGATGATTATCTCATTGATTTTGTAACACTTATGATTAAATATATATATTTCTTATACTGGCAACAAAGTAGGTCATTTTCCCCAAATAAGTGAAAACCACTCTAATTTTCCCCAAGAAAAAGGCTGTGGCCCCTTCCCCAAAAATGGTGTTTTGGCACTGTTTCCTATTTTTAACACAACTCAAAATACTCTTGCACTCTAGAATACAGACCAAGGAGGAAGATTCAGAGGGCTCAACATTGTTGTTAAAGTTGCCTGGTTGGACAACCAGCTATATGTTATACTTGCCGGAATCAAATGTTTACTAACAGTAACAAGTTGCCCGAACACAATTATAGGTTGTCGGCAGCAGTAATACTATCTTTAATAACAAGCCCTATTATAGCATGTAGATCAATGAAAAAATTGATTTTAGCAGCCCTGAATATTTAATATATTGTTCATAATTTCAGAATTTTGTTATGTATGATGTGCTCAGATCCTTTTCCTATGGAAATCCCTCTACAACCATTCTTGAATGAAACAAGTTTTGTGATGAATCCAGAATGTGAAACATCACCTGAAGAAGATAACATGTTCACTGTTGATATGACACTAGAATCTACGAAACAGAAAGTAGAAATAACAGTGACATCATATCATGGTGCTCATTGTCGCATACAGAGTGGCTATTTATATCAGGGATATATACTTGTATATTGTCCTAAAAGAAGGGCTAGCTTAGCATCTTTAAAGTGAGTTTATCCTTGTTTTTGTTTTATCTCAAATATGTTTTAGACTGATTGTAGACCTATAGTCTGGATTACCTGCCCCTTACCACTATCGTTTTTGGGTCAGGCTAAGCACAATAATGGCTGCACCCTGAGTTATTATTCATTAAACAAAATTTCCTTTATGTTTTCTTTATGATCATTTGCTGACGATCGTAACTTAGGTAGGAGTTTGGTACTATATAGGTTATTTGAAATCGATTTTTCTGATTGCATGTATATGTAGTGAACAATTAACCAAAAACCATGTCTGCAAAGGGAACCCAATTCGGATTTGGATTAGTCTTGTTAGAATTTTGGATACTTCATTTAGCATAAATGGAAATCTTAATCCTTTGTTCAACACTAGAAATATAGAAATTATATCTGGATGAAATAAAAGTAGTGAAAAATCAAACCCTTCCTTGTTTGATTCATATTTACATGCTATTTTATTACCGGAACAGTGAAGGGGTATTCATTGAAAACTGGAATGTCTTTGAATTTAAAGAAAATAGGCTTTTGATTGAGAGTACTTAAGTTTCAGCTCAATTAAAGGAAAACAATTTGATTTAAACTGATTTAGTACCTGCTTTTGAATATTGATTTGCCAAAAATGAAGTTTAAAGTTATATCAAAACAAACCTTGCTCATGGACTGCATTATAAAAAACAATACATTTACTGGAACAAATGTGTTTCACATTATTTGAAATGACTTGTACCCCCCCCCCCCTCCCCAAAAAAGAAAAACCTCTTCAAATGTATTATTATGAAAAGTTTATTTTAAATCAAGCTTTAATGAACAATTATTAAACTGCCTTACAATTTTGAACAATTTCATATTGAGGACTGAAGGAAACACATTTGTAACTCCCATTATTTTCAAATGGAGTTACAATAGTGTTTCGTTCAGCCCTCAATATATTTGCTACATACCTAACCTGTAACTTATGTTTTACAGAGCGTTTGCCGAGACTGTGACACCATCACGTATGTTGTTTTTAGCTGTCCCTGAAGATGGTGGTAGCAGATACAATGTTAATGAACATAGTCAAGGACTAAAAGAAGGAAAAGAACTTGCTAAGAAATACTCTGTTTACTTCAATCAAGTTAATCGTACATTTAGAATACAAAGTAAGTGGAATTGGCTGTATCCGGAATCCAATTTTTTGGGGGTTTTCCTTGTGGTACAAATAAACTTTCACTATTGCTATGAAAATATGTGTTCAAAAAACAGTTGGGTTTATTCTGTGTTTCAGGCTTTTCAGCAAAATGTGTTCATAATTTTGTTTGTACTGCCTGTGCATGAATGGAAAAAAATGAATTAAGTTTCTAAGTTTGACTATTAAGACTAGATATAATGCTGCCTATTTGAAATTTCAAGGAATGTTACTCTTACTGTACTATAGCTTATTGCCATAAGTTACCTCCCCTTTTTATTAGTGTTCACCATTTAAATTATTTTCGTCAATGTTTGTTCATATTTTGCATGCGCAAAGTATATATGCTGTTGGTGAAAAGCCTATTTTGTACATTAAGTTTTTTTGTGTTTATTTCGGTTTCTTGTGTTTGTCAAAAAAAGTGTGAATTGGTTACTTGGATGTGCCAGTATGCTTAAAGTATTATTAAGGTAAGTAGTCCATCTCCTGTTTGATGAACATGTTGGATATGTTAAGTTATGAAATTAATTATATTAAGGGACCTAATTGTGGTATAGTTCATTATTTCTCAACTGTCAAAACATGAATAATTTCATGGTGACATAGTGTTTTTTGTGTAACACTTTTGATGTTGCGATAGTGTGTAGTCAATCACAGTGAAATTTTTCAAACTTTTACAGTTGAGAAAAAATGGACTATAGCTTTAATTAACTGGGCTTGATAGTAAAGAAAGTTACATCAGAAGAGTCTGTTTTTACAATTTTGTGCTGTTCAAAAAATCTTGAGTTTATTTGAAAATTTTGAGTTGTGTGACAATATCACAAAACATATTTAAACATTAATGTTTGCATGGGAGTAAATTTCAATATTAATACTGATTTCAAAATTTTGAGGACAAATTACTTCAAGTAATTTATGTGAAATCAGTATATTATGTCAGTATTTTGAAAGAAGGTTTTCAGTATTTTGAAAACTTTCAACTTTCACCGATGAATTTGAGGTATATTCATTTAATATTGAAATGTATTAGTATATAGTTAGGTAATTGTTTTTATATTGTATATTACAGCCGCAAGTCAAGTATATCAGAAGTTTTTACAAGATGTATGGAATCATAAAGATGAATATGACTATGATTATGAACCTGGCGGACCACCAGCTTATGATCCTAATTATCAACGTCCACCTGCACCACTACCTAATAATATATATAATATAAATACTTCCAGTAATAGGTTAGTACTAACACAATCTCCGTAAACAGATATCCTGTAGAGCGTTGTTGTACAGGATCTCTACTGTCTCCGTGGAAGGTCATGTTGAGATGAACTTTGTGTCGACCAATCAATGCGTAGCTTTCATCTAGACGAAAACACTATTAATCACATTTTGATTTCGTAATTTCTATTTTTAGACCAAGTTTTGCATGCTAATTTAACTGCGGTATTATTCACAGTCTGTGATTGGGCGGCTCATTTCAAATTGCGTGACGTAGACAATGTAAACAAGTTACGTATCATAACCATTTTGTCATGAATATTATGATGAGAAAAGGTCGCCTGAACGTGACATTCATTTGAAAAAGGCCAGATCTAAATTAGCGAGTATGCAAGCGGAAAATTTTAGATCGGGTTTTAATCAGATTGGTACTAAAAGCTCTATACATATCTCTACCTAATAATATATATAATATAAATACATCTAGTAATAGGTTAGTACTAACAGCTCTATACATGAGCTCTTTACAAATCTTTGAAGTAGTACACACCACTGAGGGCCTCCTGGTCTAATAGTGACCAACTAGTGGGCCCTATAACATAAAGTGGACAGAAGGCTGAGGTCTACTTTATGTTAGTGGGCTGACTGGGAGGTGTGTACTATTTTCTTAATGAAATGCACATTTTTAACACTTAATGTTTGCTAAAACAAAAGAATAAACATCTTTTCACATTTTATTTATAACTGAAAGCAGAAACTTTATTTACTCAGTGCCGAATTTTTTTTTGCTTCGTGAAAATTACAACATGGGTTACACACCACTAAACAAGTGTTTAATGATATCAACTGGATGTGACGACAGTGGGCCACTATCGTAATAGCCAGCCACTATCGCATTATAACCGCTGACGAAATATGGTGAAATAACCCCCCCCTATGTTTTATATACGTCAAAAAGAAGAAATTTTATGTAAGGTATAATATTTAACAAATAATACATTGTCTTGAGGGCAGTATGCAAGTTACGGACTGGTTGGTCAGACTGAGGAAGGTATATGGCCCGAAGCGCAGTTAGTCTGTAAACTTGCATATTGCTCATCAAGGCCATGTTTTATTTGTTATATTATACCAAATTTAAAGCATTTCAACCCTTTTTTATTGTCACTTTTACAATAATTTGCTATCAAATAATAATTTTATTTCCCAAACTCTATAAATAATATTTAAAGAGTCAAATTACTTAGTAGCCGGTTTGTATGCTATTTTTATACTGGATGATGTCATGAACAGTCAAAATAATAATGATGGACTGGGTAGCCGGTCAATATGCGATTTATGGACTAGATGACATCATATTAAATATAGAAGGGTGTATGCAAATGAGGTATAATATATACATATAATATGTTGTAGTCAAAGTACAGAAGATTCGGAACCTGTCTATGATCAACCTACAGTATATCAACAACATTCTGACGGTGAGAGATCTTATACACCATCACCACCACCATTACCTAGATCTAGCCCACCACCAACTCCTGTGGAACCAGTACCATTATATAGAAATGATCATGAACTAGTTAAACCTAGTATGTTAAAAGAAAGGAGAGATCAATTTGCAGGTAATATTACTTTACTTGTTTTATGTATTACATGTTTTATAGTCTATACATCATAGAAATAGGTTTTTACTTTGAACTCTAATTTATGGGTTTCTCCAGCTGAATATGATTTGTTTGTACTGGATGCATATACGCAGAACAAAATTATTTTAGACATTATTGCTGAAAGTATGCGACACAGATTAAATCATACTGTTCTGTGTACACACATTTTTATGCTAACTTTGTTCTGCACGGGTACCTCCAGTACAAACAAAGGGCACGTTCCGCAAGGAAATCGCTAGATAGCACTTCGTCCTCTGGTACCTTTCTTACATCAAAAGTATTTACTATGTGACACCAAATCGAGGGTACCAGGGGACGAAGCGCTAGCTAGCGATCGTCTTGTGGAACGTGCCCAAAGTTTTTCATGTAGAAAAAAACATCTGCTTGAAATCTGAATCTAATCTGTTATTTACTTTGATAAAAAAATTATTCATCCAAAGCACTTTCCTTGTATAAAGTTTCAGAACAAATATTTTATCACTGAACTTGAGTTATACTCATAAGGGACCAGGAAATGTTCGATTATCAGGGTTTTTTTTTGCTTATTTTGTTTTTGAACTTATTAACAAATTATTTAATTTCTTGTGATCTGTATGATATTTTGCTGTATTATTGAATAGGACTGGCCCAGTTCATAGGAGTTAATACACACAAATTGCTGAAACTACTGATAGTTAACTCTGTCCTGTACCCTGATACGAAACCATCTAAAAATTACCATTGGCATTGTGTCAATTCATTTTGTCTACATTTCACAGTCAAGTTTATTTCATCATATTTTGTTGAGCTTAAGGATGAATCAAAATAAAAAGCCGTAGTTATTGAGATTAAGAAATAAAGATAGGATTCACGTAATTTACAAATTTGTGCAATATCTAAGCATTCATAAGACATATTGGTGTGATTTGATAAATTTGTGCCCTATCTAAGCATTCTTAAGAAATGTCTTTGTAATTTTACAAATTTGTGCTATGTCTAAGCGTTCTTAAGAAATGTCTGTAAATTTACAAATTGTGCCATATCTAAGCATTTGTAAGAAAAATTCTGTGGATGCAAAGGTAGCATTTAGTAGAAGATACTTAGATTCTTGGAACTCTATTTTATACTTTTTTGAAATTCATATCTTTTCATTATTAACTTTGAAATGTTTCTATGACATCTAGGAAAATAATTGTGTTTCATCGTTGTAGTAGTTGTTCACATGATGTGTACTTGATAAAATATATTTTGTAATTATACCCCTGCTTCGAAGAAGAGGGGGGTATACTGTTTTACCCTTGTCCGTGCGTGCATCCGTCCGTGCATCCGTCCGGCCGTCCGGCCGTTACAAAATTTCCGTCGTAGTTTTCTCAGCAACTATAACATGCAGCAGCCCAATACTTTGCATATTGCTTCATCCCATAGTCCCATGTGGTGTAAAGCGATTTCATGCTCCTTGCTCATCTACTTCCTGTTTGTCGCATATTTTTAGATTTTTGCGGGGGTATCACTAGTGAGCATTAGCTCACAAATTTACTTGTTTATTATGAAGGAATACTTAGTACTGTTTAATATTAAGATGAAATGTTTAACAAAACAATTAACATATCAATTAACCTATGTACTAGTATAAATGATAACTTAGTGTGTAGTTGTTATATAAAAGAGACTGGTTTTACAGGACAAGTACGTGACCAGTACAGGAAATCATTTCCTATAGCAGATGGTCAATTGATGAAAATACGTAGCGGTATGAGTCAGAGTTTGACAGAAAACCTGGACTCTGAAGCAGGTGCATCGCCTAGCTATCAGTTCAGGAAGTCTCGAAGTATGAAGCTTGCAGTGAAGGATGAGGTGGAAGGTGATTGGACGTTAATTGGCTGCACTGTTCTAATTGGTCAAAATTCAAGTATTTTGTGATAAGATACCCTGTATGATCAACTGATCTGGGATTTTTGGATTTTGTTGTGACTTTAAATTATTGTCTAGAATATAATCTTATTATTGTTAGAAAACACCTTAAGTATTAAAAGAAGATTTAGGAAATATAGAAATATTTCAACAGGCAAGTTTGTCTTGCATCGGCAATTATAGTTATAGATTTAAAAGTCAGGAAAAAGGGATAAATTTTGCCTGTATCTCCCTTCAAATGTGACATTCTAAAAATAGATGTGCTGACTATCATTTCATTATTTTTATTTTGAGAAACTGCTATCAACAAAGCAATTTAAAGCTTAAATATTATAAAAAAGAACAAATTTACTTCAATTTTGACCAAAAAAAAGCAAATATTAATGTTGATTTTTGTTGTTTTCTTTTACTTTGCAGAGTATTAATTTTGTTGTTACTGGCTATATTTTAAACCTTTATTGAAATTAGTCATAGAATTCCAGCTGTTAAAACCCTTACCATTGTTATTGCTTTATTTGAATTTCTCTATATATACTTGTATACAAAGCCTATACTTCCAGCAATTTTTTGTTTCTGTAATCACAAAACAGGCAAACCTGATCTTACAGACCACCATTTTGTTGTAAGTCTGAAATTTGTAGTCTGGGCTTGTACTCATGTTGTGCAGTTGGTAAGCACGCCATGATTTCAATCTAGTTTTCTTAAGGCATTACAAATTCAAATCCAACCTGGACTGGTTATACCCTTCCGTGGAAATTTGACTTTTATGTAAAATTTCTTTAATTAATGAAGTATATGTAGAAGTTGCAGGCCTTGTGGACGAGAAGGTCAGTACTGTTTATAAATAAGGGTCCAGGAAAGCTAGGTAAGGTGCGCTTGCAGCCATAAAATTGTGTTGACACAGCGCCAAACCCTGTGTGAATATTAATGTGTCTAACATTTTGATTCATTGAAAATTTCTAATGATACACATTTTGGTATAACTGACAGCTCTAAATGATTGCCTTTGAAATCATAACATTAGGTGGTGTTAGTGTAGAGGTTTTACTGTTACTTTTTTAATGTGAACTTTATTGTTTTGTATTCATGCACATTTTAGTCTTGGCTAATTTTTCTTGCTTTGTTAAAATATCTAGCCTTATGTTATACATTGTCTATTTTTTCTTGACAGTTTAAAGTGTCTATGTTGTCTTATATAAGCTCTCCTGAACACTAAGTGTTGATGGTGAGCTATTGTGGGAGGTCTATCTGGTGTTAGTGAAGCCGCCCTGCTATCTCAGTTGGTAGCCCACAAGTCTACTGATCGAGGGGTCGTGGGTTCGATTCCGGGGTGGGACATACTTTCGTAGAGCTTGGTCATGAAATTATTTCTACGGCCATTCTCTCTCATATCAATGATTTTTAATTATGTAGGGCAGTTGTCAGTCACTGATGAAAGTGTGCGCTTGGTAGTTGGTTAACAGCTAAATCCAGAGATTTAGCCTTAACAGGAGGAGTGAGTAGGTTGACTGACCGCCGTTATATGACCTATAAAATGTGTTGCTACGGCGTTAAACCCAACAAACAAACAAACAAACTGTTTACCAAATTTGCATGTAGCATCACCTGAAGATCCTTTGCAAATATTGTTTAAATTATTAAGGGTCTTAAATTATTAAGGGTCCTAATTTGCCCTGTCGTGGGGGTCACAAATGATAGGTAAAGTTAAACAAGAAAATATTCAAAAATCTTTTCTGTAACAGTTACGTCTACAGCTTCCATATTGGCATGAGCTGTCACCATAAGGTCCTTTACAAAGGGTTCTCTAGTTATGCCCTTGTCTTGGGGTTTGAATTGGCACAGCTTCAGAGGTCATTATTTTGATAGAGCTGAATTTGAGTGTGAAAAGATTTTGTTTCACAATAAAATCTAGTTCTCTGGTGAGCAGTGTAGGGTCCTCAAGACCCTATTGACCCTATATGTGTGGTATAAACACAAGTGTAATCCAAGTGATGTTACCATGTAATAATGTTGTCGCTTATAAATATTGTTGGCTCTCATAACAAAGCAAATGTATTAGCCTTTTAATTTTTTTTTGTAACTGCCTTAGTTTTTAGGAATAATCTACGTATTAAATTGTGCTCATATTAAAGTAATGAATTCTTAACTCTTTACTGATATTGACAAAATAAATAGTCATGGCAAGACTTTAATCTTTCTGTAAAATTCAACAATTTTTTATCTGAATGGAAAAAATTTGAAGCCTCTTTGTCAAAAAATGTGTAGGTAAAAAATAGTATTTCTTTCATGCTTTACAGTGAAACGTCGCATTATTCGATGAAAATAAACGATGAAAATATAAAATTTATATTTTCATCGTAATGAAAATATAACCTGATATTTTCATCGTTCATGACGTCATATTAGAAGTTAAATGACGTCATATTGGAGTAGAAATGACGTCACGTTAAAATTTGTGTAAAATACATCAAACAAAACACATAACTAAGCATGAAAGAAACAGAATATTCGTCAACTTTGGTGTAAGATCTTTTTTATTTCAACTCGTGAACTCAGAAAATGACATTTTCACTCGTGGCTATGCCACTTGTGAAAATATGTTTTCTGAGCTCACTCGGTGAAATAAAAATTGATCTTGCACCAAAGTTGACAAATATCCTCTATTACATTCCAGAAAAAAGCCATGAAACACTGAAAAATGGTTAATCCAACTGAATAAAGTTAATTACTCTAATATTTCTTGGCCCAGTTTTGCTCTTGAGTTAATATTTTTCATAGGTAGGAAGTTCTGTCGTTGCCAATTTAAACTTACCTTTCAGTTTTGAATCTGTCTGAAAATATGTTAAGTGTAATAAATATAGTTTTTATTATTAGATAATTGTAAAACTAAGGGAAGTAAAGGTTTTGTATGGTTGTTGATATCATAGTTAGAACCTGATTTTGTCATGTTTCTTAAAATGTTCACTTTCTGGAAGCTTTGTTTGAAATCATGTTTTAAACTTTATAGCTTAGTAAATTTATGATCTTTATTATACCCCCGCTTCGAAGAAGAGGGGGGTATACTGTTTTACCCTTGTCCGTGCGTCCGTCCGTCCATTACAAAATTTCCGTCGCAGTTTTCTCAGCAACTATAACATGCAGCAGCCTAATACTTTGCATATTGCTTCATCCCATAGTCCCATGTGGTGTAAAGCGATTTCATGCTCCTTGCTCATCTATCATTTTAGATTTTTGCGGGGGTATCACTAGTGAGCATTAGCTCACAGATTTACTTGTTCCTAATGTCATTGTGTTAAATATTTTGATTGTGTGATAACCCTGTTGGTGACTGATTTACTATTCAATCATCTCACATAAATGTAGTTTTTTAAAGTTTTTGTAGGGACGCATTTCGTGGGTAAAGTGCAAAACGGTTGTAACTCACTCGTTTCTTACATAGAGTTATGACCTTTTTCTGCTATACCTGCAAGTTATATTTATATTGAAACATAATTGGACTTTTGTCTACCAGTTCACACTAACAACCTTGTTCACATAACGGAATGGATAACATTCAGTTTTCAGTACCCAAAATGGATGGATTTCTTAATCCGTGAAACAAGTTTACCTCTGCAGAGCAACACCTCTGCACAGTGACACTTTATATGCAATTTCCGTCGTATGCCGCTCTGCAGAGGTTGCACTGTACCACCGTCATTTTTCCATTATCATAATTAAGAGAGTACAATATTTATTTACAATGCTTATTTTTGTTTTTTTCTATCTCTGATTCAATTCTTTCAATTAGAAGCAATATGCATTGAACAGTTATATTTATACAATTTTGTATATTTTGTGAGCTTTTTTATGTCAACTTTAAGCAATGAATCAGTTTTTTGTTTTCAGTACGCTTTGTTACAGCTCAATTATACATTGTATTATTTTGTGTCACATGTACACTTTAAGCCTCTTTCTGACTATTTGTATCCTTTTTTCAGCACTACAGTTCAGTTATAGGTGTTTGCATGTGTTTATTATACTGTTAAAGCATTATAGGCAGGACTCGACAAATCAATTTATTATTAAGAGTGCTAACCGTTGAAATAAATTGTCAACATACTTGTTTATGTTTATTTGTCATCCTGAGGGACATTGTCGGCAACCACAGTACTTTCTTCCATTACACTCCATACGTACCATGGGCAATTTGACTGGCAGTCTCGTTTTCATGAATATGCATGAGACAGGGAAGACCTATCTTTTTTCAATGAAATTTCATGTTACAATTAAATATTCTATAATAACAATGATGTCATACTGGGATTTTCTTACTTAAGATAGAAACCAATGCACATGTTTATTTTCTCATTTTGAATGGTAAACCAAACCTTAGATATAAAACGTAATTTCATTGGCTATTTTTCCACAGTGGTTTCCTTGCGGAATCAATGGAACTACCTCATTTACTATAATTTATGTTTACGAGATTTTCCTAACCAAATGGCCCATGGTACGTAACGCAGCATAGTGGAGACGACACCTAGTGGAGCATGTTTGAATAAATTTGTTGAGTCCTGATAGGGTCCCAGTTTTTGATTCATTGTTAAACTCTTCATTCATTGATGAAGAATGTCTAAAATTATCAGTGTTTAGTATTTTCTGAACAAATGATTTGATTGGTTGCTTACTGGAGAAAAGAACCAATTGCTATGTGTCTAACAAAAAAGTCTGCTATTGAAGTAGATGTTTTACAAAAGCACTATGTAATTAGCAGTATCTTAATACATGGGTGAAAGTTTTCAGGACTGATCCTGAAGTTCAGGATTTTTGGAACAGAGAAAGGGTTCTTTCCATATGGTAATGGGGCCTTAAAAACATGAAATTTGGAAATTTCAGGATTTTGAAAATGTTGAACTTTCACCCATGTCTTAATATAAGCTGCCTGGTGATTGGTCAGTCTGATGTCTGATATATACTTGACATTATTAATATTGTAAGCTGCATTGTGATTGGTTTATTTGTAATGATACTTATTAGCTCAGCCAATGAAATGAAGAGTGAGATAATGAATAAGAGTTTATTATCCATTGTTATGGTGTTCTAGAAACCTAGAAAAACCTTCAATTATTTTGATTATGTTTCAAAATCTTTAGACTATATGATATGTGGGCTATTTTAGCTTTGTTTCGGATCATTGAAATAAATATGTTCTATATTACTTATTTCCCTACTAATAAGTAGTTTTTTGCAATATATTCATGTATTATATTCCATCTTCTTTCAACTCTGTAGTCAGGACTGCATTAACTGCAGCTTTTTTCTTCCTTCTTGTCTATTCATTTATTACTATGATGATTTTCATTTGTTGCTATAAATGAACTTTATAATTTAGTTAGGTTATTAAACTTGAAGACTTTGTTCTCATTTGATGTAAATTCGTATTTTTTCTTTATGTTGTTTTAAGCTTGGGCCATAAACGATCATCAACGTCAACCAAAGAAGTCACCACGCTACAACAGCGGTCTACGTCCTCATGGTGATTTACCCATAATGCATCTTACATATTACCTAGAATGCAACTTCCTGTGCAGTTGTTTATGTATCGGGGGTGTGACAATATAAACTGCAAATACATGTATACATTGATTAGGAATGGTTCAGTGAAATTGAATAACTTTCAAAAATTGTATATGATAATATGTGAATGTATCCTCAGTCTCTCCGACTTTGAAGTTCATCCTTTAAAAAAGATACTTCACTTTCAGACACTTTCAGATTATTTTTAAGGGCAAATCTAGTTTAGCATATCAGGCAAAATTTTGTACATTAGCGCCATTATTATCAAAATTCATTGTTTGAGTAAGAAAGGCCCACAAAATGGTCTGCTTTACTGGACTTAGTTGATTTTTTACATTGCAGTTGATATCTTCGTTCACACCCCTTGTATTGTAGATTAACCAGTCTTACATTTTGCCTATGATTAATTAATGCTTCATTAAAAACAAACAATTGTATTTTAGATTACTCTATTATTATAACATTTCTAGTGCTTAGATTGTAAGGCTTTGATGGTTAACTAAATAGTTCCAAATTTACTGATACTGTTGATGTCCATGTTTACCCTACTTGTGTTACTGACATACATACCATGCAGATGGGCGAATAGCAAAATGTATGCTGTCAGTAAAGAGTCAGGCCAGCCCGTCATATTTTGCAGTCTTGTCTGATTTTATGGTGACTGCTTAACTTTAGATTTTGAACTAATTGGTAATGTAGAAGGGACTTAGAATTCAAACTAATTAGCATCAAAGCCTTTAGATGATTTCTTTAATGCCATAATATCATACTAACACAGATTTTAGCCATTTTATGTGAACCTGTAACTGTTACCAGTAGATGTTTAGTCCAAATTTATAAGTATGTTCCCTATGCATACATTAAACTATGATCATGCTTTTATAAGCTAAACTCTAGTGTGCTAAGCAAAATGAGTTAACTGTCCTAAGTTCTAGTGTGCTAAAAGAAATGAGTTAAGTGCCCTAAGCTCTAGTGTGCTAAAAGAAATGAGTTAAGTGTCCTAAGCTCTAGTGTGCTAAAAGAAATAAGTTAAGTGTCCTAAGCTCTAGTGTGCTAAAAGAAATGAGTTAAGTGTCCTAAGCTTTAGTGTGCTAAAAAAATGAGTTAAGTGTCCTAAGCTTTAGTGTGCTAAAAAAAGAGTTAAGTGTCCTAAGCTCTAGTGTGCTAAGCAAAATGAGTTAAGTGTCCTAAGCTCCAGTGTGCTAAAAAATGAATTAAGTGTCCTAAGCTCTAGTGTGCTAAAAAATGAGTTAAGTGTCCTAAGCTCTGGTGTGCTAAAAAAATGAGTTAAGTGTCCTAAGCTCTAGTGTGCTAAAAAAATGAGTTAAGTGTCCCAAGCTCTAGTGTGCTAAAAATGAGTTAAGTGTCCTAAGCTCTAGTGTGCTAAGCAAAGTGAGTTAAGTGTCCTAAGCTCCAGTGTGCTAAAAAAATGAGTTAAGTGTCCTAAGTTCTAGTGTGCTAAACAAATGAGTTAAGTGTCCTAAGCTCTAGTGTGCTAAGCAAAGTGAGTTAAGTGTCCTGAGCTCTAGTGTGCTAAAAAAATGAGTTAAGTGTCCTAAGTTCTAGTGTGCTAAAAAATGAGTAAAGTGTCCTAAGCTCTAGTGTGCTAAAAAAATGAGTTATGTGTCCTAAGCTCTAGTGTGCTAAAAATAAGTTAAGTGTCCTAAGCTCTAGTGTGCTAAACAAATGAGTTAAGTGTCCTAAGCTCTAGTATGCTAAAAAAATGAGTTAAGTGTCCTAAGCTCTAGTGTGCTAAAAATAAGTTAAGTGTCCTAAGCTCTAGTGTGCTAAACAAATGAGTTAAGTGTCCTAAGCTCTAGTGTGCTAAGCAAAGTGAGCTGGGTAAGCTAAGTTCTTGTATGCTGAACAAAGTGAGCTTAGTGTGCTAAAAAGTAAGCTAAATGTCCTAAGCTCTAGTGTGCTTAACAAAAGGAGCTAAGTGTGCTAATATCTAATGTTCTAAATAAAGTGAGTTAAGTGCTCTAATTCCTTGTGTGTTAAGCTTTTTTGTGCTAAACAAAGTGAGCTAAGTGTGCTAAGCTCTAGTAAGCTTAGCTCAGGTGTGCTTAACAAAGTGTAGTTTCTTTAAATATTTTGTAGAAATTAAAGCATTGTTGAACAAATTAAATCATTATTGACTCTGATAATGATGTAAGATGACATAGTTTAATGTATTCATAAGAACAGGGAACTATACAAGTACATTGTACTGTGTGTTATATTTTGCATGTTATAACTACTAACAGCTTAGTGTTTGTTTCAGTTTAATTCTGTATATGTACAAATGTGTGTGTTCGTGCTGTAGTTTACAGTCATTGCTTTTATAGTTTTGTGCTTACTGTTTTTTATTAAAATATGCATTTTCATTGGTATTAAAGAAATGGGGTGCTGTGCAATATCTTACGCTTGCTAAACTGCTTGTATGATAGCATATGTATTTGTGTGATAGGGTTATTTGGTTTCATGCTGGGTTTTTTTTCTGTGTGTGGGGGTTTTAGTTGCTTGCTTCAATTGTTAAGTCTTGGCCAAACTTACATGTTGGGTCCAGGACCCAATTTGAATGTTTAGACTAGGACCCTTATTGATTGGTTAGACCAGGACCCACTTTGATTGTTAAGACTAGAGCCATTTTTGATTGTTTAGACCAGGACCCACTTTGATTGTTTAGACAAGGGCCATTTTTGATTGTTTTGACCAGGACCCACTTTGATTGTTTAGACAAGGGCCATTTTTGATTGTTTAGACCAGGACCCACTTTGATTGTTTAGACCAGGACCCACTTTGATTGTTTAGACCAGGACCCACTTTGATTGTTTAGACCAGGACCCACTTTGATTGTTAAGACCAGGACTCACTTTGATTGTTTAGACAAGGGACATTTTTATTGTTTAGACCAGGACCCACTTTGATTGTTTAGACCAGGACCCACTTTGATTGTTAAGACCAGGACCCACTTTGATTGTTTAGACAAGGGACTTTTTTATTGTTTAGACCAGGACCCACTTTGATTGTTTAGACCAGGACCCACTTTGATTGTTTAGACCAGGACCCACTTTGATTGTTTAGACCAGGACCCACTTTGATTGTTTAGACCAGGACCCACTTTGATTGTTTAGACAAGGGACATGTTTGATTGTTTAGACCAGGACCCATTTTGATTGTTTAGACTAGGGCCATTTTTGATTGTTTAGACCAGGACCCACTTTGATTGTTAAGACCAGGACCCACTTTGATTGTTACTAGGACCCAGTTGTGTCGAGTTTATATACTCTTTATTTACAATTTTTTTTATCAAACTGTTTAATTGTTTAGATTTGTTACAAGTTTTCCAGTCATTAATTAAGAAATTTAAAAAAAAATGCTTTAAATTTCATCCCTGATGGGTCATTGGAAACAATTTTGGGGATAAACCAAATAGTTTTGTGATTTTTGTTCATGTACAATGTTTTGTTGTATACATGTACTTGTTCTATGTAAGAGAGATTGTCTCATTTATATACATCAGTGTTTGTCTTTTTTGCATTATAATTCTACTTCCATTTCTATTCTATGAGTTGGTGTTTATTATGATTTTTTCTACTGATATAATTTGAATTATGTAAAATAAGAGTTTATCTCAGTTATAAGTATGCTAAATCATACATTATTTGTTATTTATGCCAGTTTTTTTTCTTAGAATGATATTATTTTTACAAATATGTTAGTTTTGGATTAATTTTGTATAAGTTACTTATTAGTAGGTTTTATTCCTTATTTTTACTGTTTTGTTGTGATAAAGATATTTTTATGTTATAAATACACTATATATATTGTTATATTTTAGATCCACTCTATGACAGTGTAGAACAACCTGCACATCAGGACCATGATGATGATAATGATATTGTATGGACAGAAAATTCATTTTATGATAGGTCGTCATTTGTTGGAAAACCTAATGCTAAAAATAAGGTGGGAATTAATTTCTTTTATTATTGTATAAATACACTGTATTTAGTAAATACATGAATTTTATATTAGTGATTACTTAAATCATGATATTGATTTATTTTATTAAATAGTTTATCAATCTTTTTGAACAACTGTCATTTAATTAATGCAAGGCATTATATTTTTTACATAGCCATTAAAGTAAAGAGAAAAATATCTTTAAGTAATTCTTGATTTTTAAAAATATATTTCGAGGTCATTTTATTTTCATCATTTATTTGAACAGTATTTTGTTTTTAAATCTGAAATTAGTCTTTAAATTGATATCAACAAATTGTTTTTATGTTTAGTTTTATATTTTTAATATTCTATCTTATTCATTAGGCCATGCAGTATTGGAATTCTGTTAAGCGTCAACTCAAATTTGGCAAACCTAGGTACCTATTCACAAAAACACACAAACCGAAAACGAAAACACAAATACTTGTACGGCAAAAACAATGCATTATATCTATTTTTTTCAATGGAATAACATCCTCATAATATGAAACAATGGTCTGACTTTAATATAAAATGACTAGTGTTTAATTTTTCACATAAATGTATATTGTATTAATGACGCGGTTATGATAAATTGCTTACGAAGAATAACGTCGTTTTAAATTTAAATGTTGTATCGAATCCCGGAACATCGGAGTTATTTAAGAATTCTTTACCTACAATTTTGTTTTTTATTTTGATTGAGGACTCTAAAACCTATGCGCACGCGGATGCTTAACAAAAATCCGATATGGCATGGCCTTATATTTATTATATTTTACAATATGATATCATATATTATACTATTTATTCAGATTTCTTGTGTGACTAATATTCCTTGTGAAATGTACCATAATATACAATGATTGGGGGTTATTAAACATGGCAAGTGTGCCTTATGGAAGATATCAGCACACTTGTTTAGGTATTTGCCCAAAGACTTCAGCCTGAGAGTTAATGCTGAAAAAGTGTGCCGATATTGACTCAAGGAACATTTGTCATGTTTCATGATCTTTGTATTGCATATGTTGACTCTTGATGATGATGCCTCCCTTGTGGACCATATTGAAAATTGGTTTTAGCCAAATATGTTATCCACATTAAATAAAGTCGTTATTTTTTTATTACACATTGGTGTTACATTATATGTGTTGTTTAAACAAAACATGGAAGAAAAAAAATTACATTATAACTTCAGTTATTTATTTTTTGCTAATTACGTAAAATTACATAATTAAAATTTTATGTGTAAAAGTCTGTCATTGTTGTAATGCTGATGCGAAATGACAGGAAGTTGTCTCAGTATAGATATTTTGGCATACATGTACATGCTCAATACTGGAATATAATAAACATATGCAGTAATTTGACATTATGTTTGAAGTGACTCTCACCTATATTTTCATGCTATGTTTGTTATATACTCGAGTTATCTCTCCTTTACATTGTCTTCAATTTCTATCATATTTGCTCATTCTTCTCTCAGTCTACATAGATTGTTAAATGTGTATGAACTAATGCTCATGTTTTTTTGTCTTTGAGATTTTCATGTCCAAAAGAAACCCTTTTAATGTTGTTGTTTTTTCTCCTTACCTGGAGATTAAGCTAGCCCCTTGTCGAAGGGCAAACTTAAGTATTCAATTCTTGTAGATTTTTAGAAATTTATATTCTAGCAGATATATATTCCTACATTCATAATAAATTCCTTATACATTTACCTTGTATGTCATCAGATATTAATTGTTGATTATATAATCAAATCACCGTACCTTACATCTTATTTTTAGCTACCAAGATAGTTTGTTCCTTGTATCTTTTATCCATTTTCCAAAGTCACCTCTTTAATCTATCTACTGTCTTATAATAATCTAATCAAGAATGCTTTTTCCAGGGCATTGTGAAATTGTATAAAAAAGTTACAATGTGGCATTTGATTTTCCAAGAACTTACAAATTTTGTAGAAAGTTACAATGTGGCATTTGATGTTCCAAGAAATTACAAATTTTGTAAAAAGTTACAATGTGGCATTTGATTTTCCAAGAACTTACAAATTTTGTAGAAAGTTACAATGTGGCATTCGATGTTCCAAGAACTTACAAATTTTGTAAAAAGTTACAATGTGGCATTTGATTTTCCAAGAACTTACAAATTTTGTAGAAAGTTACAATGTGGCATTTGATTTTCCAAGAAATTACAAATTTTGTAAAAAGTTACAATGTGGCATTTGATTTTCCAAGAACTTACAAATTTTGTAGAAAGTTACAATGTGGCATTCGATGTTCCAAGAACTTACAAATTTTGTAGAAAGTTACAATGTGGCATTTGATTTTCCAAGAAATTACAAATTTTGTAGAAAGTTACAATGTGGCATTCGATGTTCCAAGAAATTACAAATTTTGAAATCAAAGATTTGCACAAAAATGCAGGACTGGTCTTTTGGGTTGATGGACTGGGTGCACGGTCCCTGGGCTAAATTCAAAGACTGTGATCAATGTATGGCTTATTTTCCAATACTGTCAGGAATGAAACATGGACATGGATGTGTCAGTTGGTGCAGTTTCATTATTTTACATACCCACATGCACATCTTTGGCAAAAACACAGGACATTGATTATTTTTTGTGTTAATATTAATTGAAAAATTCTTGCTGAAGTTATTCTAACAACAATATTCACAATGCCTGTTTCCTTTAATCTTGGTGCTGTGCTATTTTTCTTGCTAACATCTGTGTGAAGAATACTTACTCTATTTTATTTTAGTCCATATTATTTGCACAGTATGCCTTGCCTCAACAAGGGAGACAGGGTAGTTCTAGAGGGAACAGAGTTCAAGCACCACTAGCTATGCCTGAGAAGATTGAGATATCTGAAGTCTATGGAACCGTCAAGGTATATTTTTTGTTTGATTTTCTTGGTCTTATACAGGGCTCGAATTTAACAAAAAATTGGACTCGCAAATTTTTGCGAGTTGCGTTTATTTCAACTCGCAAAATGAAAATAATCACTCACATTTTTATTTTTTAAATTTTAATAGCGTACATAGTAACTATTCACATTTGCAATACAAAAACAACATAGTACTATATTTAACTATGGCTGGAACAAGGTCGTTACTGTGGGATAGACAAAGAGTATCAAACATGTCTTTTAGGTGAATCTTTAATTGATACTATCAATCTATCTGGCCGTTTCTAAGCTGATTTGAGCCTCATAAATTTAGACAGTAATATTTTTTGCATAAATTTCAACTCGCGAAAATTTGCGAGTTAAAATAAAAGTTACTCGCAATTTTCAGAATCCACTCGCATTTTGCGAGTATTCGAGCCCTGTCTTATATATATTATAATTAATGCAGCTTTTTCAATAATGTTGAAGTTATATACATATATCTAGACTTAATTAACAAAACCCCTTTTTTTCCTGGGCTGTATCCTAACCAGTACTAATCTACATTTATAAACATGCATGCAACTTCTCTTCAATATGACTAAAATGATAAAAGTTGGGCTGATCTCATAGCTATAAATAGGATCTATTTTCTTATTCATAGTTTTGATTACAGAAAAAAGGGATATCAAACTCTGTCATCTTAAGTTGAATGTATATTTTTAATTATAAAAAATAATTGTTGATAGTAAAACGCTCTTTTGTAGAAGAGATATAAAATGGCACTTGAACTCCCTTTTATATAGTGACATGGTGGAGAGGTCTGTTTACAACTGGGGGATGGGGGGTCCAAATCTCAGTAAAAACAAAAGATTTTTATTGGGGTTCACTTTTAATGATTGGTCAACAATTAAAACCTTATTAGATGGTTTGTTAATATCAACATTGTTCCTGTTATCACTAAAACTAAGCTTCAACTTGTGTCAGTTGCTAGACTTGAATTAAGGACCCTCTATATGAGATTTCAATGACTTGAAGTCCGTGACTTAAACTAATAAATCACAGAATTAGGTATTTTATTTATTAACAGAAGCCGGGGCTTAATATCAAAGTTCCTTCTTTTGCCCCTATTATTTTTGGGACAAGGCAACTTGTCACTACCAGTTAACATAAATGGTTTTGGCAAGTAAAATGTATAGCTGGTTGTCAAACCAGACAACCTACTTTAAAGTTAATGTTGAGCCCTGTCAGCTATGAGGAAACACTATTGATAGTAACTTGTATATGTTTTATTATATATTTCACAGGATGCCTTACATATGCCTGAATCAGGAGCAAGTCATTATGCCTTAGTAGATGATGCATTACCGGAGGGTAAAATACATCGTATTACTTCTACATCTAGAAAAAATGATAAAGGTAAGTAGTTTGGCTATATACTGGTTTTCTTTCAAACCTTACATTAGAATGTGGTGTTGAACTATGAACATGTATATGGTGAAAATTTAAATTATTATATTTTTGTTGTAGTGAAAATATATACTCAAAATGATGTCATCTTAAAAGATGAAGAGCCGCCCGGCTAGCTCAGTTGGTAGCACACAAGTCTACTGATCAAGGGGTCGTGGGTTCGATTCCCGGACGGGGCATACTTTTGTGGAGCTTAGTCATGAAATTATTTCTACAGCCATTCTCCCTCCTACCAATGATTTTTAATTATGTAGGGCAGTTGTCAGTCACTGACGAAAGTTTTTGCTTTGTAGTTGGTTTACAGCTAAATCCAGATATTTAGCCCTTCCAGGAACAGTGAGTAGGTTGACTGACTGCCATTACATGACCTATACAATGTGTTGCTATGATGTTAAACCCAACAAAAACAAGCAAACAAAAGATGAATGATATCATTATAATGGAGACCAGACATCATGTTACACTCATGTATAATATCTCTTTTATGAACTAACAAAATACTGGGGGAAAACAGGATAGAAACAGAATATTTGTGTGAATCTGTATCATCATATGCGATACTTAACTTTTTGAAAGAAATAAATGTTTATAATAAGATATAGAGCTTTATATCATTAATTTCATTTGAATTAATAATATCATTGATTGCTTTCAGCGCCATATGACCTTTTTGTGTTGGTGCGCCGTAAAACCCAAACAAACAAACAAACAGAATATTTGTCATTATGACAGAAAACCACATTTTCACTTGTGGCTATGCCTTTTATCAGTTGTTACATCTATGGGAAGTGATGGACCAACAGTTTGAAATCACTCTCTAGATTATTGCTTAATAGACCAACTAGATTTCTACTAGAATTAAACATTGGTTCATTGACAGCTAGATATAACATAGGAACCTAAGTCTATGTCTTCTAATACAATAAAATGACAATTATTTTCATTAACCATACAATGTATGATACGTTACACTGGAGCTGTCATTAATTGGGCTCAAGGTGTATTGACGATATCGATACCGAGAAATGATTACAGAGGCAAATAAATGTGTTTTTCAAATGTCTTGGTCTTCCAAGTACCAATAGGTGGAAGATGCAGACTGTAACCTACATGCTTATTGTAGATTATGCAACACAACTAAAGAAATCACAAGCATTTGCAAGTCAGTCCTTAAAAGCTTACAGAGCTTGAATTTGGCATGTTGTCCTTGAAAAGTGCTTAAAAAGTGCTTGAATTTTGTCACTAAAATTCTGTATGAACCCTGAATTTTTACTATTAACAATCTCTGTTTCACTCTGTATTCCAGGTACAGATTCAGAGGAGTCCGAATCTAATGATCCTGATAAGAAAGATATATACGGTAAAGTTAATCGTAAACCTACACCTCATAAGAAAAGACATAAACAGAGGAATCAAGAAGGTCCCTATGTTACACACATTAATATAGATCATCATCATCATGAAAGTAGAAGACAGTCAGATCAAGATAGAGTTAGTAGTATGGAGCTTGCTAGAGGTGAGTACATGTGTACTGGGTTGTATGTTGTAGTTAAATGTGCTAATTTGGAACAGAGTTTCCAAGGCCAGGGCTTTTTCAGCCTATCTCACAGGGCCAAATATGGGCCACATTCTTAATGCCAAAAAAACAAACCATTTTCCCCAATTTCAGGGGAAAAAATCCCAATCTTGTTAAATAATTCCCTTTGAACATGATTTCAATAAATACATGAGAATTTGCAGTGAAAGCCTCTTTGAACTGTCAGAACAAACTCTTTAAGAGCACTGCAACACTTACAGAGACACCAAAGCAAGGCATATAAAGATTTAATGCAGAATCATTAATGATGAAATTTCCAAATTGGGTTGATTTATCAATATTTTTTTCTTAAATCAGAATATTTACCGGGTTAAAAAATGCCCAATTTGGGCAGGGGCCTTTTTCCCCAAAACCCCTGAAAAAGCCCTGAAGGCACATTTTTTAAAATCATAATGGAAATTTTAGAGGAATGTAACGAAGTGAAATACAAAGTCTCACTGTCAACATACATCCTCTTTAAGTTGCACCTTGGCTTTTATCCTTAAAACTTATATGAATACACAGTAAAGGGTTGGTATTGAATCGAAAATTGAGGGTACTGAATCGAAATCAAATCCACACTCTTGCAATCAAGTTTCAGTGGTTTTTTTCAGGCCATTTTGGGGCCGAAATTGGGCTCCATTCCCCTCTCCAAAAAGTATATTATTTCCCCCTACCCAGGGAAAAAAAAATTCCCCTGTCAGTGTCCTAAAACTTTTGTACTTTTTTATAGCATTTTTGCCCATTTCTCAAGCATTACAATGAAATCACAGATGAATGTATGGGTTCAATAGTTGAAATTTTATATTGGAAGGCAGAAATGATACTCTGTGAGAGGATCCATGTTATCTCAAGTATTGACAATAAAATAATTTTTTCCCCTTAATTTGGTTTTTGTCGCTATTTTCCATTCAAAAAGGGCCCCGCCACCTTTCCCCTAAGAGTGAAAATAAACACTGAGTTTTGACGTATCGAATCGAACAGTTGCAATCCTAATAAATTGTGCCTGGCATATTTGGTTAATGATGTCATTTGTGGATATTATGACTATTATATAATGATTGTATTGCCTGTTATATAGGTCACAGTAATTCACCATCTGAAGACAGTGCTGGTACCGGAGATGAACTACAATCTAAACCTAAACTTCAATCAATAAGGAAGAAGATGTCGGCTACTGGAGCTACACATCTATCTGATAGTGATCTACAAACATTGCTGCAGGGTAACTGTTTTATTTACTAGATTTTTCAACGAAAAGATCGGCTTATAGTTTGCCGAAACCCGGGCAGGTGGGAGGGCGTCCGGTGTCATTAATAATTGCGTTAAAGTTCTTACCATATATTTCGGCCATTGTCAGATGTGTTGGATATCTCTGTCATTTATGGTCAGATCTTGATGAAAATCCGGCTTTAATGTGATTTCCACATTACATTTCTTGTTATAAATTTTATATATGCTACCAATGGTTTGCCAAAGATGTGCATTTTTGCACGCAAAATCAAATTGCCACATGTTAAGTCATTTATGTGTGCAAAGTGTCACCTCCACATTCATTTTCATTCCACTCTTATATTGGAATAAGCCAGAGGTTTGGTCATTATCCAATATTTCATGTATGTAAAAGGTATTTGGATTGTTATCTTGTATAGACATTTCTTTGCTACTGCTTGCTTCAGTAAAGCTACAGTCCCATAAACATAAAAATAGCCGTGAGGGCACCGTACGGGCGCCGTGCGATCAAACCCTGCAAGGACCCATACGAACTCTTGCGTACCCGTACAGACTGTTACGTTTTTGCCAGAGTCCGTGAGATGAGCTCAGGATACACGTATTGGTTAATAAGTCAAATTGTGAACAAAATCGTGACCGAGTATGAATTAAACTTGCATATCTTCCAGCTACAGCTCGTACGGGTATGTAGTTTTGTGCCATGTACGTACCGTCACCTAAATATGCAAGGCTTCCCACGATCTACGGCTGTCTGCACGTACGGGTTCGCAACAAGCCATGATTTTATGGGACTGAGGCATAAGAATGAATTTTTGAAAAGGTATGCATTAATAATGAAGAATATTGACTGCTTTGATAGCAAAAAAAAACATCTGTGTGCTCTGAGCATAATATGGTCCAACAATTTTGAGCTTTGGGACTTCAATGGATTCTGTTAAAATAAAGTCAGAAATACTTTGAATTATGACCTTTGGGACATAGTTCTTCTAATAAAATATTTTTATACCCCCGCTTCGAAGAAGAGGGGGGTATACTGTTTTACCCTTGTCCGTGCGTGTGTCCGTCCGTCCGTTATAAAATTTCCGTCGCAGTTTTCTCAGCAACTATAACATGCAGCAGCCTAATACTTTGCATATTGCTTCATCCCATAGTCCCATGTGGTGTAAAGCGATTTCATGCTCCTTGCTCATCTACTTCCTGTTTGTCGCATATTTTTAGATTTTGGCGGGGGTATCACTAGTGAGCATTAGCTCACAGATTAACTTGTTGATTAAGTGTTTAACAATGTAATGAGTTTTAGTGTGTATAAACAAAAATGACAGTTGGTTGTGTTTCAATATATATGTAGATAATCCTTGGTCATTTGCAAGAGAAAAGACCTCTTGTAGTTGTATTGTAGCGAATTAGAAGCAAACTTGTGTGCTGATATAGACAAAGCACGTTCATATATAAACGATAATAGCACTTCTTGTCAGCAAGTTATTCGCCAGGCCATGTAACAAGTTGTATTTCTACTACGTCTGATATCCAAGGCATATCTGGGTAGAAGTTCTCCGAGATTGTCCTGTAGGTTGATTGTCTCCTTGTTAGTACCAAGGATATATAAGTTAATTATAGTGCGTACAAAAAAACAAAACGCTTTCCATTACACCAACAACTAAGACACTAGTAAAATATATCACAATTGTTTATTTTAAAGTCATCCTGGGCATCCCTCATCGTGGGTTAGTTCATTGTATTGTTATTATAAACAGTGTTTTGTTTTTTTGTATGCACTATACATTAATGTTTGTATTTACAGGTTGTACAATAAACGATGATGAAGAATCATTTCATAGTATTGATACTTCTATGCATAAAGTAAGCTTTTGTTTTTAACTTAAAAAAAGTAAAAAGTAAAGTAATGGCATTTTATAGTATAAGTTTCATGCTTACGCACGTTCACTGACTTTACGGCTATTACCCCTGGTCATTGGGCTACTGGTATCTATCTATCAATCTCCCTAGGGAGTCTTTTTACACTGCTTATTAGTGCAGCCAACAAATTGGCGCAACGGAATTATACAACCCTCCCAGGTACCCATTTACACCTGGGTGTAACTTAACAACTGTAAGCTACGTCTGTGCGTCTGACCAGCCAGCTTCAGTTTCTTGTCATAGCTGGTCATACACTTTCACAAAGTATCACAATTATTTTAATTTCACATTGTTAAGGGAAGATGTTAGCTTTCTGTGATAGGGTTTTCATATGAGTTAGAAAAGCTGGTTATATGAGCTGGCTTAGAGTGAAAATTGCTCATGCTGGTCAACTTTGCAAATTAGTCCAAAACTAAGTGACTGTTAAAAAGGTTGAAGCATGTCATGATAAAAGAGGGTCAACTCAGAACAAGTCAGTATGGGAGAACCATTATGGACAACACTAAATAGAAGGGGCATTTTACAACTTAAGATTTATCACTTTCGATTCCTCTTCATTGTCCCCCAGTACTGAGGTATAAGGATAAATGTTGCTTAAGAAAACAACAGGGTAGGTTTTGGATGGGATTCAAACCAACAGCTAGCCATCTAATGATTACCAGTCAGATGTGTAACCACTCGGCCACATCAGATAGTTTTAAGGTATTAAATTGATTTTACTGTAAGTATAATTGTACAACTAACAATTCTAGATTGGTGGTGATGATGAGATGGACCTAAATGAAAGTGGAAGTTTTGGTACTTGGTTGAAAAAGAAAACAGGTACCGGAACTAGAGATCCTATGAGAACATTAGAGAAGAAGAGACAAGATGAAAGGAGAAGACAAAGAGAAAATGTAAGTTTTTGTTGGAATTTTAGTTAGTAAAGGTATGGAAGATATTTGTCAACTTCTGTGTAAGATCATTTTTTAATTCACTGGGTTCCAGCAGAAGGCTTGAAAATTATGTTTTCCAGTGGCACATTCGGAACATCCTCGGCCATTCGCTACGAATAACCTCGGACATATTTAGGTGCCATTTTGAATCTATGCAAACAAATACACGATCGTTTAGGCGATGACTGAAGTTCTGTTTTTAATCTATAAATTTAAAATTACACAGTTCAATGATAACGATGAACAATATTTTCTTCAATTTAAAACAAATAAATATGTTTAGACAAAGATCTGCGTGTAAACTACAAGATCTATTTTGCGTAACCGTTACGTGCTTTGCCTCGCGTAGGTAGTAAAATCACCAAAATCCAGTGAAGACCCCCCACGAATCCTTCCGAGATTATTCATTCATGAAAGGTCGAGGGTGTTCCGAATGCCAGTGGCATAGCCACATGTGTAAATATTGTTTTCCTGAGAACACTGGTTGAAAGAAGATCGTGTTTCAAAGTTGACGAATATTCTGTTTCTTTCATGCTTAGTAAAATAGTTCTGTGTTTTGTGGTAGTATTTTTCACTAATTTTACTTGACGTCATTTCTTCACCAAGGTGAAGTCATTCTTCAAAGATGATGTCATTTTGACAATATGTGATTATATTTTCACTTCAATGTAAATGAAAAATATTACGTTTTCCTCATATATTTCCATCAAATAACACCATGTTTAATGGTATAGCATGAAAGAAACTCACACTAATTTATATGTTTGTAGTCAATGCTGGAGTAATAGTCTATGTTATGTTTGTGGCATGAGATATTTATTATACCCCCGCTTCGAAGAAGAAGGGGGTATACTGTTTTACCCTTGTCCGTGCATGCGTGCGTCCGTCCGTCCGTTACAAAATTTCCGTCGCAGTTTTCTCAGCAACTATAACATGCAGCAGCCCAATACTTTGCATATTGCTTCATCCCATAGTCCCATGTGGTGTAAAGCAATTTCATGCTCCTTGCTCATCTACTTTCTGTTTGTTGCATATTTTTAGATTTTGGCGGGGGTATCACTAGTGAGCATTAGCTCACAGATTTACTTGTTGTTCCTAGTTTCTGGTTAAAGTTTCTGAGAACAAATTGGAACCATGTTTTGAAGAATAATTGGGCTATTAGTTTTTAATAATTTTTTTGCAACATTATTATATTTTTATATCTTTGCAACTACTGGAGGAATTCACCTGAAACGTCAAATACCAAGTTTTATATAGCTTCAGCAAGAATTATGCATAAACTTGTTTACTTAAAAAATTATTGGTTAAGTTTGTTGGTGCAAATTTTTTCTTTGAAACTACTGAAGAGATTTACTTGAAACTACATACATGTTTACGAAGTTACCATAGGAGGTCACTTATTAAGTTGCATAACTCTAGCTTGACTTTTGACTGGATTATGGCCCTTTTAAACGGGTAGTTTTAAGTTTTGCATACAAATATTATAACTAACAGTTTAACCAATGAAAGTCTCCACTTTAAATTTCACTTATCTCAAATTGGTTGCATATAAATGATTCATTTTTGTTTTTACACAAGCACCCCAAATAGTCGAGCTAGCTGCTCTAGTTATGTAAATACTTAATGTATTTTTTTAGTATAATGTGTAAGACTATTTTACTTATATTAATTAGTTGGAAAGATATGATAATTATGCTACAATGTGTGCAGCTTATGTAAGTACGATTGATAACGTTTGAAGTTTTTATTCATACATTGATGGTACTTGTTATCATAGTGTTTCTTTTAATCTATTCACTAGACCTTGTCCTCTAATTTACTATGACTTTCTTATTGCTAATTACATGTATCACACTCACTATTTGGATTTAATCCATGTATGAAATAACTCAGTGGTTTTCACTAATTACTTCTGGTTAGCTATTATGACAGGTTGTCATATTGCATTGCTGTGACTTTTAACTTTCAGAACTCCTCGGCGAATTCCTTTGTAATTATCCCTTATGTTTCAATATGTCCGTAGATTATCCTTGGCCATTTGCAGTGGGAAAGACCTCATTAAGTTATATTAAAGCTAATAAGAAGAAAACTTGTTTAATATTATAAACAAAGCATGTTCATACATGTACTATAACAGCACTACTTGCCAGTGAGTTATTTACTGGGCCTTATTATTTGGTTGTATTCCTACTTCTTCTGATATCCTAAGTATATCTTTGTATCCGCCGAAGTTGTTCAGAATGGACTTTTAACTCTAAGGCAGCATATAATCTTACACTATTATAACAATAAAATATAGAGAGATTTACAACTAATTCTTGTAGTAAAACTGTTGATAATAGGAGGCTTGGGTCATTTTTATAGAGCAGTAGTCCAGTGGTAGGTCATGCGCTTAGGAATCGAGGGGTCCCAGGTTCAAACCTTGCCAGAGGCACTGTTTCCTTTAGCAAGAAATTAACCTGCAATTGCTTCACTTCACCCAGGTGTAAATGGGTACCTGTGAGGGTGGTATAATTCTGTTGCGCCAAAGTGTCGGCTGTACTAAATAAAGTCGTAAAAGTGAGTAAGCATGAAATTTAGACTATAAAATACAATTACATTTTTATGTTTTACTTACAACCAGCTGTATGTTTTATTTGCCTGAACCAAATGTTAACTAGCAGTAACAAGTTGCCTGAACCAAATGTTAACTAGCTGTAACAATTTGCCTGAACCAAATGTTAACTAGCAGTAACAAGTTGCCTGAACCAAATGTTAACTAGCAGTAACAAGTTGCCTGAACCAAATGTTAACTAGCAGTAACAAGTTGCCTGAACCAAATGTTAACTAGCTGTAACAAGTTGCCTGAACCAAATGTTAACTAGCAGTAACAAGTTGCCTGAACCAAATGTTAACTAGCAGTAACAAGTTGCCTGAACCAAATGTTAACTAGCAGTAACAAGTTGCCTGAACCAAATGTTAACTAGCAGTAACAAGTTGCCTGAACCAAATGGTAACTAGCAGTAACAAGTTGCCTGAACCAAATGTTAACTAGCAGTAACAAGTTTCCTGAACCAAATGTTAACTAGCAGTAACAAGTTGCCTGAACCAAATGTTAACTAGCAGTAACAAGTTGCCTGAACCAAATGTTAACTAGCTGTAACAAGTTGCCTGAACCAAATGTTAACTAGCAGTAACAAGTTGCCTGAACCAAATGTTAACTAGCAGTAACAAGTTGCCTGAACCAAATGTTAACTAGCAGTAACAAGTTGCCTGAACCAAATGTTAACTAGCAGTAACAAGTTGCCTGAACCAAATGTTAACTAGCAGTAACAAGTTGCCTGAACCAAATGTTAACTAGCAGTAACAAGTTGCCTGAACCAAATGGTAACTAGCAGTAACAAGTTGCCTGAACCAAATGTTAACTAGCAGTAACAAGTTTCCTGAACCAAATGTTAACTAGCAGTAACAAGTTGCTTGAACCTCTTAATATTGGTTGTCTGGGGCAGACAACCTTTATTATCAGTTCAAGCTTCACAGGAGTTAGAAGGCTGTGACTTGGAAGGTTGAATATCAAGAAATGAGTGAAATTGGTGAACTGTTTGCCTCATGTGACTTATTTGTTGTAAAGTTTAGTTTATACTAATTTATTTATTCAAGTTCAATTGTAAAAACAAGTTTTAACAACATAAATTAATCACTGTCAAGTCATTTTCCTGAACCCTCAGTTCTGAGTTTGTAGGATAAAGGTTCTTGCTCAAGGAAACAACTGGGTAGGTTTTTGATGGGATTCCGCCCAACACCAAGCTGGCTGTCCAATGATTACTAGTCCAATCTTGTAACTACTTTGGCCAAGCCCACTTCTTAATTATTAATAAGAAATGTAAAATTTACTCTTCTTCTTCTATTGACTAATTGTTTTGAAGTGACTTTGTTATAATATGACAGTGAGCAGTGATAATTTGATGTGTATGTGTTCTAGTTTGATATTAATGACATATTTTGATATAATATGACAGTGAGCAGTGATAATTTGATGTGTATGTGTTCTAGTTTGATATTAATGACATATTGTGATATAATATGACAGTGAGCAGTGATAATTTGATGTGTATGTGTTCTAGTTTGATATTAATGACATATTTTGATATAATATGGCAGTAAGCAGTGATAATTTGATGTGTATGTGTTCTAGTTTGATATTAATGACATATTTTGATATAATATGGCAGTCAGCAGTGATAATTTGATGTGTATGTGTTCTAGTTTGATATTAATGACATATTTGTCAGTGTGAAATAATGTGAATAAAAAAATGATAGCTTTTTTCTTTATTTTAATATAATTCAGATAATTCATAGTCTAACCAATCCATATATGTTTTATTTTTATAGCATTATCACAGTAAATTAATTTTTATATTAATTTACCATTGAACCATTTTCTATATGAACATAATTTTATAGAATAGTGTAATGGATACAGTGTAAAACTTTAATCTCAGTTTACAGAAATGTTTTTGAGTAAATTTTTACCAGTATTTTATTTAACACGCACCACGATTGTTTGTACATTTCTCTTTATTTTTATTTAACCATTTAAGTACATTTATTCAACTGTATACCAGTGCTTGATTCAAAACATTTTCATGAAACTTTCAGGAAATGATGTCAAGATGTCGCCCTAGTGTAATTAATGTTGGTGCATAATTCTTACCAAAATTTAGTGTGTAATACCATGTTTAATGTTTCAAAATAGGTAAAAAATGGCGTGCTTCAAGTGACCTAACAGTGGTTGCTATGGATACCATTTATTCTTTCTACATATTGATAATCTGTTCACCAATATGATTGTGAAAATGCAAATGAATTGTTTTACACTTATTTTAGTTTTAATGTGATTTGACAAAAGGGTAAATATTTTAGAAGGGAATTCCACGAATTTATCAATCGCCCCTCGTATATGATCGTTAAGGCAATGAGTGATGTTTCAAGATTTAAAAACAAAACATCACAGTGACACTCATTGCCTAAACGATCGTATATTTGTTTACTTCAGCACCGGTAGTTTCAAAATAGCGTCTTAATATGTCCGAGATTATTGGCAGTGAATGGCCGAGGAGTACCGAATGTTTTGTTACGGTGTAAATGTCCATTTGAATCAGAGGATCAGCAGCTTCAAATTAGTAAAATTTCAGACATGTTATATAATCAAAAGTGTGTTGTCAAAAACTGGGTCACTAGGTCAAATAAATGAAAAACCTTGTGAACACTATTGAGGTCACATTTTTGCTCTAATTTTACTCTAAATTTATGTCAATGAAATCTCAGACAGAGTTGATATTTGGCCATGTGCAATCTGATTAAAATCCAATCTAAATTTTTCCGCTTGCCTACTCGCTAATTTAGATCGGGCCGTTTTCTTACTGGGGTCACGATCAGGTGACCTTTTCTCATTATAATATTCATGATGAAATCGTTATGTTTAGTAACTTGTTTACATCACGCAATTTGAAATGAGCCTTCCAATCACAGACTGTGAATAATACCGCTGTCCAATTAGCTTGCAAACCTTGGTCTAAAAATAGAAATTACAAAATCAAAATGCTATTAATAGAGTTTCATCTAGATGAAAGCTACATGACTCTTTATGCAAACCTTAGAGATCCTGTACAACAACGCTCTACAGAATATCTGTTTACAGAGATTGGGCCATGTGGGGTTTAAGATGTGTTCATTTGGTCACATCAAAGAGGTCACTAGGTCAAATCATGGAAAACATAGTAAACATCTTTAAGGTCTTTTTCTGCACTAAGTGTCATGTAGCTTTGTCTAGTAGCTTTATATCATTAAATTCTTGAAAGTTTTTAATAAATTGGTCCTGTGGGTTAAAACTAGGTCACCAAGTCAAATCACACTTTAACTCAAGTGAGAGATCTAGTTCCTTCTAGGCTCTTTTGTTAATTTTATTGATCATATATAGTTATTTCATCATTGAGAAGAATCAAGTTAATTGCATACTTGAATGATGTCCAGGAGATCTTATGTATTATTTAATTTTAAATAAACTGCCTCCTTCCTTATACTAATTTGACGTCTTCTTAAAGTAGTGAGTTTTAAAAAGTAAGATACTGTTTGCTATTAAGAAATACCCCCCCCCCCCCCCTACTGAAACACACTCCTTGGACGTTTTAGTAAGATTTGCCCATGATAACAGTAAATTTAAGGCTTCATTAAAATGTCAAGACCTATACTATAGCTCTGTCACTGCTAATGAAATGTATTCAAAATTTATCTATCTGATTAATAAAAAAACAACAGTGACCCCTTTTTTCCCCAAAGTAGAAATAAATTCTAAAGGAATAATGTTATGCAAAATAAAAGTTTTGAGAATGTAAGGAGTGTTTTATACCATGACATCAATAACTTGTTGACAGTGAAATTAAGTAAGTGAAACTGGTTTTAAAAAAAACTAGTTATATTTTATTGTTTACGTTGACTGTTGCTTCTGGGGATCTTAATTTCATACAGGTTTGATTTTACTTGATCTGGATTGAACTGGTTTCTGTAAATGGTCTCAGAATTATGTGCTAACCATGTTTATTGTTACGGTCTAAAAATGAAAATAGCCCTTGTTCAAATATGGTTTATGTATTTTCATTTCTTCTTAGAATATTACAGTATTTGTACTCACTGTCATAAACAAATAGTACGTGTTTGTTATGTTATCGTTATGCTTTTGTCTAAATATGGAGTTACTAGTGTGTTTTGTCCTTTTCTTATCAAACTCTCCTATGTTGTTAAATGATGGTTGAGAAAACGTAAGAGAGAAAAGATGTGCAACAATTGTTATGGTGATTTAAAATCAATACGGAGACAGTACTCTTATAGAAAAAACAAGGTTGGATATACATGATAGAGATATATTAATACATCAGAGAACTGTAGCTTGTAGAAGACTTCTTCTCGTCTTGTGTTTAACATAGATTTCTTAGTTTTTCCAATACGACCAAGTCATCTTTCAGCCTGTACTGGTATAACATACCATTTATTGGTGTCGCCTTTTCATCAATGCAAAGGCATACTGTTGTGTAGCTTGAGAAAATCATATCTTACCATTGGTTGGTTGAAACCGAGTGATATACGTAGATTGGAAATTACAGAGAAAAATGGGAAAATGTGATATTCTGTGATGGCTTTAATTCTTAATTCATGTGTGGTATAATTCAACAATTGGTGTTTTTGATTTAATTCTCTGTTGAATGGATTGGTTGTTTAATCTAGTGAATTAAAACTGTAAAATATTGATGGATTCTAATCAACAATGTAGTGGAATATGAGACAGAAATGTTAAAACCAAGCTGATACGGAATTTCTCTTGTTTTTTTCTTAAATGGTGGGTGTGTTTTTTTAGTCTTGTTGATGTTGTTGTTTTATATGTTAGTTGCTTTAAGGTATATATATATGTATATATATACTTGTTGATTTTACTACTGCTGTTGATTTCCGATCTGTTGCATAATGCATAATATATCTAAAAGTGACATGATTTTTTGTTTATTGATTAATCTGGTGTTTAGTATGTCAAGATTAGGCTTTATTGAAGAAACTGCTTAGCATCCTGGTTTTTTTCCGTAATGGCTGAACGTTGAGTCTCATTTGTGTGTTCTATAGCACGATTAATGAAAGGCAATAGAGAGAGAAAATGAAGATTAGTTAAAGTACTGATGTTTTTACTGAGAATGGCTTGTTGATTATTTTGTCATAGTGTATCGAGTTTTCTCTAGCCTGTTGTAAGGGATGGGTTCAAACAATTGTAACAATGCTTGTACAAACTGGAATAATCATGGAAAATGAGATTTTTCAAGAAAAATGGTGGAATTTTGGTTTTTGGGAAAATATGGAAAAGTCATGGAAAATTAGAAAACATCATGCAAAAAGTTTCATGTGTCGTGAAAACTATTTTATGTGTATTTTGATTTCAACCCATAGAAATGGATGAAAGACATAAGTTCAAACACATTGAATCACAAATGTTGGGTACCAATCGAGCATGGGTACAAATCACACTTGGGTACAAAACTGATTATTTTACTATTTCATATGATAAATATAACTATAGTTGTTTTGGGTTCTGTATGTGTCTTTGTTGTATCATGGAAAACTGAGAGGACTCATGGAAAAATCATGGACAAATCATGGAATTTTATAATTCAAAATCAAATGAACCCTGTTCTTGTTTTGTGTTTTGTATTTCAGTTGTATCATGGAAAAATCATGGAATTTGGGTATTCAAAATCTGTATGAACCCTGTGTTAGTGAATCTTAATAATGTCACATTGAAGTTAGTGATGGTTGGATATATAAGATGACTACATGAATCAGTCGTGGGTTCGATTCCCGGGCAGGGCTTACTTTCGTGGAGCTTGGTCATGAAATTATTTTTACGGCCATTCTCCCTCCTACCAATGATTCTTAATTATGTAGGGCAGTTGTCAGTCACTGACGAAAGTATGCACCTAGTAGTTGGTTAACAGCTAAATCCAGAGATTTAGCCTTTCCAGGAACAGTGAGTAGGTTGACTGACCCCCCAATATATGACATATACAATGTGTTGCTCCGGCGTAAAACCCAACAAAACAATCTAACTAAATGAATCTGTGAGATTATGAGATATAGTGCGTACATATTGACCCCGACCTGACCTTTCACATTTACATCTAATAATTATTTACACATATCCCAACGAAAGTCAGTACCACGCCTATCCTACACTTCGGCAGCGATCGTAAAATTATACAAGTGTGTTTGTGTGTCTTAACTCATAATCCCCACGGTCAATGTGTAATCGAGCATTAATACTGCATTCGTATTCAATGTAATGATTATTCTTGTATAAAGGTCGGATCGGGTCAATATGTACGCACTATATAAGTATGTGTAATGTTGCTTTCAGATGACTTGTTTAAACAGTTATATTTTCTATAATGCTAAACACAGTGAGAGATTTAAATATTGATTTTCATGTGAGTGACTTGTAGGAAATACTTGGAAATTTAGTGGTGTGATTTTGTAAATGATATAGTGAGTATATGTCATGTAGGTATTGTTAAATTTCATTCAATTGTGTTATCAATTATCTTCAATAAGTGTTAACTGACAAACTGTACAATTGTAAAAATAATTCATCCCTAAATATTGGTGTGTAATGAAACTATAAAAAAAAAATATAGCCATGTTTATATACGCAATGTTTACGTGGACGACCTGTACAATGGGTGGTTATACATAAGATAAACAAATAAACCAACTTTATTGTCTTTTTATTCTCTATGCTACTATCACTTGTCATATGTTTCTAATCAACATCATCATAACTTCGCTACAGACATGGAGAGGTTACACTGACTATCCATGGATGAGTTTGTGGGCTCATTGCAGGACAAGAAAATTTGTCCATGGATGGGCCCACAGACTCATTTTAGGGCTGGCAATGGTCTGAACTTTGTTATACCCCCGCTTCGAAGAAGAGGGGGTATACTGTTTTACCCTTGTCCGTGCGTGCGTCCGTCCGTTACAAAATTTCTGTCGCAGTTTTCTCAGCAACTATAACATGCAGCAGCCTAATACTTTGCATATTGCTTCATCCCATAGTCCCATGTGGTGTAAAGCGATTTCATGCTCCTTGCTCATCTACTTCCTGTTTGTCGCATATTTTTAGATTTTGGCGTGGGTATCACTAGTGAGCATTAGCTCACAGATTTATTTTTATTTACTTGTTAATCTTAGATTTGTGTATAAAATAAACTCTTTCATCGATATTTTGGATGAAGCCTTTATCAAGAAATTATTTTCATAAATAACCAGTAAAAAGTATGTGTCTCTGTTCAAAATGTAATTAGAGTTCATGAAAATAATTTCTTGATAAAGGATTCGGCCAAAATTTCATTGAAAGAGTTTAAGTACTATTTCATATACAATACTTGTATCTTCCCTTTTGGACAAAATATTTTATCATTACTCCTAGATTTATGTGTTCTTAGCTCACATGAGCACAAATTGCTAAAGGTGAGCTATTGTTGAGGGGGGGGGGGGCAAGCCATAAATGCTTTTGTTCGTCTCCAATGCCCTAAGAATCTACTTTTCAGTGTATGTGATCCAGGCTTCTCAGGACTCTCTTGTTTTATATGTCTAATGTAAATCTCTCTAAACCCCTCACTCTGCTAGATCTTATCTGATTAAAACCTGATCTAAAACTTTCCGCTCGCCTTCTCGCTGATTTAGATCTGGCCTTTTTCAAACGAGGGTCACGTTCAGGTGACCTTTTCTCATCGTAATATTCATGACGAAATTGTTATGATACATTACTTGTTTACATCGTCTACGTCACACAATTTGAAGTTAGCCGTTCAATCGCAGACTGTGAATAATACCGCTTTTAAATTAGCTTGGAAACCTTGGTCTAAAAATAGAAATTACGAAATCAAAATGTTATTAATAGGGTTTCGTCCAGATGAAAGCTACGCATTGATTAGTCGACATAAAGGTCATCTCGACGTGACCCTCCATTGAGAAAGTAGAGATCCTGTACAACAATGCTCTACAGGATATCTGTTTACGGAGATTGTGCTAGATCCACCCATGACACATTTATTCATACATCTGTTTATAGTAGGATATTTTATTGTCCAATTAACCAGTTTTCATGGCTTATTCTCTCTCTAGTGCTTATAATGATAACAGTTGTCTCCCTGTGTCTCACAACTAGGTGTGTAACGGTTAACCGTTATACTGGTTAGTATTGCAATACGAATTCTGATGGTTTTTAACTGGTTCGATTGAACCTTGAACCGGTTTTTATACCCCCCCTTCGAAGAAGAGGGGGGTATACTGTTTTACCCTTGTGCGTGCGTCCGTCTGTTACAAAATTTCCGTCGCAGTTTTCTCAGCAACTATATCATGCAGCAGCCTAATACTTTGCATATTGCTTCATCCCATAGTCCCATATGGTGTAAAGCGATTTCATGCTCCTTGCTCATCTACTTCCTGTTTGTCGCATATTTTTAGATTTTGGCGGGGGTATCACTAGTGAGCATTAGCTCACAGATTTACTTGTTTATACACGTTTTTTTCCATGCTGATTGTTTTATCAGATTCTGAAATGTAAAGGATTGAACAAATAAATGTGTTGAAAACTTGAAATTATTTTATTGCGCTTTTATAGGTAAAACATTTTGTCAAATAAGGAGAATTCTCTACGAGAGTATGTTTCAAGCTATGTTTTACATAATCTATTTTACTAAACTCATTCAAACGTATGTACAAGAGAGCATAGTTTATAAAATGCACATATATGGTAGTACATTATCTGATGCTGATTCAATAAGGACATTAAGTGTTTTAATTACTGCTTCGATTGTCTACGCAAGAAAATCATTTTTACCATATTGTTACACTCCTACTCACAACCTAGTTTTCTTCAGCTATATAATAGCATGTAACTCATTAGGACCATTGTTAGTTGAAAACTTTGTTGGAATAATTCATGTGAAAGTAAGTTTTTTTTGTCATTTAAGCCTACATCTATTGGTCTGTACAAAACTAGCTTAACTTTTTGTTAATTAAAAAAGGATGTAAACTAGTTTTGCATTGACCCAATAATATGATAATCATTTTTTTATCTTTCGCTCTGTTATGTCTTTAGTACAATTTGAATGGTTAGGCTTAGGGCTGTGGATCGTGGAGCAAGTGACGATCCGATCCGAACCACGGATCATTCATGTGTAGCGATTCAGGAATCGAACTACGAATCACTAATAAATGAAAAGCATGCAGAAATTCATGTAATAACAAAAATAAGGGAAGAATCACCTAAGTTTTTACTATATCGAAAACCATGTACTCAAATCATTCCTATTACCAGACGTTTTATGGGCATTTTTAGTGATAACAATGTTTTTGTTTATATGTGTATCAATCGGTTCATTTGTGTAGCCCAGTGGGGCGCATAGTACATAAATTAAAGTTTTCATTTGTAGAGCGGCTCGTTTTCAGTGGTTATTAGGCTGAAAACGTTTTTCTTTTTATCTAACAATAGATCCCGAATATCCGAGTACTCAGATACTCGCAGCAGTCCTAGTTAAGCTCTTTCAGGACACAGCTATGGTAGCCATTGCCTTAACCCACTAGCCTGAAGCTAAGAATTTGTGAAAATTGATTTAGGCTTGTGAAAATTACTTATGTCATACAATCAGGCTGATTGATTATTTTCCATTCACCATATAACATAATAAGCATGGCTAGTAGGGGTGTAACGGTTAACCGATATACCGGTTAATATTGCAATACGAATTCTTACAGATTTTAACCGGTTCATTTTTCATCGAACCGGTTTTTGTATTTGTATGTCACACTGTTTACTTTGAACAAAAATCTAAAAGTTAGTATTAAAATGTGTTGAATACTTGAAATCATCTTATTGTGCCTAAAAGGTTACAAATTTAGTCAAATGAGAATGTCCGTTTCAAAATACGCATTTTTCTAAAATATAGACGAATTGACACAAGTAATTCAAACATTTGAATAAAGATTGTTTGAAAATACACAAATGCATGTTATGCTGACCCAATTAGAACGATGTACATGCATTAATTCATGCTTTGCATGTCTACCCGAAAAAACGGTACGTATTGCAATATATTGCAATACAGGTTTTGCATATTGCAATATTTTGCAATACGGGTTTTACCGTATTGTTACACCCCTATAGTCTGATTTTATTCGGTGAGCCGTGACAGGTTGGATGAGTCTAATCATAACCATGACGATAGGTATAACCAGTAAATACTACACTGAAAATCAATACAAACTATAATATCTCAAGTATATATGCATGATAAAGTAATTCAAAATCATTGTTCAAAATAGCTCAGTCGATAACGAGTCGGAAACATATGGCCAATCCATAATTTTACTGCATGGTTTCGAATCTCACCGCCTCCATATTTTTTATTTTATTCTTAAATTGCATAGTTGTACGTATCATATAATGATTGTTGTGGCATCCCATTTCACTTCTCTTTCTTATACTGTGCATGTACATAGAATCATTTCTGTTAGACACGGACGAGACATTTTAGACTAAGTGTATAACATCGAAGTAATAACTAAGCACAAACACGGGCAAATATGCATAATATATTTTATATTCATTCAGTCTTCCCGAAATACGTCGGTCCGACGGACATGTCCGACAAATTTTGACGAGGTCCGACGAGTTTTTATTCCGGATCGGTCCGGCTGTCCGGCATTTTTTCGTGTCGCATTATCGGCCCCGTTGTTCGGTTTTTATTCCACGCCCGATGTATACCAATATTGCCGTTAAATTGACGCAATGATTACCACAAATGTGCGTCCTCGCGACGCGAATACTACGCTGGCAAATCTAGTTTTCCCTTAAAAAGATAAAACTTTTATCAAACAGTGAACAATTACTAAAAATCGGTCTATCCAAACTACCGACATTTAATTGTGCAATTACTCGGCAAATTACATAATGTGTGAAAAACAATCGGCGAACAAAAGAATGTCATTTGTTAAATTTTTTAAAAGGATTAAGTCTTTGCAGAAAATTCATTTGCATTTAATTAGCACATTGATGTGACGGTTTGAGTAAACTTTGTCATGATTTTGAAACTATTAATTTGTATAGATATCTATAAAATATCAAATAACTACGGACATATTCAATTTTAAGCCGAGAATGAACAAAGGGCATACACAAATACGTCATTAAAAATTCAATCAAATGTGTGTCGGTCCGCGTCTCTTTGAACTTATAGTCAAGGCATATCAATTTCTTTGATGATAACCGCCGACCTTTATTTTGCTACGACAATCGATGTCTTGTTATTGATTTGAGAGCTGTGTGGTCGCTTATAAGAAGACTTAATTTTAGTAATTGATAACTGATCTTATGATTATGGGACGTTGCAACGTAGCCTTTATGCGTGTTTCACGACGAAAAAATATCATACGACCCCATTTTACGAATAAACGGCCGAAAGTTTTTTATTTTTTGCCGAAAAGTCGGTCCATTCTCACGATTTCGCCGAAAAATCGTCAGATATTTTTTCATATTTGCTCAGTTTTTTTAATGCGTGTTATTCCCGTAATATTAAGGTACACTTGTGTAAAATGTATAAAAATATTTTCTTGTCATTATATGAACATTAATTGGTAAAAACTTTACCAAAACAGATAATGACTTAGACTCTGCAAGGTTGAGTAATTGGATTCTATAAAAATTATTAGGAAATTATATTTAAACATTTCAAGTGATTTCACTTCACTTATTTGCTTATAAAATGCTCCAAGTAACTGACAAATGCTTTTAATTTGCATAATATTAAATGAATGTTGATTGTTTTGAAATCATGCATCATATGAAGTACATGTTTTAGTGAACAAAATATTCACACATTTTTTGGTAGGGACTCATTGATTCAAAATATGTGAGTCCCATGGACTCATGTTTTCCATCTTCAAAATGAATCTGCATGATTGAAAAAAAACAATGAAGAATTGTTGGAACTCAACACATTATACGGTAAAAATGTGCTGTACTGACATTACCTCTGTGACAAAGATTCCGATTCAGATGTTGACAAAGAATGATTGGACTTTCAAGATGTTCTGTTTAACTATGAAAATGACATTCAGCATGGAATCATATAATTATGAAAATAAATTTAAAAATGCTTGAAAACCAAAAAAATTACATGTTTTTTGTCTTGATTTTCTTTCGGTCTGACAAATTTCAATTCGGTCTGACAGATTTTTAGGGCATGTCAGACCGAATGTCTGACAGTTTTTTTTAACTTTCGGGAAGACTGTTCATTTGGCTTCTAGCTGCACAGAGATTTCGAGTTGTACGTTTCCATGATGGCAAAAAAAATGATAAAAGAATAATGGATACCAAGCAGGATTCGAACACGGGGTAACAAAAGCAATGTCTAACAATCCAAGTGTGTAACCGCCACGACCACTAAGTCATTTCAATCAATGTTGAATAATTATAATAAAAACAGTAATCAGTTGGTTAGTTAAATAAGCTGTGTTACCTTTTTGTAGGAATGTTCCAAAAATCTATAAATACTAAAGTGCAGTCACGGCTCACCGGATAAAATCAGACTATAATGGCTAGTATGTGTGAAAATTTAGCATGATGAGCCGATGACTGTATGGTTCAGTGCTTTGTACATTTTAAATCTGACAGTTATCTGCTCCTTTATAAATGGTATTCCAGTATTGATATTAGAATTGACGTCAAATTAGCAGGTATTTAGTGAGCCAGTTAAAAGTATAAATATTTGAAAAAAAATTCTGATAAGCTGTATCAAACATTCAGTAAAAGCAAAACAGATTCTACAGAACTTGCCAGTTATAGCTTGTTTAGGATAATTTGAGACAAACGACTCAGTTTGTTTACATATTTGGGACTCAGGTATTACATAAAACAGGGAGGTCAGCTTATTTTGTGTAATGAAAGTCTTAAACATGTCATAATGCGTGGAAAGAGTGTTCTGGTACTCAAAAACACACTGATAGTAGTCGATAATTACCTGTATTAAACTTAAATCCACTTGTGTATACAAATGGTATTGTTGTATTTTGTCTCAAGTTATCCTAAACGAGCTATAGTACATGTATCTTCATAGTAAATGCATTTATTTTGAACTTTACTGAATGGTTTAATTATCAGCTCTTCTTTGTATTCTTGTGCATCTCTCTAGTGTATCAAGTAGCAAACATAGCCAAGGCACATTTAGCATGAGGCTCATTATAAAGATAGGGTCCATGAACTGTTGAACTATCTACAGGTATTATATTTGTTGTTGTTGTTAATATAATACAATATATTGATTGTGTATTTTCCCCACCCACTTAAAGACATAAAGGTTATCTTTAAGTATTGATCCAGTGCTGACTTCTCTCTCTCAATCTCTCTCACACACAAACTGATGCTTCTAGTTCATTGTAGAGTGAGTGAGAGAGAGAGAGAGAGAGAGACAGAAATGGAGAGAGAAAGAGACAGAGAGAAAGCTGTAAAGATAAGTGTGTCAATGTTTGTTAATCTGTAATATAAAACATGGTGGTCATACTTAGTGTTTTGGTTGATTTTGTTTTGTTTGGTTTTGCTGGGTTTAACGGAGTAGCAATGCAGTGGTCATATAACGGCAGTCAGTCAACCTAGTCACTCCTCCTGGAAAGGCTAAATCTCTGGATTTAGCTGTTAACCAACTACTAGGCACATACTTTCGTCAGTGACTGGCAACTGCCCTACATAATTAAAAATCATTGGTAGGAGAGAAAAGGCGGTAAAAACAATTTCATGATCAAGCTTTATAAAAGTATGCCTTGCCCATGAATTGAACCCTCAACCCCTCGATCTTGTGTCCTACCAACTGAGCTAGCCGGGCGGCTTGTTTTGGTTGATATTTGAGGATTTGATGGAGATGTTATGGAGATGATACAGCTTGTTTCACGATGTTCGATATAAGCTCTTGCTTACTCTGCTAAGTTGAAAATAGATCGGCAGCTTGTTCAATCACGACTGTAAGCAAACCTAATGGATACGGGACAACTCAGCCTGAAGACAACTCAACCTGTGGATAAAAACTCACTTTGTAAGTTGTCCCTACGTAGGGGTTGAGTTGTCTTTGGGGTGAGTCGTCCCGACCCTAACATTGCAGAACATTCGGGGTAATTGTACAGGCTACAGGCATAGTATCTGTTCTGTCTGGTTGGTCAAATTTTGCATGTTGGTTGTCTCTGACTGATTGCTATATATTTGTTATCTTCAATCTAGACAATTTGTCTAAGTTCAAGCATTGTAATGCAGAATAAACTGGTTTTTTTAAAAAGAGCATGAAATATCTAAGTAAATACCGCCAAAGTGTTAATTTAGTCATTAAAAATGGGGAAAATAGAGGCAAATTTTCTACAGTTACTATTAAGACTATTAAAACCGGATCTTAAAAGCAGATTTGTATAAATCTAGGGACCTTTTTCTCTGCAAATAAAGGATTTAAAATTGCCAAAGATTCCACATTTTTTAAACTAGAATGATCTAATTTCTTTAGCCGGCTGTCTAGCTCAGTTGGTAACCCACAAGTCAACTGATTGAGAGGTCGTGGCTTTTTTTAGTTTGGTTATGTGAAAAACATGAAAATAAAACTTAAATATGTATGAAATGAGCCCATTGTCTTAAATTTCTTTAAAACTGCAAGAACTAGAACTAAGCGTTATAATTGCTTATAATTCAATCATTTGACCTGGGTTAGTTTAGACTATACCTTTTCATCTACTTAGGGAGAAGTACTGTTTATGGTAGATTCAGCTAGTACTGGTCAGGTGAAATTGTCCTGGCAAGCGCACAAAGGTGAGCTATAAATAACCAAGTAAAAGTGGTGATAAACAGTGTAGAATCTCAAATAAAATGCTTGTAGAATGAAGACCCCAATTGTAAGATAAAGATAGGTTAACAGATTACTTACCAGTGCATCTTTTTACAAAAATTCTTACGAAAAAGTAAGTAAAATTCATAGTTTTGCCGTTCTATGTCAGAAGGATAAAAAACATAACTATGATGTGATATTCAAAAAAGGTATACACTATTCTACATAATTCATCATATTAAGAATTGATTGATTGTATTTGTAATGTAATGTTTCTTGCTTTGACTTACGATGATTTTTATTTTAAGAATATTAGTGAAATGCGCCCTAGTGGACCAAGTTTTTAACTCTACTGGCTGCTACATGTGTGAGAAGTAGCCATTTTTTCACCATTACGCGCTAGGGCTATTTCTAGATGCTCTGATTTCATTACTTATACAGGTATGCAACTTGGCCAAGTTATTCCCTAGGTAAATGTCTTTCAGAAAAACCAAGTAGAGCCCCAATCCCAGTTACCATGGCAATGCTGGGGTGAAGCAAAAACGGCAAAAAACACAATTTTCGCTCTTTTTCCACCCCATATTTGCTTTTCAAACAGTAATATTTTCCAAAATTGAGGTCTAAAGTGCCAGGTCTTTTCAGAGACTGAAAACATGTTTTCTTATCAGCATTTGGCGCCATTTCTCTGCACTCAATGGCCCCAATTTTGTTTCTGGCAATGAGAGGCACTGCGCTCCCTTCAAACCCCAGCAAAAAGGGGGGCTCATCCCCCTTCGGAACCCCCCTGAGACATTTTTTGATGGGGATGGCGCGCGAAAAAGAGCTAATTTTTGGGGGACAACTATCCTTTAGTGAAATTCATTAAATCTAGTTGAAAAGCACCATTTTCAAGGCTGTGGCGGCCATTTTGGAAGGGGGGGGTCTAGACACGTAAAAATGCAGGATTGAGCGGTTAAGGGTTAATTGGAATATATAGGTAGTTATTTTTAAATATTTGAACTGATTTATAGTGTGGTTTGCTAACCCAATAATTTGGTTTCAAGATTAAAGATATGTAAAAAGTAATGAAACCTCTCAACTTAAACTTCAGTCTGACAGTGTATACAATACATTTAGTATAGAAATAATCAATACTTGAACCATATTTGTAACTTATAGATAATAAACTTTTCTGATAATTTTGTAGGCTTAGGTTATTTATAACCCTGTGTTGATTTCGACTAGAAAATTGGTCATTTATGCTTTTGTAGTTCATGTTGATCCTAGTAGAGTATATGACTTAATTATTGTGATATAAGATTAAAGATTAGGATATGTCACTGCTTCAAATACATAATAATTAATTATTGATAAAAATAGGACTTAACTGGTCAGTGTTGGGATTTAAAGATATTTATAATTTTGATTAAACATGGAATAGTGTATTAAGTTAACTAGTGAAAATTTGTCGCACATTTAATATTTTTATGGACGGTTATTTGTATTGTAGTATTTGAATGCGTTGAAATTAGTATTAGGAATTGTAAAGATCGATAAAGTTATGAAGTACAGGTTTATAAACATTGGAAATATGTTTTTATCGGATATGTTGTATACATTTTATATTCAATTACAGTACTGTATGTGATTTTATAACTTCTATACCTGTTATACAAATAAGGAACTTTTAAACTTTTAAGTTAATTAAGTTTAGATATTTTTAATTCTTGTATACTGAATGATTAATATGTGAGTGATTTAATCATGAAGGAATTGTATGTGCATAGTTTAGCATAAACTGATCAATGATACCAGTCATTGAATTTATGACAGATCTTTTGAAATTTTATATACATGTGCATGTATACAGTGTATGGTATATGGAGATTTTGTGATTTAAGTTTAGTACATTGAACATGAAGGAAGTATTTAACATTGTTTAACTAAGATGGGTTGTGGTGTGTCAAGTAATGTACCGTGTGCTACGGTACAAACTGTTCCGTATGAACCTTTAAAACGGCCTCTAGATGATGTTGACGATGAATGGAACCCTACGGTAAAATTTCTATCACATGATTTTGTTTCAATTTGGTTCTATGGTATTGATGTAGTTGTTGTTGTTGTTAAATAGAGTTTGGTCGATACCCATATATTCTGTGTTTTCTTGTTCTGCTCTCAAGTTGTTGGAAATATCTGTATATTGATGTAACAGTTGAGCAGAGATCCAGTGGTAGGATGCACCCTTTGGGTTTATGAGGTCCGAAGTTCCATCACAACTTGGGGCTTTGCTAATTTCCTTGACCAAAACATTTGCCTTCAGTTGTTCCATTTGTCAGGTGTATCTGAAGGTGATATAAATGATTAGGCCAGTTATCTTACAAAATTGTAAAGTCGTCTTAGCATGTATACTGAAACAGATGTTGAACAGCGGTTTAACTTTTTTATCTCAAAATGTTTGAAGTAGTAGTAATGTTGATAATTGATAATACTCTTTAATAATGATACTATTTTCTATTTGACTTTTATGTTAAAATTTTTTAGCCGAATTTTTCAACGAAAAATTTCAGCTAATAGGTTGGCGAAACACAGGCGGGCTGGTGGGCATTCGGGCGGGGGTTTGATGTCATAAACAATTGCGTTGAAGTTTTCAATTTAGCATATATTTCTGCCATTTATTGTCAGATTTTTATGAAACTTCATACAATGATAACATACCATGTGATGAACAGAATTAGAAAGTAACCACAACTCTACCTGGCTTTGTTTTGGATCATTTCCCTTTGTAATTATTGTGTTAAAGTTTTTAAATCCGGTTTTAATGTGGTTTCCTCATTACATTTCTTGTTAAAACTTAATGTAGTTTAACTTGATTACTTAGTGACATAAATCTCTTCTGTTGGTCTCCTCATCGTAATAATTATACCCCCGCTTCGAAGAGGAGTATACTGTTTTACCCTTGTCCGTCCGTGCGTCCGTCCGTCCGTTACAAAATTTCCGTCGCAGTTTTCTCAGCAACTATAACATGCAGCAGCCTAATACTTTGCATATTGCTTCATCCCATAGTCCCATGTGGTGTAAAGCGATTTCATGCTCCTTGCTCATCTACTTCCTGTTTGTCGCATATTTTTAGATTTTTGCGGGGGTATCACTAGTGAGCATTAGCTCACAGATTTACTTGTTTTACCTTTAATCTATAGTTAGGCTAATAATGTCTAATATAACATTATCATACCACATATATCTCCTGATAAGTGCAGAACGGTCGTAACTCATTCTTTTCTTATATTGAGTTACAATCTTTTTTGCTAAAACCTTGACATATATTTCTTGTATACTGTAACTATTTTCTACTTATGTATCACCTTTTAACTGTTTGGTTTAATGCCTTGTGTGTCTTCAATGAATTATCTATTGCAGTTTGTAGCGCATCTGGATTAAATCTAGTGTCCCATTTTAAGGGGGTACACGTTTGAATTTCACCTGGGGTAGTTATACCCTTCCATGAAAATTTGACAATATTGTAATTTTCCTCCATTAATAAGGTACATGGAAAAGATTCCGGCCTTGTGGAAGGGTTGGTGAGTACTGGATATATACAAGGGTCCAGAAAAACTAGGTTAGGTGTGCTTGACGCTGTTATATCACATATACAATGTGTTGCTACGACATTAAACCCAACAAATAAATAAATGTTAATATCTTTTATGCCTACACACAAGTATTTTTTTGCATTTAAATCAAAAGTCCCTGCCCCTTATCTATTGGAAAAAAATGTGATGAGAATCTGACCATAAATTTCCTTTGACCTTAGCTTGAACTTCTAGCATGTATCTAGTAACCATGGTAACCAATAGGTGTGTAACAGTTGATCGTTATACTGGTTAATATTGCTATTCAAATTCTGACGGTTTTTAACCAGTTCTTTTTTCTGGACCAGTTTTGTAGTTATGTGCCATACTTAATGTTTTTATCAGAATCTGAAATTCAAATATCTGAATAACTTGAAATGTGTCGAAACTTGAAATAATCTTATTGTGCATTAAAATGGTAGGCCTAAACATTTTGTCAAATGAGAGAATAATTCTTTTTGAAAGCCCATTAAATTAATTTATTAAAGGTGGCATGTTATTGTACTTTTAATTTTGAACACATTAGTTTTTGGGGAAACTAGTAAGTCAGCAATATTATGGCACAGTTTCAAAGTATTTATTCAGTTGTGTATTTTAACGAGAGCTTCTGATGAAGTGCGATTTACAAATGAAGACAAAAATAGACAGTAAATACTGAGTTAAATATATACTCTTGCATAAAGGTCAAGCTCAAGTTAATTCTGTTGGACTATACCGTATTGTTACAGCCCTAGTAACAAAATTCTTTATTTCTATTGTAGGAAAAGAAACAAAGAGAACAGCAGAAGCTACAGAAGAAGATGAAAAAGAAGGACAGTAAAGCTGGAGGTCAATCAGAAAGTGGTCTCAGTTTGAATGATTTCCCTATGTCCCCTAATAATCCATCTGTGCCTCATTTTATAGAGAAATGTATCGACTTCATTGAATCTGAAGGTAAGATACCTTGGGCTAGTATTGGTTAGGATTTAGGGCTGTCACGATACACTAGAAGCGTATTGCGATATATTGCAATATGCTAGCACCATACCGAGATACATACCACAATATATTGTGGGTTTTTTTAGATACGTTGTGCCTTGGCTGTATTTAACAGAAACATTGCATAACTTACCTGCAGCTACTGATAAAATCTAGCCTATTTAAGTCTATACGGTCATTTAGGACTGTGATAACTTTTTTGCTTAGAAAAGATGCGTAAGTTGAAAGAAACGACTACCCCCCTTAGCTGCACATCGTCATAGCAATCAAGCTCCTGGACGCCATGCTGGACGACCATTCAGCGCTAATCCTGAGATATATAAACATTTTGTACCCTGTAGTTTTAATGTCAATTACTAATTACCTCTTTGTTCTGTTTGTCATGTTTCTTTGACGTATGTCATATATTATAAGTTCATTTATTATTTCATTGTGCACTTCATGACTGTACTGTACTTAGTTAATGATGTAACAACCACTGATTTGATTCTTGTTTCAACTTGATGTACTAGTACAGCAGAAAAATGCTGTACTTTTCAGGCATTCCTACCCATGCTGTTCAAAGTTGATATAAAAATGTGTGTCTAAAGACAATAAAATTTCAATTCAGTGATGAAGATTTCCAATATAAGTGACAAGTCCCACTTTTTGATCCATCAAAATGTAGATCTTATTTTAGGGACTTTTTCTTCTTAATTTAAGCATATGGGACTTAAAATCATCAAAATTGTCATGATTTTGCAATACCCTTGTTGGTCTTCATATTAATCAATTTTATTCATATGTCAGTGGTGCATACATTAATCCCTATCTTTTCTCATTGATTTTGTGAACAAAAGTATTTCAAATATGATTTAGAACAGCAAGGTTAATGTATGTCCTACTGACAATTGAATAAAATTCAACAATAGCTACACTTTACTGTATTTTAAGATAGACGTCTTAAGTTATATACATATTTGTATTTGTTATATTCAGGTCTACATGCAGAAGGAATCTATAGAATTCCAGGAAATAAAGCTCAAGTTGATCTACTCACTGCTAAATACAATGAAGGTAGGTGAAATATATACCACATCTGTTGTGTTTACAGTAATATGGAACTACTCTGCTTATTGATCAGTTTCGCTCGCATAGCCCAAGCCCTGGTTCAGTAATAATAGTACACTAAACCCTAGAGATGATGGTACTGGACCAATTTCTAGTTGAAGCAAATCATACATTTCTATGAAACTATCAGTTATGTTGTTAAGGTAGTAGTTGTCTGCTCCTTGTCATTGTGTTAGCTTTAACTGCTAGAAAGGTAAGGAACAGTTTGACTGTAGACAAAGCTTAATAATAAACTGTATGCTGCTGACCTTCTGTTGTTTAAATATGTCACAAATTGTAAATAACTGAACAAATTGTTAAAAAAGGACTCTTAAAAAAGTTGTATGGAAGGAAAATGCTAAGTTGGCATGTATAATAATTTTGGTTTGTACTGAAATAAAAATACTCTTGTCTATATCATATAAATATAAGTTGTTACTTACTAGAATTATCTGTTTCAAGTATGCTCAGATTTTTATTTTACCAATTGTGTTCTGATAGCATATTTTCAAGAGTAGCCATTTGTGAGGATAGCTCTTTCATGACACTCAAGCCGAAATAAAAACAAACTTGTTCATAAATAGGTGAAAATTACATTATACTTTCACCGTAATGATATTTTCAGGCATCCAAAGTTACTGCTTTTACCATCTTAAAGGAATCTCTAGTCAGTTATTAAGAGATTTCTCCTAAATGATTAGAATACTTCCAATTAAAGACAAAATATTTAGATACAGACTTGCTGTCACGAATTGGGATAAACAATTCATAGGGACTGCAAGAACACATAGAACAGCATCATTGGAATTTCTCCCAAATTTATGGAATCCTTGGTAAGAATGGGACAATGTTAGTGTTGAACCCTGACTATATCACTATATTAATGTATGATAAAATCTATGTATATTTTCAGATTATAATGTAGACATATCAATGTTGGATATACAAGTTAATGCTGTAGCGACTGTATTGAAAGCCATATTTTCTGATTTATCAGATCCATTAGTACCTATATCTTTATATGATGAATTAATTGAAGCATCAGGTATTTATACTTTCTTATACTTGTATCCATACTTGAAAGTTAAAACTTTAGCCAACTTTACTATTATGTAGAATAAAAAGCGTAATTATACCACCCTGACAGGTACCCATCTGGGTGGAGTGAAGCAAAAGCAGGCCAATTTCTTGCTCAAGGAAGTTAGCAGTGTCCCTAGTTGGATTCAAACCAAGGACCTCTCAAACCGTAAGAGTGTGTCCCACCATTGGACTACTGCTCAGCTGTAATTGAATGTTTTCTCTAGTTTAAGTATAGAGACCGGCTTAAGGGATATTGTTAGTTGTTTGTTTGAGTGTTTGTATGATATAAGATTGTTAGTCCCTTATACCTGTTTATTTATCCAACATGTTGATTGATAGAATAGTTAAATACTATCACCCATCATTTTATACATTTCATATTTGCATACATATACTACAGTCTACATAGAATGAGTTTGTTGTATTGTGTGCCTGGTATTGTATGTTAGAACACAATAGATTGAATACCAGTCTGAGAATTAGAATTGTTTTGATGATCTGAGTCAACTTGTTCTAAATTTGTGCACCCCAACTGTTCTCTTTGTGCTACTCAGTACTGAAGACATTTTGCCAGTTTCTTAAGCACTGCAATCTCTGGTACCCTCGATTTGATATTACATTCTTATTTCCTTTGGTGTAAGAAGGGTACCAGAGGACAAAGCACTTGGTTTGGGAATTTCCTTGGGAAACTGGCCAATGGATTATGACATAGTGACATCAAAGTGATCTTATAATGTCAGAATTCACAGACTGGATAAGTACGGAGCCTAAAAAGATATTTTGAAATACTGTTTTTATTTTCATAATTGTTTGTTTTTGTGAAATATTTTTACAATTAAATGAAATAATCATGAAAATAAAAAAATTATTTCAAAGTTTCAAGTTAGGGGCTCTATAGATAAGCCTATATTTTTGTAATATTATTGTTTTGTGATTAAGTGATTGTGTTTTCTGTAAGTTATTATGATATAGATTGAACTAATATTGTCATCATATATATTAATACAGAAAGAACAAAGGATTGCTTAGACCCAGGTAACATACACTGTATACACTACAAACAAAACAAAGCTTTCTTCTTTACTTTATATAGCTGTAACACAAGTCAATTCTTAGCTCCACTTTTTCATGGAAACATTTTTTGGGGCATTTTTGTTGCTTGATCCTGCACTTTGAATTCATTGCTATAGAACCTTAATTTGTGTCATTGTTTTGAGAACTATGAAAGAAATTAGCTTAAAACTTAGTATTTATTATTTTTTAATGGTGTTATTGTTATTCTAATTAAATATTATTCAACTGTCATTGGCGCATACATTTACCCCTCTGATTTTAATACTTGATATTTGTTGGGTTGTACGTAAAATTTTAATATTGATATCTATTTTTAATGACCATGAGTACAGAAGTAAGGCAGTGAGTATTTAAAGTAGCAGGGTTAATACATGCACTACTGACAGTTGAATTGAATTAAACAATATCAGGACCAGTTTCTAATAAGGGCCTTAGTCAGTTATTTACCCTGGTATACTCTAAAAATAGGAAGGTCCAATTAGTTGGATTATTCGGATTTTATCCTTATTTTTCAATGTCAATTTGCCAAAATTAACCTTAAATAACTTTTTTGTAAATCTTTTTTTTTTTTGAAATTCAAGTTAAGTATTTTTAGGGCAAAGACTTATCTTAATTTTAATCACTTCTGTTAATATCTTTATTAACAAGAAAGATATCAGATGAAATATTTTGTTGTCCTTACATAGGAATTCAATGATAAAATCCAAGGATATCAACTGTAAGGACCTACTTACCAGTTGGATTGTCTCAGATTTTATCAGGGAAAGATAACTGACTAAAGTCCCTAATTGACATGATACTGCTAACTGTGATATTTACTTATACATTCAGTACTGTTTCATCTTAAGTTTTTGGCATTATTAATTAAAAACAAACCAGACAAATGGAGTGTCCTGACTTTAGACGTTAGACTGGTCATATAACACAAGACATTTTTATACATTTTTGTACGTAATTCTAAATTACACCTCTTTGGTTTTAATGGTTATTGTATAACACACATGCTTGCTTGTACATGTATTTGGTATATTTATTTGTATTCTAGAACATACTTTTTATCATTTTCATCATAGTAAAGTTCATTCTTCATCTAGTAGTTCTGGGACAGATTGATTCATTCATTTCTTCATTGGACTATTTGTTGTATCTAACTGTTAGAATTCTTCTTGGCTTTTCATTCAGAAAAAAATATTTCTGTTCATCCATATTAAGCTTTCTTTCTATTTTACTCAATGCCTTTTTAGATCAGTGCCTAATACATTAAGTTGAACATAAAGTCTAAGGGGAGTAAACTCTACCCAACAATGCCTATGAAGTGTTGGTGCTTAAATGGTTAATTCATACAAAACCTATAACTTGCTTTATAGAATTGTATATTTTTACGCCTTTAAAAGCCACACAGCTAGCTCAGTCTGGAGGGAACAAGTCTACTAATTGAGGAGTAGTAGATTTGATTCCCAGGTGGTGCATACTTTCATAGAGCTTGGTAATGCAATGATTTCTGTGGACATTCTCCCTCCTACTACTGACTCTAAATAAAGTTGTCCATGGCTGATGTAGTACGCTTCTTGTAACTCTTTACATCCTTTCTATGAATGGTGAGTAGGTTGACTGACTCCTGTAATATGACCTAACCTGCTAGCTCAGTTGGTAGCACGCAAGTCTTCTGATCGTGGGGTATTGGGTTTGATTCCTGGGCAGGGCATACTTTCGTGGAGCTTGGTCATGAAATTATTTCTACGGCCATTCTCCCTCCTACCAATGATTTTTGATTATGTAGGGCAGTTGTCAGTCACTGACGAAAGTATGCGCTTAGTAGTTGGTTAACAGCTAAATCTAGAGATTTAGCCTTTCCAGGAGGAGTGAGTAGGTTGACTGACCGCCGTTATATGACCTATACAATGTGTTGCTATGGCGTTAAACCCAACCAAATAAAAAAAGAACCAGAAAAGCAATACAAACACCTTGAAGTTTTATCTCTTATTATTTACCAACCTATAGATCTACTTAAATCATTGTTTAATTAAAATGTATTATGTAAATGTTCTCTATTTAAATACTTGCTTATCTTGGCAAGTTAAGCGTATGAATATATTTTGTATCATTTTAATAATTTGAATAATGTATTGAAAACAGTGTGGTGCATGACATCTATATATCATAGAATGTGAATGGTTGATTGGGTAACAATATATTATGATATAATGTGTAACTAACTCTCTGTATATATCTGAATATATTGTATTAAAGCATGGAATACTTACAGAGCTTTTAACACAACTTTTGACAGATTTGATTGTGAATATCAACTTTTCTTAAACTGAAGCACATTTAGATCAATATACAGTACCCACCAAAAGTTTGGAGACATTTTCACTTGGTATGCCTACAGAATAGCTTTTATCTAAAATTTGATGATTGCTTATTTTGAATTGCTTAATAGTTTTACTTTACTTTTTGGTTATCATTCTAATAATAACTGAGACTACCAAAATAGCATAAAACTTTTGTAATTGAAAACAATTACAATAAGCATGGTTTTGGTGGCTTTAGGAAGTCAGATGCTGAATCTTATAAGTGTGTTGCATTCAAGAAATTTGTTTTTGTTTTATCACAAACAATTCTTAAATATACAAAAAATAATAATTCTACAAAAATAATCATCACAATTCAAGCATTGTAGTAAATTTCTTGTGTCTCCAAACTTTTGGTGGGTACTGTACTTTGTGGTTATTTGTAATTTGAAAGTAATTTTTAATTTGCAAAATATAAGTTGAACACCTTGTAGATAAGTTAAGTACATTTTTGTGACTTTAATATTTCTCAAAACCTATTGGTCAGTTTGCCCTAAAAATATTAAGAATTCATTTTCATCTCATCACAATAAAAGACTAATATGAACAAGAAATATCTTTAAAAAATGATATTCAGCTATCTTTAAAAAAAGATATTCAGTATTTGGCAGGGTTCATTTTGTTTGAAGTATAAATATATTATTCAGCAAATATGACTTGGAATTACTAAAAATCTCAATATCACCAAATGTTCGTGTTTTTCGAACTACAAAATCCATATAAGCCGCTTCCGTGGCGTAGTGGTTAGCATGTCTGACTTTGAATCCAGAAATTGCGGGTTCGAAACCCGGTCACAGCAGGTCATACCCTATACATGAGTTGTCGGCCTTGTGTTAGGGTAAGTTAGTACTGGTGATAGATAAGTGTCCAGGAAACCTATAGTAGGAAGAGCTGGCCGTCGTGTATATGACCTATATGTGTTGAATGCCACGTTTAAAAAAAAAAAAAAAATCCATAATTGACATTATGTGTAGGGGATTATCTTGGGACCATATACTCAACTTTTTTTGGGACCTGCTTATGAAAATTCGTGACTGTAAACTTAACTTTATTTCCGGACCCACATACTGAAAATTTTGGACCGTAAATTTAACTTTTTTTTTCGTATTGCCAATGATGTCATATTTATACCCCCGCTTCGAAGAAGAGGGGGGTATACTGTTTTACCCTTGTGTGTCCGTGCGTCCGTCCGTTACAAAATTTCCGTCGCAGTTTTCTCAGCAACTATAACATGCAGCAGCCTAATACTTTGCATATTGCTTCATCCCATAGTCCCATGTGGTGTAAAGCGATTTCATGCTCCTTGCTCATCTACTTCCTGTTTGTCGCATATTTTTAGATTTTGGCAGGGGTATCACTAGTGAGCATTAGCTCACAGATTTATTTTTATTCGTTTCTTGATACCAGATGAGAATTTCATTAGACAAACAGGAATGGTAGAGCAAATTTAATTGGTTAGAAATTTAGATCAAAAGTTGGCTTAGACAGCTGCACTGAAAACTTACGTTTCTATGAGCACATGTCATACATCTGATTCAAATGTCAAAATTATTATGAACAAGGAATTTAAAATAAGTTCAATAATTGAACTTAATTGAATTTAATTGTAAATATTGATTGACCTACATTTCACTGTAGATTCTCTATCTACTGAATCTATTGTTTAAATGTCTGTTATATATAGTACTTTATAAGTTATTGACAAGTTTACTTAAATGACTCTTTGTACTGTTTTTATTTTATATTGTATTATGATTTGAATTTTGAAAAGTGCAGTATAATTAAGATACTTGTGCCTAGACTCAATATATGAATGTTTTTGCTGCTTTTTTTGTTCTGAAATTGCATGCTATAATATATAATATATTTTTAATGACATTTGTGCGCCATTTCTGTACCAAAAGATTCATTTGATAGCATTGTATATTTGTATGTATGTACAATTATTTGACTTGATAAATGTTATTTATATTCACTAATGTTGTCATATCACCATGGATACATGTCTCTCTCTTTCTTACATACATTTTTATTATCACCTTGGTATCATTACTATAGTACTAATTCTATTATTAGTACCTTACTTACACTTGTCTCTAAGAGACACCACCTTTACCAATGTATTTCTTAGGTTTATAACACGTCAACATGTTCTAAATGTTTCCTCTATTTCTGAATAATGTGCCATCTCTATCTGAATCATGTGTCCACACTATTTATGAATCATTTGTCCACACTATTTCTGAATCATGTGTCCACACTATTTCTTAATCATGTGTCCACACTATTTCTGAATTATGTCTCCACAGTATTTCTGAATCATGTGTCCACACTATTTCTGAATTATATGGCCACACTATTTCTGAATTATATGGCCATACTATTTATGAATCATGTCACCACACTATTTCTGAATCATGTGTCCACCATTTCAGAGTTATGTTTCCTCATTTCTGAATCATGTGTCCCCACTATTCCTTAATCATGTGTCCACACTATTTATTAACCATGTGTTCACTTTTTATGAATCATGTGTTCACTCTGTTTCTGAATCATGTGTCCACACTGTTTAAGATTCATGTGTCCACACTGTTTATGATTCATGTGTCTACACTATTTCTGAATCATGTGTCCACACTATTTCTGAATCGTGTGTCCACACTATTTCTGAATCATATGTCCACACTATTTCTGAATCGTGTGTCCACACTATTTCTGAATCATGTGTTCGCACTATTTCTGAATCATGTGTCTACACTATTTATGAATCATGTGTTCACACTATTTCTGATTCATGTGTTCCCACTATTTTTGAATCATCTGTCCACCATATTCCTTGCTACCCTTGTGTAGAAAAGGCTGTTCAATATATTGTTTTGGTTAATTTTATTCAACTCTCTGTGATACATGCATTAACTCTGCTGATTTGAATATTCACACCATATTTCCGTACTTATTATCAATAAAAATGTATTTAAATCAGCAGAGTTAATGTTTTGGCCATTTGCAATTGAATTGAATTTAACAATATTTATAAATGTATTTATAACAAATGATTAAAATTTGTGTTACAAATATTGAATGTAAGGCCTGTTCTGCAAGGCAAGCGCTTTGCAATGCTACATAGTGATTTCCTGCAAAACAGGCCCATTGTGTGTAAGTGTGAACTCAAACAATGTAATACTGTTTCTGTATATTTCAGGTGTTCTTGATAAAAGTAGTAGGATTATTGCTCTACGTGGTGTCTTCTTAAAGATGCATCCATTAAACTTTGAAGTCCTTAAATTTCTCATTACTCATTTACATAAGTAAGTATTGTTGAGACTGAGATATTGTTATAGAAATATGTGAGAAGTTGTCATGAGTGACCTAAGTCTTGTGATAATATTGGATGATTTGTAATGCTGTAATCATGTTCAATAAAAGAGATGCATCCAGTTAATGTGTGCCATGGGTTATTTGTTATAATTAGGTTCAGATATAGTATGGTACTAATACTCCCTTACCTTCAAGCTAGCTTTTAAGGCAACTTACTTAAGTGCCTGCTTACAACTGCAAATGTTGTGGGTTTGATTTCAGCTTGAAACAGATTTATATCAGATGAAGTTAGGTATCCAACCTGGCGTCCTAACTCATAAGGAATTTTATAATGGCATCCTCAGCCACAGACATTCAAGCTCTAAGAATTCAAGAATGAAACCTGATAAGGAGGTTGATTGTATCGGAGACCTATACCTGTATAATACGGCATTTGTACTCATTTGCCTTCACACTACTTTTTTATGGCTGGATGGTTAAGTGTCTGTTTAATACTCAATAGGCGATGGGTTTGATTCCAGCTTAAACGATGGATTTTTATTGGGTTCTTCCTGAAAATTAAGATGTATATTTTTAACTTATTGAAGCTGAATCATGTATTGATATCAAATCATTATTATTTTTCTGGTTTCAGGGTGAGCACAAACTGTGATCAAAACAGTATGGACTCAAAAAATTTGTCACGGTGCTGGTGGCCCACATTATTTAGAATGGAATTTGACACTTTTGAGAAAATGACAAAATACTCGCATATACCTGAAGAAATTCTACAAACATTAATAGAACAATGTAGTTTTTTCTTTCACAGTGGGAATGAAATATAGTGGAGATTTTTTTTATCTTGTAATGAAAATATAAGTGTCTGTGTAATTTAGAATTATTTAATTACTTTAAACTGTTGTTATTCTGTTATTTATATATATATCTATATAAATATAGAAATAGCAGCATATATTGTATAACTCAATTCATCTAACACATGAAACCTATGGTAAAATAAGAAGTGTTCTTATTTTTATTGAATACTAGTGTCATTAGATAAAACAGTGCTACCATGGAAACGGGCAGAAGTCAGGAATAAAGAAAAAGTGTGATTTTTTTTATTATCATTTTTGTGAAAGTCGTGGCTACATTGTCAATCTAGTATCTCTGTAGGTGTAAAATGAATACAATGAAAATATGACTTTGGTCAATGTATACTGTACCCACCAAAAGTTAGGAGACATTTTTCACTTTGTCGGCCTTCCTGAATAGCCTTTAATTAGAATTTGATTACTGTTTACTTTGAAATGCTAAATAGTTATGCTTTTTTTCGTTATCATTATAATTATAACCGAAACTACAAAAAATAGCATAAAAGCTATGTTATTGAAAATAATTACAATAAACATGGTTTAGAAGCTTTAGGATGTCAAATGCTGAATCTTTAAAAGGTTTTGCATTAATGAAATTTGTTTTCATTTTATCACCAACCATACTTAAATATATCAAAAATAATGATTCTACAAAAATAATCATACAAATTCAAGAATTGTTGTAAATTTTTGCTGTCTCCAAACTTTTGGTGGGTACTATATGTAATTGAATACAATGCATACAATATGGGTTAACAAGTCCATTGAAGATCATTTTACAATTAGAAATTTGCTCTCTGAGTGGACAAATGGAATTGTAATTCTTGGTTAGTCTCTGTGCATGTAAGAAATAAGGCTTTCTTTTACAGAAATGTTTGTTTTACCATGTTAAATATCAACCTTTTAACTTACTGGGAGTGTAGTTTAAACTTGGTCTTGGAAAAAGTTACTTGCCTGGCGTGATCTTATGTTCTGGGAATAGGCAATAGTTACTGTAACTTCTCAGCTAGCTCATAAAAAACTAGGTGTTAAAAGTTAAATTGTGGGTTAAAGTTTGCCTCTGTATACATATTCAGCCAACTTTACAATATTGTACAATAATTCCTGATCATTGAAATTACCTTCAAACAGGTCATCCCTCAGAGTAACAATTAACATCTGGGTGGAGTGGAAGTTATTTATTTATAGGTCATTTTATGGCGTCCAGCGCACCTAACCTAGCTTTCCTTGACCATTGTCTATGACCAGTACTCACCTACCCTTCCACAAGGAAACTTCTCCATATTATCAATAATCAATGGATTAATGAAAATAGACATAATTGTCAAATTTTCATGGAAGGGTATAACTTCCCGGGTGGGATTCGAACCCGCACCCCCTACGGCATGAGATTCCAAATCCCGGGGCGATACCAACTGCGCTATCGACCCAGGTTGTGGAGTGGAAGAACTGTCCGTACATTTTAAGCTCAAGGGAGTTTTAAAGTGCCCCTTGTGGGGTTTGCACCCTGTACATGTACCTCTCAATCCCTCCGTGTGAGTCCTACTAATGAACCACTGCTCCTTGGTGCTAGTTCAGCTATTTCATGTTAGAAAGGTATTTAGATGTTTAAACAACTGTACATCTTCTTATTGACTGCCATAAGTACATGGTAAAATATAATTGATCATTAGTGGTCTGGGAATGTAACCACGATAAAAGTGCAATTTTTAAACAAACTGTAAGAATTTCTTGGCTTTTATAATGTGGCTCTAGTTGATACAAGATTGAAGTTTTGGTATGTAGACCAGATACTTTTCAATATGAAAATAGCGCTGTACAATATTGTGGTGTATAATAATAAAAAAAGAAATGAACAGAACTATTCTATGTTATACAAGTTTAGGTATGTAAAAGCAAACGAGTAAGAAATTCCCAAAACGAGACTATATAGAAAAAACATATAAAATTTTTATATGTACTCATTTCGGGAAATAAAATTTCTAACTCCTTTGGTAAAAGTTGAAGGTTGATATTTACAGTAAACAAACCTATGTTATAAAGATTACCTATAAAATTGTTATATTATGTTAAGTGCTGTTGGTAGAATCATGTGTCTTGTTACTTCATTTTTTATGTAAATCATTATCACTTGTATAAATCTACATTTTCATCACACAATCTATTGATTTTTTACACTGAATTCATATTTTTTTAGTCAGTTTGTATGACACTTGGTACAATGGTCTAGTTCTTGAAAATTGACCTAAGACAAAATATACATGTAAAAAAGCATTTGTATACATTCAATCATGAACCCAGGTTGGTAGCACAATTGGTAGTGTGCTGGGATTTGGAATCTTGTGCCCTGAAGGGTGTGTGGGATCGAATCCCACCTGGGGAGGTTATACCCTTCCATGGAAATTTGCCAATTATGTCAACTTTCCTCCATTAATTAGGTATATGGAGTAGTTTCCGGCCCTGTGGAAGGGTAGGTGAGTATTGGCTGTAGACTAGAGTCAAAGAAAGCTAGGTTAGGTGCGCTGGATGCAGTAAAATTACCAAAATGTGTTGACATGGCAGTTAACCCAGTATAAATAAAGTTTATATCCAATCAGTTAAAAGTGGTGAAGTAACCAAAGCATAAAATGTATAAATTTGTCTCGGGTCAATTTGTACACATGTCTAGATTTTACATTGAAATTACAAGGAAAAATAATGAACATTACTCAAGAATATATCATTGTTTCAAGTTTATTCTGCTTACATATTATTGTATGCCCTTGAAGGTTAGAATCATTGAAAAGTCATTTCTGTCCTGGAAACTAAACATTTTTAGTATATATCTCGATATGGGAAATTAGTTTCTAGCACAAGTTTTGCTCAACTTCTAGGGGTGTAACAGTTAACGAATATACTAGTTAATATTGCAATACAAATTCTGATGAATTTTAATCGGTTCGTGTTTTGCTGTACCAGTTTTTTGTAGTTATGTGCTGCACTGACTGTTTTTATAATAATCTAAATATTTGAATAGATGTTAAAATGTGTTGAAAACTTGAAATTATCTTATTGTGCTTTAATATGATAGACATTTCCACAACTGAGAGAATGATTTTCTACATCAGTCCTGTTCAAAATAAGCATTTTCTAAAATATAACCCATTTTACACAAGTCATTGAAATGTTAGGATAAGAGATCATTGGAAATACTTGTAAAGAATACAATGCATGTGCATTGCTTCATGCTTTGTATGTCTACTTAAAAACTGATATATATTGCAATACGGGTCTTGCATATTGCAATATATTGCAATACAGTTTTAAACGTATTGTTACACCCCTATCATCTACAGTATCCAAGTATGTCACCATGATCTATTATTACCACTTGGTATTTAATGTCCCTCATTGACAAATTAATTTCTGTTCTAAAGGTATGGTTCACCTGTCTAAAATTAAGTTGGCAATTTGCAGCCAAAAAAGTTCCTAAAAAGGCAAAACATACTGTGAATTGCATACATAAATTTTTGTGAATTTGATTTGCTGCCTATTTTGGTGAATTGGGGACTTGGGTGCGGGATGATTGACATTAAGGTTTCACTTTTTTGCTCGGAGTTGCTATGATCATAAGAATTTATTATCACACTTTTATGTCCATGTTCATAGAAGCATATTGGGTAAAAATTACTATCACAGAAAATAGTAATCGGTGTTTTAGTGTATTAAAAAGAAAGGTGTGTATGTATTTTACACTATACATTTTTATCATTACATGTTTACATTACTTTTGTCATAAGTATAATAAATTTTGTAATAATGTTGTGTAATTTTGAAAAAGAGTTGCCTCTTGCAATGCTGACACTATGAAATATGGGCCTTGATTCTGATTTTCAATATGTTGTCGTTTTTTTTAGTCAAAAATCATGTGTTCATAGCTTGTATCGTTGTTTTTTATGTCTGTTATATAAGATTGTATATACATTTGTACAAATACATTGAATTGTTATACAGACATGTTTGTTCATCAATTGATCATTCATGTAGATCTATATGTATGCGGATCATATGTGCATGAACGTTAAAACACAAAGTATCGCCCATTTTTATTGTACGGAAATGTTGCTGCTTTATTCATGCTTACAAATATATTCAAGATTTTTGTAAATCTATATTGAAATGTGTTTAAGACATAACATGCTACATACATTATATATATATAGATTTGATTTCTCAAAGTTCTTTATGATTTAGTTATTGTCATGGTCGGTTCTTTTCATATAAAAAGTTTAAGGCATTTATACATAATAGCCAAGTATTGTTTGTACCTGTGTTAAAACATGTTCAGCTATTCTATGTAAGGAGCTTACTTGATATTCTTGCTATTTAGATTCAATTTATGTAATCTCTCATTTGTTCTGTTGATATCTCCACAGCACTCAAATTCACATATGTTTCCTTTTTTGTTTTTACATACTAAATCAGCTGCATGTAATTATCAGAAAAAAAATGTTATAAGAATTGATAATTTAAACATTTCTTGAATGGGTTTTTTTAACTATACTATTGTTGCCATGTCATTGTCTCAGACATTACAATTAGTACTTTTTACTGTGTTTATATATAAGGGGAAAATATCTTGGTGTTTAGTTATCATTTGACAATACACTCATCCTTAGCCTATACAGTCCCATACTTAAAATGTATTATGGCTGTTAAAAATTGCTAGAAATAAGTATACAATTACTTGTTTGTACAATTTATTTTATGTTTTTCACTGTGTCAGATTATTTAACTACATGTATATTAAATCAGACTTTAGGAATATATTTAAAAATTGCTCTTATTTTCATATGAAAGGGAGGTAATTTCTTACTCAAGATGACATTTATTATCAAATAATATTGCAATCACAAACTAACCTATGTAATGAATCTAATAGTAATGAATTATCTGTTATCATTACCTATTCAACTGATTCACATTATTCTGATACCCTCATGAAATGGTCCATGTATGGCAAATTGTCCTTTTGATTATTCGAGAAATCACGTATGTTTGTTAAACTTAAGAGTGTATCTATTTATTGTTACCATGCTATATCAGCCATTTTGTACACTTTGACTATTCATTGAATAAATATTCTTGGAAGACTTCATGGGGTCCACAAACACGTTCTCCTTGACTGTCAGGATCTTAAACACATCCATGACAAACATTTTAAGGTCAACTCACTTAGAGAACTTTTTCAGTTGGTACCATGATTACCATCATATGCAATACTAAACTATCTGAAGGAAATAAATATTTATCATAAAATATAGGATTTAAAACCATTAGAATTTGGTTATATTAATAGTATCATCAATTGCTTTCGGCACGATATAACCTTTCTGCATGGGTGAAAGTTTTCAGGACTGATCCTGAAGTTCAGGATTTTTGGAACAGAGAAAGGGTTCTTTCCATATGGTAATGTGGCCTTAAAATCATGACATTTGGAAATTTCAGGATATTGAAAATGTTGAACTTTCACCCATGTTTCTGTGTTGTTGCGCCGTAAAACCCAAACAAACAAACAAACACCATGGGTTACTCCAGGAATTGGGTTTTTGCTACTCGTATATTAAGCAAAGCATGTAATGGTTTTGCAAAATAGTACTTGTCATAAAAAACACACAAGACTTTTTGACTATTATAAATATGACTAAATACTATTCAGAAAGATCATAGAATTATGTACATGTATTTCAAATTTTTGGACTCAAAATGAGACATTAATCATTGCCTAAATGATTGTAGATTTGTTTTCTTCAACATCAGTTAAGACATGTTGTTTTGGGATGAGACACAAAGGTTTTATCAAAATGATGTCTTAATATTATGTTCATGGTTTGTTTTAGTGAATGGCTGAGGAGTTCTGAATGTACAGTGTGGGAATTCACGTGACCTATATGGTTCCAAACACGGAAAGAAAGATGACCAGATCAACAAAGTTAGATGAAAAAGACAAGGTAAATGACATTTATACATAACCAATTTATATCAGACGTAGTGCAGTCTAAGCAGCCCAAAATTCTCTTTCTAGCGGTAGTTCTGCCAACGATGATTCTAGTTTTCTACATTACCTCGAGGTTGTGAACAAGTCGAGAGATTTTTGGAAGAACCTCGAGGTAATCTAGAAATTTAGAACCGTCATGGGGTTGGCAGAACTATCGTTAAAAAGAGAATTTTGTGCTGCTTAGACTGCACTACGTCTGATATAAATCAGTCATGTAAAAATGTCATTTACCTTGTCTTTTTCATCTAAACTTGTTGATCTGGTTGTCATTTTGCCGTGTTAGGAACCATATAGGTCACATGATTCCCCACACTGAATGTATATCAGCTAGTATTGATGTACTCTAGAATATTGTTTTATGGTATAATGACAAGCACATCTATCTTCTATTATTGTACACATGTATGTTTTGTTTTGTTTATATCTATCCTGCCATTCTCTTATATAAAATACTTTTATTGTTACACATTATTATCATAGTATGATTTTATTATGTATAAAATAGTCTAACATGTATGTTATCACATTCAGTAAGAAATGTATTATTATTTATGTTATTACTTAATGTTGCTCTTAGTTATTTATTCTAGGCTAATGTTTGATTGTATTATATTATAAATCTATATAAATTTATATTATATAATTATACATTTTGTATATCAAGGTTTTTAAACAAGTTTGAGATTTGTATTTGGTGCATAATTTCATGTTGATTTTCTATGTTAAGTGGTACAGTAGATTAAGTGCTGATTTTTTTACCTATTTTTTTACTCCTGTATTCTAAGTTTTGTCCATCAAAGTTTGACCATGGTTCTTTTATTAGGGGGTTTGTATCCACTCCGGGTACATAACTGCTCTGTATTGTTTGAAATAATATTCTTAATCCAGAACAGAAATATTAATCCAGATTAATAAAATAAAAATGGTTTCGTGGCCACAATTATGTGATATTGTCTACAGAAATGGATTTACCTTTCACCTCAATGTGTTAAGTGATGTTATGACTTGTTGGACATATTTTATTCCATCATCTTTAAAGATATAGATTGATTACCCCAAGATGAAATGGGTAAATATGTATTGCATGAAAGTTGTGCATGGAAATTTTTTACTGTCCATTCAGTGTTATCTTTAAAAACTGACGACTCAAACTCAAATGATTAACGATGATATATAATAACTATACAATGTCATCAATAATTACCTTTACAATTTTAATAAATGTGTGTTATTTTAAAATTATCGTACTTAAACATATCTTAAGATGCGTGTACATGTTTAACAATTACAATAAGGAACTTTAGTCAGTTATTTCCTTTTGTATGCTCTTCAAAGAGGTAGGTCCTATTAGTTGAATTACTCGGATTTTACTCTTACTTTTTAAGAAATTTCAATTTGCCAAAATTAGTCTTAAATAACTTTTTTGTAAATCATTTAATTTGTTTGAAATTTAAGCTAAGTATTTTTATGGTAAAGAACTATCTAAATTTTATCACTTTTGTTAATATCTTTAATAACAAGAAAGATATTAGATGAAATATTTTGTTATCCTTACATGGGAATTCAATGATAAAATCTGAGAATTCCTTATATTGCTTCAGATTTTATCAGGGAAAGATAACTGACTAAAGTGCCTAATTGTATAAAGTATGATTATTTCCCTTTCCGATGTTACAATCTACATGGTATTATACCAGTCTTATTAAGTTAATACATCTGAAATAAAAGTTAATAGTATTAATGAAAACCCAGCTTTTTACACATGTTAAAGGTAATTTTGGATGGCACTGTACATTTGTTTTATGATTTTGTGATTTTCAGTGACCATGGATCAAGCTCATGTGATATACGTCTCATCTTCATTTATATTAGAGACTGTTACCTATAGGTTAGAGGTAGGGGGGTTTTGTCTTAGGAACATATTATCTCATTACTTGGTTTGTTATAATTTCTATTATAATCAATGTGTATGCTTCATTCTATTTGGCATTATATTAACAATACACATAGCTTTCTGTGTTGTGTTTGTTTATTAAACAGTGCTTTTGAAACAAAAAACTTGATTTTTTTCATATATGTTTTATAATGAATCCTAGATCTATGTTTTTTTTGTGTAAAATTGTTGTATATCTGACTATAAACATGAAGACTATCGCATTAGTTAATCATATATCACATATAATAAAAGTGCTCAGCCCTTTATTTCCAATATTGTTTTGTTTTTATTTTGGCTAGTTAGTGATATTTTCAATATTTTGTTTGTTTCTCATGATATGTGTTATGACAACATATCGTGGGTTTAGTGCAAAACGGTCGTAACTCATTCTTTTCTTATATGTATTGGGTTACGACCGTTTAGCGCTAAACCTGTGATATATACATTTATGAATGTAGTTATTTCATATCTTATATATATATACACATTATACTATCATCGGACATTTAGGATATTACATATAGAAATGTTTATACATCATTTTGTTATAAAATCATGTTAACAATCATTGTTATTATATTATATCAATATACTGGAATGTTTCAATTATTGAAAAAATATAGTAGAACTTAGATCTACAACTTATAACTCAAAACTGAATGATGACAAATGTAGTGGGTGTATGAATCTATTAGGGACACATGTTGTGTATGAAATATCTATTTAGATTAATGTCTCTTTTCTCTGTAAACTCAAGTCAAATGAATTCCTAACTTACCTGCTAAGCTATCATAATCATGTATCATTTTAACTCAAGCAAATTAGGCAAGATGTGATGTAATTAAAGATGAAATTAGTTGGTTCTTATCCATCAATTTCAAAAAAAGGACAACATAATAAAATGCTATAATGCAAAATTTTATGAAAATTTGATGTCAAATTACTGTTAAGTATGAATTTTAACTTTTAGCTATAATGCTCCTGCATTAAAGTATGCATAATGGATCATGACCTTTCTTATGGATGTTTCATTGAAGCATGCCTGTATTACAATTTATTTACTGGTAATAAAGGGCTGTGTCATAGCATTGGCTTTATTTAATCTTAATCATTGTCCTAGCTATATGGGACAAGGATGTATTCTATATTTTACAGAGTTGACTCCCTTCCTGCATCCTTAATTTATATCTTACTTAATAAAATGCCATCTTTAATTTTCTAAATGTTTTGAGTTACAAGGTTTAGATCTTATATATTATTGTCAATGTCATGCTTATTTGTACTACAGTATTAAGTCACAATACATATAATTATATGAATATTCAGTAATTTCTTACATAGTTTAAATCTGCTTTCAGACCAAGTTAGAAAGTATTTGTTCTTACTATTGAGATTGTTGCTGAATTGATATAGACTGACACTTTCACATATAGTAATTCTGACTTTCTATTGTTAAGCAAATGGTTGATGGTTAATAACACACTTGATAATATAGTCTGTATTTAGTATTGAATATTATGATGCTGTTGTCTATGAAAGCTACTAAACATAACAATAATAAAGACTTAATTTATGGAGGCAACACAGTTAGGCAAAGCCCAATTTTCCCTGTGAGCCTCTTAACAACAGTATTAACAACATATAATGATAACTCATTATTTCGGTTAAAATATCGGTTACTTCTAATGTAATTATCTAATTCTTTTGGATATTCACATCTCTGAATGTAGTTTACGTTTTGATTAGAAAAATTTCAGACTCTCAAGTTAAATTCTCTTATGTTTTCTTGTAGAATGACTTGAGTCAATGCTGTTAATTATGATCAGAATTGTATTTTCTATACATTTAGATGAAACTAAGCTTGTTATCCAATTTGCTTGGATCCCTTCATTATGTTGGTCCATTGACTTTTAGAATGTGTGGTCCTAAGATTTTTTTTCATTCCAATAAACTTTCATTTGGTCCAGTAAAAAAGCCATCCAAATGTTCAGTGCTAATGAAAAATTTCTTCAAGACTTCCTACCACTGTATGTATATGACCCTTTTTAAGTTGATGTGTGCCATTTAAACCTAGAGAAGCAAACTTATTAACAGACTTAACATATATCTAAGGAATACATTATTCAGTACAATGTATATTAATGTATGTTTATAACAAACTTTGTTGTGTGTTTCTTTTAACAAGAGCTAAGTAAGGGATTGTGTTAGTCAAGTGTTAGATATTGTTTTTAGTGACTCTTAAATCTTTGTTTTTCTCTGTGTTTTATTTTGTATCATTTATAAATCAGATCTATTAGGCAAGAAGGTTTAACTGTGACTTAAAGGGGATATGTGCTTGCTATACAATTTTTTGTTTTTATATTATATGTTTGTATATATATAATTATACACACATATATATATTATATATTATATTTAGTCTTATACAGCTTATTGTTAATGGTTAATAATGAAACGTTTCAATTTGGCATCTCTAGTGTCAGTGTATTAAATCATTTAAATAAAATATTGGGTTGTCTTCTTTATTTATACCATGACTTCCCAGCCGCCCGGCTAGCTCAGTTGGTAGCACACAAGTCTACTGACTGAGGGGTCGTGGGTTAGATTCCTGGGCGGGGCATACTTTAGTGGAGCTTGCTCATGAAGTTATTTCTACGGCCATTCTCCCTCCTACCCATGAATTTTAATTATGTAGAGCAGTTGTCAGTCACTGACCAAAGTATGCGCTTAGTAGTTGGTTAACAGCTAAATCCAGAGATTTAGCCTTTCCAGGAGGAGTGAGTAGGTTGACTGACCGCCATTATATGACCTATACAATGTGTTGCTACGGCGTTAAACTTAACAAAAACAAACAAACCATGACTTCCCAACTGTTGCTGCGGAACTTATACTGTTATCAGCATAGTTAACTTTGAATCTAGCAATAGCGGTTTGATTCCATGTAGGGGCAGTAGTCCAGTGGCAGGACGCACGCATAAGGATCGGGAGGTCATGGGTTCCACACCCACTAGGGGCACTGCTAATTTCCTTAAGCAAGAAATTTACCTGCAATTGCTTCACTCCACTCCGGTTTAAATTGGTGCCTGCAAGGGTGGTATAATTCTGTTACGCCAATTTGTCGGATACACTGATAAGCATACTAGTAAAAGACTCCCAGAGAGATTGATCGATCGATTTTAAGATACCAGTAGCCTGATGACCAGGAGTAATAAATTCGGTGAATGTTCGTAAGCATGAAACTATAAAATGATTACTATAAAATGCCATAACATTCTAAACCACTGCTGGTTATACTCTTCCATGAAACTTACACATTAATGTTGACATTTGGAAAATATTCATTTGAAAAGATAAGTGAGTTCTTCTTAAATAAAAGTGTCACTGTCAGCTGCCTTGCTAGATCATTTGGTAGTGCATAAGTCTACTGATTGAGTGGTCGTAGGTTTGGTTCCCAGGCCGGCTATACCTTTGTGGAGCTTTGTCATGAAACAACTTTTATGACTGTTCTCACTCTAACCACTGATTCTAAATTATGTGGAGCAGTTGTCCGTCACTGATGGAAGTATATGCCTATCAACTGGTGTATAGCAGTAGCACAGACACCACCTTGCCCCTGTGACAAAGTTGCCAAGGATTCACACCAAGACTTTAAACTTGATGCTCTCAAACATTTGCAAAACATAACAAGCATGGTAATCATTATGTGAGATTAAAGTTAAATATAAATATTTAAATACATGTTTATTAGTTTAAATATATGCAAAAATATTAAGTATCTAAATATATTAGTTAAAATATATGCAAAATAATATTGAGTATTTAAATAAACTATGTAAAATATATCCAAAAATTTGGTTGGGTGTAATTCTTCAATTTTCAAAAAATAGAGAAATTCAAGTGTATTTAAATATGTTAGTTTAAATGCATATACATTGTATATGCAAAAAGAATGAGTATTTACGAAATATATTATGTAAACTTATATGCGAAAAATATTGAGTATTTAAATATATTAGTTTAAATATATGCAAATAAAGATATATAGATATATTAGTACATAATAGAGTTTTAAAAACTTCTAAGTACTTATCTTCAATAGTCGTACTTAATCATACAACATACTTTCAGTGAGTTGTCATTTCATAGCTATTGTGGTCATCCTGATTAGACATTTTATTTCACATGCGAAGGATTATGAGTCATAGGGATGTAACAATACAGTTAAAAACCGTATCACAATATATTGCAATACATATCGTTTTTTCGTAATGAATCGAAGCAGGAATTAATGCGCATTTGATTTTCTTATTGGATCAAGAAATGTATATTTTGAATGCTCTCTTGTACAAACGTTTGAATTAGTTGTGTAAAATGAGATATATTTTAGCAAATGCATTGTGTGAAACAAATTCTCGAAGAGAATTACTCTTATTTGACAAACCTTTAAGTTACAATAAGATAATTTAAAGTTCTCAACGAAGTTATTTTATTCAAACCTTTAAATTTGAGGTTTTGATAAAAACAATTAGCATTGCAAATAACTAGGTACGAAACCAGTTCAGGAAAAGTCGAACCGGTTAAAAACTGTCAGAATTCGTATTGCAATATCAACCGGTATATCGATTTACTGTTACATCCCTAATAAATTATATGTTTGTCTATACATTAAAAATATGACAGTTAAAGCTACTCGTTCACACATTCCAACATAAATATCAACTTATCGGAAATTCGAAAATTTGTACAGAAGCAGTTTGGAAGCAGTACAGCAGTGTTCTGATAATGATAAGTTTGGTGCAAATTGACATACAACTGTAAAAAGTAATTAAAGTAAAGTAATTACATTTTATAGTCTAAGTTTCATGATAATGCACGTTTACCGACTTTACAGCTATTACCCCTGGTCATCGGGCTACTGATATTTATCTATCAATCTCACTGGGGAGTCTTTTACTCCGCTTATTAGTGCAGCCGACAAATTGGCGCAGCGGAATTAGACCACCCTTGCAGGTACCCATTTACACCTGGGTGGAGTAAAGCAATTGCAGGTCAATTTCTTGCTCAAGTCAAGGAAATTAGCAGCGCCTCTAGTGGGATTGGAACCCAGGACCTCTCGATCCCTAAGCGCGCGTCTTACCACTGGACTATTGCTACAAAATGGTGGTGTTGTGTATAAAACCTACTCCGTTAGCAACGGTATGGAAGATTTTAGTGATATTTTTTACTTTTATCTTACATTTCTCAAAATCTATTTGTCAGTTTGCCCTAATATATCAAGAATTCCTTTTTAAACATAATTACAGACACTGACAGTTAATTTTAAAATGTAAAAAAATCAAATATGTGAACGTGTAGCTGTAAAGTTTGTTAATTAATGAATATATCACGGATAGATAGGTTTTTTATTAGTGCAATGTATAACTTTTTAGCAATGTTTACCCAGTTATTTTTTAACTACTTTAAAAGCCAGCATACAAGATGTTCCCTCAAATTCTAATGTTTTGTTACCCCATACAATTAATTCTCCTGGATTCCCAGTTGTAACTAAGCCGGTAAACATATTTCCAGTGCGCTGTAATGTAGTGTTGTTAACTCTCATCATTTGTAGAAGTGGGCTCTCAATTTTGAAAAAGACTTCAGAGTTAGCTGGTAGGTTTTTTGACAATGGTTCTCGAAGAATGACCCTTGCCTCATCAGTTTTGGGATATTGTTGTGGATACTGGAAGTGATCATTACTCGCTGCTGAACATTTAAGAGTGTAACTCGTAACAATTGACAATTTGTTGTTTTCCTCACCGTTCGATATAGAACGACCAAAGATGTTCAGTTTAAATGTCCCTGGTTTACATGGATGTACTAACATGGTATAACATTCATTATCCAGGTATCCATAAGTTGCATTTTCTTGTTTGTGACAACTTATATGAACTATTTCCATCTATTAAATCCAATGTCCCAGTGAAAATTAATTCTCTCTTGAATTTCATCTTCAGTTCATTTTTCATTTCCACCAGACTATCAGTGTGGCTCACAGCTCGAGCTCCAAGTTTGAAGGCGTCTGGCCAATACCGAAGACTTCGATTGAAATCAGACAGACTGACAGGCTTATCAAGAAGTTGCCATTTCATACTCTCCTCCATGTTCTTATTCATATATGGAAATGTGTAGAAATTATGTGCTTTGGATTTGTTAGGAAATAGTAATCTTCAAGTCTCTTTTCAAACTTACGTGAATGGCTTAGTTGTCTTTGTACATGTTAACATGTAAACAATGTAATAGTTTACAGTTATAAAAATATATCTTTTATTTTAAAATACATGTGCATTCTTTTAAAATCGTTTAAGGAGAATTTACTTTAATTTTTAAGAAAAAATGTCTTTAATGGTCAAGTTATAAAACTGACCATAAAAAACTTCACATGGCCCTAAAGAAAAATAGAGGAAAGGGTCAAAATGACACTTAAAGTTTTTAACAGTACATAAACACTGTAATTATACCAAGGTAATTGTTTAAACTACTTTATAACCCAGCATACCAGCTGTTCCCTCAAATCCCAATGATCTGTTACCCCATACAATTAATTTTCCGGGTTCCCCAGTTTTAACTAAGCCGGTAAACATATTTCCATTGCGCTGTAACATTGTTTCACCAACTCTCATCATTTGTAGAAGTGGGCTCTCAATTTTGAAAAAGACTTCAGAGTTAGCTGGTAGTTTTCCCGACAATGGTTCTCGAACAATTACCTTATCAAAGTCAGTTTTGGAATATTTTTGTGGATATTCAAAATCTTTATCACTCACTGCTGTACATTTCACAGTGTACATCGTTATACATGATGATTTGTTATTTGTCTCATTACCATTCGATATAGAACGACCAAAAATGTTCAGTTTATATGTTCCTGGTTTACATGGATGTACTAAAATGGTGAAACATTCATTATCCACGAATCCATAAGTTGCATTTTCTTGTTGGTGACAACTATTTCCATCTATTAAATGCAATGACCCAGTGAAAATTAACTCTTCCTGTCCCGTGCTCTTGAATTTCATCTTCAGTTCATTTTTCATTTCCACAAGACCATCAGTGTGACTCACAGCTCCAGCTCCAAGTTTGAAGGCGTCTGGCCAATACCGAATACTTCGATTGAAATCAGACAGACTGACAGGCTTATCAAGAAGTTGCCATTTCATACTCTCCTCCATGTTTTTATTAATGTATGGAAAATGTGAAGAAATCATGTGCTTTGGATTTGTTAGGAAATAGTAATCTTCAAGTCTCTTTTTAAACTCACGAGAAGGGGTTACAGAACCGGATCCCCAAGTGCTGTCAAGCAGATACCATTTTCCTGCGAGTTGAACTGCGTTCCATGCATGGTTTGTTTTTGTCTGTTCTGTTATAACTTGTTCTGCACTGTGTCCAAATCCTTTAGCAAATCCTGATATGTTCTTTACGGGAATATTGGCTTGTCTGTCAATATGAAATAATACAGAGGTTTTTTTTAATGGGAAATGAACATAAATTTGAATATAACAAATGTTACCAAAGTAACCATCGCACAATATATTTACTGACTGAATTAATCTGGCCATGGATATCTGAACAAATATTATTATTTCATTGTGGCACAAATAAACTAATTTATAATTTGTCTCTTTTGAATGTTACAACATACATTTAAATCAATATCGACAGTTTTCATATACCTGCAAAGTTCCTCCATGACATTTGCATAACCTGCACAAACAGACTTTCCAGATACCATAACACTTTGACTGTCACATGACCTCTTTTCACTTCTACCGAAAAACCCATCAACATCATACCTGTAAGATGTGAACAAACCGTTCAATATTGTCACGTGTTGTCAATCTAGATCAAAGAATATTCGTCCAGTCTGTAGTCTGGATCATTATTCGATATTTTACACAATTATACTACTTCTTTCTGATGGTGCTAATTGTAACAAAAAAACTGTTCATGGTGCGGACTTTCTTGTAGGAGAATAATTCTTTTACAAGATTGTTTAGTAAATCGTGAGACCCTTTTGCCTAGCGTGTGAGTTAAATTGTGAGACCCTAATGTCCAGAGTATGTGTTAAATGGTGAGGCCCTTATGCATAGAGTGTGTTTAATAGTGAGACCGTAATGTCCAGATAGTGTGTTAAATTGTGAGACCCTAATGTCCAGAGTATGTGTTAAATTGTGTGACCTTATGCCTAGAGTGTGTTAAATTGTGAGACCCTTATGCCTAGAGTGTGTTAAATTGTGAGACCCTTATACATAGAGTGTGTTAAATTGTGAGACACTTATGCATAGAGTGTGATAAATCGTGTGACCCTTATGCCTAGAGTGTGTTAAATTGTGAGACCCTTATGCCTAGAGTGTGTTAAATTGTGAGACACTTATGCATAGAGTATGTGTTAAATTGTGAGACCCTTACGTCTAGAGTATGTGTTAAATTGTGAGACCCTTATGTCTAGACAGTGTGTTAAATTGTGAGACCATTTTGTCCAGAGTATGTGTTAAATTTTGATACCCTTATGCCTAGAGTATATGTTAAATTGTGAGACCCTTATGCCTAGAGTATATGTTAAATTTTGATACCCTTATGCCTAGAGTATATGTTAAATTGTGAGACCCTTATGCCTAGAGTGTGTGTTAAATTGTGAGTACCTTTTGCTTAGAGTGTGTGTTAGACCCTAATGTCTAGAGTTCTTATTGTAATTCATTTTGAATAAAGTGTGCAATACTCACTTGATATTTTCTGAAATCCATATAAAGAAACCTCTTACTAAATATTCAGGATCCTTTGTACAACTGGCCATGTAATTTACCAGGTCAGCAGAGGATTGTTTTACTTCATTTGGAGCCTGTAAGAAAGGAATAGTAGTCACGTGATCAACAACGTACGTGTATGACGTCACACCATGTGTAACGTATTATCTTGGTTCTCAAATTGTTCAGGTGTTCTGTTTCATAGTATGTTTCGTAGTATGTAAGCATTAATGTGAGTACGTAGTGTGTATGTGGAATGACTATGATGGAGAATATGGCATTTGTTATATGTATTGCTTAAATAAACATTTACAAGTACATTATATGTTGTTGTTGTCACTGTGACGTATAAACACTGCTTTGATAAAATAGTTGGTTCATAATTTTCACAAACATCTTTAAATTAAACAAAGTATATACAGAACATTGGTCTGAATTACCACTATCGTTATCGGGTCAGGCAAAGCACAATAATGGCGGCGCCCTCAAAATCTTCAGGTCAAAAATTTTCTTTTATTTATTTTTTTCAATTTGCATGAACATTTCCTGACGGTGTTAAATTTGGTAGGAATTTTGTACTACATAGGTCATTCGAAGTCGACTTTTCTTTTGTCACTTAAATTTAGCGAATGATTAATTAAAACCTATGTCTTCAAAGAGGACACAATTCGGGCGTGGAATAGTCTCGTTAGAATTTCGAATACTTTATTTTGCATAAATGTTACCGAGCGGCTAAAATAAGGTATCTATTGTAGTTGTTGTACTAAGTTCCTTTGAATAAGCCTATATAGTTAGAAATGTTTATTTAAAAACAGAATTATCTGATACTTTGTACAATACATCGGGCGCCGCCATTATTCTGCTTTGCCTGAAGTACTTTTACCCGTTGAAGTACAACTGAGAACCAGACAAACATAAGTACTTGTGTATCTTTTGCAGAATATTATATTTTAAAGAAAGATCATTAATACTGGTATAATACCCTGCACTTGTTAAAGGTACTCATTCACAGATTTCAACTTGAACATCAACTTTTTCTGAACCTATCAAAATTGTCTGGAAACATTTTTTGAAGCAGAAAATTAGTGATTTGATTATGACAATTTTATTGCAAATTGACATACAAGTACAAATGATGGTGTTTTAAGTTGTAAAAAATTAACGCGTATGTCACGGTATAGACAATTTTAGTAGATATTGTGACTAATATTGTATATTTCTTGCAATCTATAGGTCAGTTTTCCTAAGATATTAAGAATTAATTTTTTGACACAATTACAGACACTGAATGTTATTTTGAAAAAATCAAATATGTAAACTACATGTAGTACATTTAAACTAACGCGGGCAAGCCTAATAACTAAATAGTATAATACCACAAACTACTTTAACTCATTCAGGCATGAATACATACACCATACAGTTCACTTAACTCTTATTTTTATTTCGAATTATTTCTTCTGTTTTTACAAAAGATCAGTGTTTAACTTTGATACAACTTACTTATTGCTAGTTGCTCTCTCAAACATATTTATGTACATATAGTTCTAAATCATACATGTTTATGCTTAGGGACAAACGTCTTGTCCAGTCTACAAAAATTGCGATATTTGTTATGGTTTATGTCCCATACCCATATATTTGGTATAATAATAATAATAACTTTATTTTCTGAAGGTAACATTTAGACTCACAAAGTAAAACTACAACATATGCCTTAATTTCAAATGGCCTTCAACAAAAATTAAATGACATGTATCAAAATATGAAATTTCAAAAAAACATACAATTTAACTAAAAGTACAAAAATCTCTTGCACACATACATACACTAACGAAGACAAGACACTAAGACAGACATGTGAAGACCAAAACAATACAAAAATATTAATACAGACAGACACTCACACTAATGTACTCGTATTTCACACTAAAATTATAAAAATACCATAATTTAAATAATTTAAACTCAATACTACATTTTATGAATATGCATACGTGAAAGTCATTCATATACAACACCAACTAGTATAAAGGGTCATAACTCAAAAAGTATCGTTGGAAAGAGGACATTAATATGTTATCAATAAAAAATACTATTTTCAATACAAACTATAGTACTGCTGGTGTAAAAATGGGTGACATAATTTATAATGACGCAATGTCGTTTCCGGCGGACGTCCGGAACGGTAGAGATCATGGTGTCATGCATCGCAAAATTCGTAATCAGAGTATATTTTTCTCATTAACCCCATCATGACGGGCTACATGTGTGGTATTGCACCGGCCTCATGATGACCTATAAAGCTTATTTTTTAAATAAATTAAATAATTTCTTCAAATGTGTTATGTCTTTCGATTGAAGTATCGTACGACAATTGGAAAAAATATTCGTTCACTAATGTAGTCATACCACTGTATAAATGAGGGGTCACGTGGTATTGTAACTCCAATGTTAAAGCACAAACAGCTATCAAAACTCCGGGTTAAAAAACATGCAATATGTAGTAGGCAAATTTTTTAAGATTAACTTAAATCGTTTAAGAGATATTATGGAAACGTAAACCAGACAAAAGCTATGTCCCTAAGCGTTATATACAGAGCACAAAATATGTCTGGTTATTGAATCAATAAATTGTCTTTTAAAAGGAAAAAGACATAGAGGATATTCGTCGATATCGGTGTAAGATCGATTTATATTTCACCAAGTGGGCTCAGAAAACATATTTTCACGAGTGGAAATTTTGGTATGAAATTCTTTGTGAAATCCTGCATTAGACTATTTCATGTATTATTATTTTTTTACTAGTCATTTAAAGTACGGCACCCTCACTTTTGATCCCAATTGTGTAGAAAAATCTCCGTTATATGCAGTCCCGTGATTGCCGTGTAAACTAAAGCTGTGTCGACTGAACTTGTAGGTTTTCCTTTTGAAAATCAGTTAGCGATAGGATAAGATGGATTTGTTGATATTTTCTCCTGGTTAGCATCAACTGATGCCTTTTTTGTCACCATTTAACTTGCTACATGGTGTTGGAAATAGCTCTAGTTTATATGTTTCCCTTGAAAGTAGTAGTCCGTCATTTTTAAGAAACACGTGGGGGGTTTTAGATATCTAAGTGACTTTACAGAAAGTAAGAAAGTATTTAGGCAGACATCACGTTGCCTGAAATATCATGGCATTACAAGATAATTACTGAAAATTAAGAAATAAAGTAAATTTATCTAACCTTTCTTGCATGTTCGTCTATTTTCTTGTATCTGTTTTCCCTCGACTCTATTTCTTCAATCGCTTTATTTTCCTCCCGTTGTCGTGCCGTTTCAATGCGATTTTTTTCCTCTGGCTTAATTTCATCTATCGCTTTATTTTCTTTCTCCCTTCGTTCAGTATCTCTGCCGCTGTTTTCCTCTGGCTCAATTTCTTTTATCGCTTCATTTTGTTTCTCCCCTTGTTCAGTTTCACTGTCAGTGTTTTCCTCTGACTCTGTGTCTTCTATCGCTTCATTTTGTTTCTCCCCTTGTTCAGTTTCACTGTCAGTGTTTTCCTTTGACTCTGTGTCTTCATTTTGTTTCTGTCGTCCTTCAATTGCTTTGTGGTTAATTTTGTGTGTGTTTTCGTCTGTTTTATTTTGTCCATGATGCTGTTTTTCTTTTGCAGATTCAGTTTTGGCATTAAGGACATCAACACCTTTAGAGTCACCGCACCCCATGTTTATGGCTGTATATATAGAATAACATTTATATTGTTACTTATTAATGAGATAATAAAAAAACTCAAGTCAAGTAAACTTTCATCGTCCGTTATCCCACGATGTATTACTCCGATATGCTGCGTTATGTACCGTGAGTCATTTGGTTAGGAAAATGTCGTAATCATGATTATTAATGAGACAGTTTCATTGGTTCCGCAATTAAATCTCTGCGGAAAACTAGCCAATGACATTGCGTTTTATATCTAAGGTTTGGTTTACCATTCAAAATGGCGGCCTCAATGGGTATTTTTCTAAAGCGAGTGAAGAAAACCCCAGTATGACGTAACATGTAACATGCGATCTCAGTGGAAGAAGATTGGTCTCCCCTGCCTCATGCAAATTCATGAAAACGAGATTTCGCGAGTCAAATCGCCCACGGTACGTATGGAGTGTTACGGAAGAAAGTATTTAGGTTGCCGACGATGGTGAACTTTACTTTATGTTAGTTTACACATGGACCCTATATAGGGTTCTTTGTAGAGATTTTAAATCCAACTACAGGTCATCCATGTAAGCATTGCGTATACAAACATAGTCAGTTTCTTTTATTTTCTTTTTTCGTTCCAGTGGTAACAAGAAAGTATAAGATTAATCTTTTCCCGCTTCAACAATTTTTAACATAGATGAAGGGGCTTAGTTCAAGGGTAACACTCATTAACATCTCATTATAATAAAAAAAACTACTCCGGCTTGTGTTGTCGGTCGTTTAAGTCATTCACAAATGTATATTATCAAGCTTTGCCTAACACCAAGTGGCGCTACAAAACCCGCTTTCTCGCTCTATCATAGACTCCGCCTTCAATACCTTAATGTCTAGGACGGAGCTTGTCGATTCAAGTTTAAACAAATTGTGGAAAGCGTTTTAATTTTATACATTCAAGAATTGTATGTATTTAACATTACGATAGCGAAACGCAAAAGTGTTGTGTAAAACCATGATATTTATATTAGGCCACAACAAATTGATCATACAATGTATGTTCTATGGATTCGCTCGCACCTTAATTTTGACGTTTTTACAAAAAAAAAATATTTCCTCGCTCGCCCATAAAAATTTGGTCAAACCGCTATATAAAGCAAGTGAAAAAAGACTTTTTAAATTTTTTTTCTTCGCTCGCTCGCCCCATTTTTTTCCAGAAAAATCCGTACAACATATGATCAACTTGCTGCGGTTATGAACAAAACGTTGACCTTTTTTCTCCACGATTAATATGAGCGACTCACAAACTATCTAACGCTGAATGCGAAAGTTAACAACTTGCATGCCCAGAGTGAAACTCCGCCTACCAAAAATGTTTAATCAAGTAAATACTGGTCGCGTACTCGTATCGTTTTGTAACTCAAATATAGTTTCTATGTGCCACGCTAGCTTTTATTCTATATTATATAAACTTTAATCAGTCGGTAATCTCAGCTCCTGTAGAGTATATTTATTATTTCTTTGCAGCAATTAAAATTAATTTTAGTCTTTTGTCTGGTGACTAATTAACACTTCTTTGCAGTTTTGAACTGAATTGATAAAACCAATTCAAGATGTGCGTCAGCATTTTTCAGACTTTATGGTATTTGATTGCAGTGACATGATCATAGTATCTAGTTAACGTGCGCATACTTAATTAAGATTTCTAAATGAAAGTAGGTATGCTTATTCATTGATGCTATGTCTACTTAACTTTGAAGGGACGTTACTATAGATTTATGTTATAGAAATTATGCCTCTTTTATATTGATATGAATTGGTTATTATTCTTTGACTGATTTATTTTGTTTAAAGTAAGATACGTCTTGCCATGAGCAAAACAGTCGAAAAGTCCTCGGACTGCCCTTGTTAAATTCTATTAATTGATACATTAATTATTTTATTGATAATATTACTGCACAAGTTTGATATTTGGAAATAATTATAATCTTTTTTTAATAAATAAGTTCTGGACATCGTTCCTCCAGCACTCCGGTGCTTTGATTTTTATTGGGTTAAACGCCGTGTCAACACAATTTAGGTCATTTTACGGCGTCCAGCGAACCTAACCTAGCTTTCCTGGACCCTTGTCTATAACCAGTACTCGCCTACCCTTCCACAAGGCCGGAAACTTCTCTCCATATATCTTATTAATGGAGGAAAATTGACTTTATTGTATATTGTATAACCTCCCCGGGTGGGATTCGAACCCGTTCCCCCTTTGAGACTCGAGATTCCAAATCCCGGCGCTACCAACTGCGCCCCCGACCCGGGTTTACCCACCAATATTTAGGGGTGAATTATTTTACAATTTCATAGATTAGTTAGTCTACACTTATTTTATAAACATCTGATTATTTAACTTTACTATGTACATAATTATGCACTATTTAAAATAAATGTTAACTATTAAAGTGGTATGTTTGAAACAGTGAAATGCTGTTCATGCATTAGCTTATTCACCTATTTAGTGGGCAAGTCCATTGTTTGAAGTACAAAAACACGCATGACATAGAATACGACATGTACAACGTATAAATATAACAAATATACTGCAGTCTAAAAAGTGCATTCAATTGAATATGACAATAAAAAATATCAAATGTTTAACTAGCATGATGATTAAACAAGTGTTTATAAAAAAAGTTTATACCTAGTTTTAAATCAAAAGCGGAACAGTTAAATAGGTATAGTATTTAAACAACTAAAACCACAATCAAAAACTCATTCTGTAAACATGTACAGGTACGCTAAGGAAATGATCATAGCATGTAATGTCTACTTTAAAATGATTCGGAATTTTCTCTACTGCCACTGGTCAGGGACCTTTTATTTGACAGATTTGTTAAAATATTTTGCTGGAAAATAGTTGAAAATTTTTATTTTTTTTTATTTTAAATTCGCGTAAGATGAGGTAGTTTTTATCTTGCAGTTCATAAAGAACATGTTTGTACAAGTTCATTTGATTATTCATTTAGGGAATATCAAAATTGATGTTATTAAATTAATAGATATAATAAACGTACCTTCGTGTTTGTAAAAAAACAATCCTTAAATATCAAAATTTAATTGTCTGACCCTATACAAATTAGTTATACATTCTTTCGTATAGACTTTTCAATAATATTGGGTATCTAATAGTCTGTTTATTTATATTTGTTAATACTTATTGAAAATAGAAACCATATGTTTAAATGACTTGACCATGACTCTACAATAAACGTATAAACAGCTTTAAAAATCGATAAAATACGGTTCCGCCAGAGATCGGTAATTTACGTTGATTGTAGTTTTAAATGCTCTCGGTACACTTCGTCGATTTCTGATATTCGATTTAAGGTGTCAATTTTGTCAAATTTGCTGCCAAGCACGTAGGAAGCATTTTCAGATTTGGGGGGGGGGGGGGGCTAATTTATTCAGATTTATTTCACGGAAAAGAAAACAGTACTTAGTTATCATATAAGTCTAGTTTTGTCATACAAAAAAACTCGCCTTTTTTACTCAGGCTTAAGACTGACTTAGACCTTATGCAGTTTTAGTTAAATATAGCGTGTAATTTTGATTTTGCTACATATTCAAAAAGATCGTCTGCTATGACTGGCGCATTAATACTCTAGTAATCCGAACTATATCTTAAGCGTAAGAATATTCGCTGCTACCAGTGTTGTGCGCCTCAGTAGAGATGATAACGTCTTCTTATTGTCCGTTTTTTCTCAACTGTCAACGTTTGAATAATTTCAAGGTGAATAATTACACATTATCTCTATATCACCTGTGTAAGACAAAGAGCGTTTGGTCACCGTGAAATTATTCATGTTTTGACAGTTGAGAAAAAACGAACAATATATAATAGCGTGGTATCAACCATTCAGTCACGACCCGTCGTTTGTGCCAGTTGTCAATAGAGATGTTACACCATCTTATGTAATAGAATGGTTCTATAGGAAAAGTTCAAAGATCGTAGTAAATGACTTTGAATGATGTCTGAATAGTGGACTTCATTTATTTTACATACAGATGCAGTAGAATAAATGAGCATGAATGATAACTTTTAAGGGGCAGTTATTGAATTGTTTTTAGAATGACCCCTTTGACTTGTGATGATTGTGTGAAAAAAATCAGTAGTGTGTTCGCCTATCCGGTTTACCTGTTGTATTTACAGGTCGATTGAATAAAGTGTTTTGAACCGGAACAGTGCTGGTCTACCTGTCAAACTAATATCACTGAACTGTTTTTTGTGAGCGATTGTTTTGTTGGAGCCGGAAGTCTTATTCCACTTTTCAAACCCGAACAAATTCAGTGCTTTCAGCGCTTTGATTATTTACAGCAGAAGGATGTCAGTCGAGCACAAATTTTAATCCGGAACAAGGGCTACTTTCGCTGCGCGCCATATTGTTATTGATTATTTATTTTCAAAATAGGCCTGTCAAAATATTTTTCATTGAATCAACTTCAAAATTATACATAGTATTACAAATAATTGCTTTATTTGTTAAAAAAAGCCTCGGAAATAAACACGAGTCTTCTCAATCGGTTGTTATGCTGTCTCGGTTGAGTTGTCTTCGGGTTGAGTTATCCCTCTCATGACAATCGGACCAAATACGGGACCTTAGTCATTTATTTCCCCTTGTATAGACCAGTTCACGGATGACGTCACAAGCACCTGCTACCTATATTTGGTTTATTTACTGGTTGGCAGAAAGAAACCAATGTTTACATACATTTGATAGCAGCAGAATTTTTAAATCATGATAACTTTTTTATTTATTGGCCGATTTTTATGATATTTATATTGATAGAAAGCTTTTGAAATTCATATTTTTAAAATATAAGAAAATTGCCAAAATTTTGATTAAAAAAATATATATGAGGTGATTTAAACCTGTCCTTTGAACCATCTTCTTGCCGGTTTGAAGCACTAGGTTTAAACACTCGCCAATAAAAAACAATTATTTTTTAACAAATAATTTTTAAATATTCAAAATATGAATTTCAAGACCTTTCCTGTGATATAAAATACTAAATTGTTTGATGAAAAATGACTTAGTAATTGCAATTTTAAAATTACTGTATTTTCATTGTATTTACTCGCTATCATTTCTTGCCAACCAGCAAACGGTTACCTGTAGTCTTTATCAGCTCCATGTTACTATTTATAGACATCATAACAATAACAATGAACTGGTCTATACTCGTCAAATAGATAGGTCTAATTAGTTGGATTACTCAGATTTTACCCTTACTCTTCAATGTTAATTTGCCAAAATTAATCCTAAATAACTTTTTTGTGCATCATTTAATTTGTTTGAAAATCAAGCTAAGCATTGTTAGGATAATGAAGTATCTAAGTTTCATCACTCCTGTTTATAGCTTAATTAACAAATAAGAAATTAGATGATTTTCTTATTATCCTTACATAGAACTTCAATGATAAAATCCAAGGATTCCAACTGATAGAACCTACTTACAGTGTTTATTTTCACTCTTAGGGGAAAGGTGGCGGGGCTCTTTTTTAGGGGATAATAGCCTAAAAAACGAAACTAAGGGGGAAATTCAATATATGAGATAACATGGATCCTCTAACAGAGTAACATTTCTGTCTACCTATATGAAATTTCAACTTCTGAACCCATCTGTGATTCCTCTGTAATGGTTGAGGAATTGCAAAACTGCTATAAAAAAGTACACAAGTTTTAGGACACTCTGACAGGGTTTTTTTTCCTTGGAAGGGGAAAATATATACTTTTTGAAGAGGGGAATGTGGCCTAATTTCGGCCCCAAAATGGCCTGAAAAACAACAACTGGACTTACCAATTGAATTGCTTCAGATTTTGTCAAGGAAAATTAACTGACAAAAGTCCCTCATTATCACATATTTAGATATAATCATATCGTTAATATATCATAGTATTTATTGTTGTTCAACATTAGAAACTACACAGTTTTTGTGAATAAATGTAAGTTCTCTTCTGTTCTGTTCTGTTCTGATAAGCAAAACAAGATCCAGTTTTTTACGTTTATATATACACCAAATGAAAGCTTGTTTAATTGTTTGTCTGAATAGACGCATTAACTTGCCAATTTATACGGAAACTGCAATTACTTGTTCGGGAATTCAGATTTATAAATATACCAAATCAGTCAGCCTGTTGTTTTAGTGACTCTTAAATCTTTGTTTTTCTCTGTGTTTTATTTTGTATCATTTATAAATCAGATCTATTAGGCAAGAAGGTTTAACTGTGACTTAAAGGGGATATGTGCTTGCTATACAATTTTTTGTTTTTATATTATATGTTTGTATATATATAATTATACACACATATATATATTATATATTATATTTAGTCTTATACAGCTTATTGTTAATGGTTAATAATGAAACGTTTCAATTTGGCATCTCTAGTGTCAGTGTATTAAATCATTTAAATAAAATATTGGGTTGACTTCTTGATTTATACCATGATATCCAAATACCCAGACTTCTCAAATGTAGCTGCAGAACTTTAGTTAGTAGTAGGGCCCAATTCTAGAGCAAGGAGTCATGGGTTCGGTTTCAGGGCCAGAACTACTTTTTGTGACTTTGTCATAAAAAACTTATATGGCAGTTCTCACTCCTTCCACTGATTCTGTTGGATCTGTTGTCAGTTACTGACGGGAATATGTGCCACGTATCAACTAAACAGATATTTCCAGAGATTTGGACTACATAAATGGTGAGTAGGTTGACTGACAAAGTTGCTCGTAATCGCTCGCTGAAGAAAGCACTCAGTATAATGACGAAACCACCCAGTATAATGAAAAATCCACCTTATATAATGACCAAACCACCGAGTATAATAAAGAATACACTTAGTAAAATGATCAAAGCACCGAGTATAATGAAGAATGCACTTCATATAATCATAAAACCACCGAATATAATAGAGAATGTACTCAGTATAATGATGAAACCACCCAGTATAATGAAGAAAGCACCCAATATAATGATCAAACCACCGAGTATAATGAAGAATGCACTTCATATAATGATCAAACCACCGAATTTAATGACGAATGTACTTTATATAATGATTAAACCACCGAGTATAATGAAAAATGTACTCAGTATAATGATCAAACCACCGAATTTTATGACGAATGTACTTTATATAATGATTAAACCACCGAATTTAATGACGAATGTACTCAGTATGATGATCAAACCACCGAATATAATGAAGAATGTACTTTATATAATGATTAAACCACCGAGTATAATGAAAAATGTACTCAGTATAATGATCAAACCACCGAGTATAATGAAGAATGCACTTTATATAATTATCAAACCACCGAGTATAATGAAAACACTCAATGTTTTAATTTAACCACCGAGTATAATGAAGAATGCACCTTGTATTATGATCAAACCACTTCATATATTGAAGAATGCACTCAATATAATAATCAAACCACCGGGTATAATGATCAAACCACTTTATATATTGAAAGAAGCACTTCATATAATGAACAAACCACCGAGTATAATGAAGAGAGCACTCAATATAATAAACAAACTACTTAATATAATGTTATTTCAACATAACAACGTTTGTGAATGTGCTTATAAGACAGTCAAGGCTTTCCATACTACTGATCGAGAAGTTGTATGTTTTGATTCATGGGCAGGGCATACTTTCGTGGAGCTATGCCATGAAATAATTTCTACGGTCATTCTCCCTCCTACCACTGATTCTAAATCATTTTAATACGGCAGTGTTCAGTCACTGAATTGCATCTAGTAGTAATCCAGAGATTGAGTCTTTTCAGGAACAGGTGGATTGCTGGTCACGATGTAACCTAAACAATGTGTTGCCATTGAGTTAAGGCCACAACAAATTGATCACATGTTCTATGTATTTTGTTCTAAAGAATTTAGCTAAAGAGCAATTAAATTCTTTTTCCATATTTTGAATTTTGAGAAGCGAGCGAAAGCGAGGAATAAATTTGTGCGGTTTCTAAGACATTTATTTACCATAAGTTAAAAAGAGCAGAAAAGGTATGGACTTTCTTATATATCAAGATAAGGTGTGTAGAGTGAGTAAATGTTCAGTTTACGGTCTAAGAGAGGAAATTTTTATGCGTCAATTTCAAGGTGCGGTCGCATTTTTTTAAAAATTTTTTTTGGATTTTAAGGTGCAAGAAATCAGACGAACATAACGGTTAATTTGTTGCGGTCTATTAAAAAACAAAAAAAAAACAAAAAAAAACATTTATGATACTCGCTCCGCGCTGTCACTAAACCTCTACGGACATCCATCCAAAGATTAACCTTACATTTCGTTGCTTAACTTCGAAAAATGTCCAGCGCTCTACGCTCTCAAAGTAAACCCCTGCTGAGATAAACGCTCGTTAAAATTGTATATATATACAATCGTGTGGTAGATACTACGGCGCAATAATACAAAAAATTCTTTTAGTGCACAGTTAGAAAGTTGTTTGATTCACGTGTAAAAAAACATTTAATATCAAAATTTTAAGTATTTGTTGAAATTACTTTTTCAACTTATCTACTTTTGATAGTACACATATTTTTCTGCTGCACTATTTCTTGATCGCATTGACTCGTTGATTTTTATTGAGTTGAAGGTGTTGTTCGTTCTTTTTCAAATTTCCAAGAGCGCTGACATAGAAAGGAATTCAAAAGAATTCCTTCCAAAAATAAAATACGACAGTTAAACTTTAATGGATGTATAACAGATAAACAAGTTTGATATTAGTATAATGTAACAGTTGTACGTAGGATAATTGTCTATCGTTTTCACTGGCACCAGAGTCCATATCTTATGATCATGAAATAATGCGTACGTCCTTATACGAGGGGTGTCCCAGTAAATCGTGGACTCTGTTTATGGCGGAAAAACTACGTGCAACTTTAGCACCAACTTTTAACTGCCATTAAATGCATGTGCTGCGAGTAAGTATGCTAAATTTTTAGACGGTTTATTAAAAAATAAAAGTTTTGCTTCAATTTATAAGACATTAGGTATGACAACGCGGCGCAAGTCAACGTCATATTAAGACGTCAAGTCTATGAAATCATTTTTATTCACTCTCCAAGTTCGCCTTGTTGTGAACAGTGACAAATACTGCCAATGTATTTACTTCATATTTACTTTAACAAATTTGTTTTTGTCTTATTTTTGTTACTAATTTGTGACATCAGTCTCAAAATATTAGTATGGTCAATGATATAATGGTCCACAGGTTAAGTATCCAACTTAATTTTGAATAACACTTTCAGCAGTTTTTGGTACAATAAATTCAGTGGATATGTTACACAATAAATAACTACTCTACCATATGTAATATGCACAATGTATACCAAATGATTCATTTTGTCTGTCTATGTGTTTAAATTCAAATTCATACCCATCCATGTTGTGCCAGGCTGATTATGAAACTGAGTTGCATTTACGTAGATTCAATCTTGTCCTGACGTCACCTTATCTCGTTGATGTCACAGTTTTTGTGTTTCGGTGCAAACGCGTTTGGCACTCTTGTATACGTATTTTATGATCTGAGATTTGATGTGATAATATATAGATAATTTCTGCGAATGTCTATGTAAAAATAAAATGCAATTAACAAGTTTAAGTTAAAATTTTGCTGCACACTTGAACTTAGTATGAACGAATATACAAGTGTGAAAGTGGTAGCGCCGCATGCACATACCTTGTATTAGCTAAACATTAAAAAGACGCCTTTAATGCAAATACTTATTGGTCAAATGCCTAATTTGTATAAAAATAAGGCTAACAAACAGTCTTGTAAATTATGATCATCATGTGACGTTAGGTAAGAAAGTTATGGACAAAGTACACGATTTACTGGGACACCCCTCGTAGTTCCCTGCGCATACATACATGTACCTTATACATGAATATTATAATGAAAGTATAGTAACTGTTATAACTCGTACACGGTAATGTGTACGGGACCGATTTTTAATTGAGTTTGTTGACAAATATTATATGTGTGCGTATTTAACGAGTGTGAGAGCTCTGGTGCCAGTGTTCTTTTTAACAAATTATACCGAATTAATAATCTAAACTACTTTATAACCCAGCATACAGCGTGTTCCCTCAAATCCCATTGATATGTTGCCCCATACAATTAAGTCTCCCGGATCCCCAGTTTTAACTAAGCCGGTAAACATATTTCCATTGTGCTGTAACATTGTTTCACCAACTTTCATCATTTGTAGAAGTGGGCTTTCAATTTTGAAAAAGACTTCAGAGTTAGCTGGTAGTTTTCCCGACAATGGTTCTCGAATAATGACCATTGAGTCGTCAGTTTTAGAATATGTTTTAGGGTATTCGAAGTGATCATTACTAGATTTTTTACATTGAATAGTGTACTGCGTTAAAAAATATGTGTTATTATCTTTATCGTTCAATATAGAGCGACCAAAAATGTTCAGTATATATGTTCCTGGCTTACATGGATGAACTAAAAGAATATAACAGTCATTATCCACGTATCCATAAGTTCCATTTTCTTGTATATGACGTCTATTTCGAGTTACCAACTCCAATGTCCTAGTTAAAATTAATCCTTTCTGTCCTATGCTCGTGAATTTCATCTTCAATTCATTTTTCATTTCCACAACACAATTTGTGTGACTCACAGCTCGAGCTCCAAGTTTGAAGGCACCTGGCCAATACTGAAGACTTCGACTGAAATCAGACAGACTGACAGGCTTGTCTAGTAATTGCCATTTCGTACTCTCCGCCATGTTATTTTTCATGTATGGAAAATGTGTAGAAATCAAGTGCTTTGGATTTGTTAGGAAATAAAATTCATCAAGTTTCTTTTCAAACTTGCGTGAATGGGTTAGATTACCGGATCCCCAAGTGCTATCAAGCAGATACCATTTTCCTGCGAGCTGAACAGCGTTCCAAGCATGGTCTGTCCTTGTCTGTTCTGTTATAATTTGTTCTGCACTATGTCCAAATCCTTTAGAAAATCCTAATATTGTCTTTACGGGAATATTGGCTTGTCTGTCAATATGAAACGATACAGATATGAATTTGAATACAGCGAATGTTACCAAAAATAACTATGGCACAATACATTTACTTACTGAATTATTCTGGCCATGGATATTAAAACAAATATTGAACTTAATATTCAAATAATTACGAGAATATTTCAATGTGACATAAGTAAACTTTTTGTCTTTTATTGTTCTTTTGACTGTTACAGCATGTAATTTAATCAATATAAATAGTTTTCATACGCTGGCACCAGAGTCCATATCTTAATTATGACCATAAGATAATGCGTACGTCCCTACAATTTATGTAGTTCTATGAGCATACATGTATACGTGTACACTACCTCATATATAATAGTATCGTATGAATATTATGATGTAAGTAAAGCTATAACTCGTACACGGTAATGTATACGGGAGCAATTTTTAATTATGTTCGTTGACAAAATATGATATGTGGGCGTATTTAAATGATATGTGGACTCTGGTGCCAGTGTTTTCACATATAATTACATACCTGCAAAGTTCTTCCATGACATTTGCATAACCTGCACAAATAGATTTTCCCGATACCATAACACTTTGACTGTCAAACTTCGACCTCTTTCCACTTGTACCGAAAAAACCATCAACATCATATCTGTAAAGTATGAACAAACAGTTATATATTGCCACGTGATGTCAATCTTGAACAAAGAATATTCTTACCAGTTCTATATTGTCCAGTGATGTCAATTTAAAACAAAGAATATTCTTACCAGTTGTTTATTGTCACATGATGTCAATCAAGAGCAAAGAATATTCTTACCTGTTCTATATTGTCACGTGATGTCAATCTAGAACACAGAATATTCTTACCAGTTCTATATTGTCCAGTGATGTCAATTTAAAACAAAGAATATTCTTACCAGATCTTTATTGTCACATGATGTCAATCAAGAGCAAAGAATATTCTTACCAGATCTTTATTGTCACATGATGTCAATCAAGAGCAAAGAATATTCTTACCTGTTCTATATTGTCACGTGATGTCAATCTAGAACAAAGAATATTCTTACCAGTTCTTTATTGTCCAGTGATGTCAATTTAAAACAAAGAATATTCTTACCAGTTCTTTATTGTCACGTGATGTCAATCTAGAACAAAGAATATTCTTACCAGTTCTTTATTGTCACGTGATGTCAATCTAGAACAAAGAATATTCTTACCAGTTCTTTATTGTCACGTGATGTCAATCTAGAACAAAGAATATTCTCTCAGTCTGAAGTCAGGATCATTACTCTGTATTTTACACAATTATACTACCAGCCGCCCGACTAGCTCAGTTGGTAGCACGCAAGTCGTCTACTGTTCGAGAGGTCGTGTTCGATTCCCGGGCGGGGCATACCTTCGTGGAGCTTCGTCTTTATGTCTAGAGTGTGTGGTGAATCGTGTGATCATTACGTTTAGAGTGTGTGTTAAATCGTGAGACCCTTATGCCAAGGCTGTGTGTTAAATCGTGATACCTTTATGTCCAGATTGTGCGTTAAATCGTGAGACCCTTATGTCTAGAGTGTGTGGTGCTACTGAAAATGTAGAAACACTGTTCATGATGCGGAATTTTTTGTAGGAGCATGATTCTTTTACAAGATTGTTTGGTAATTTTAAATCGTGTGATCATTGTGTTTAGAGTGCTTGTTAAGTCGTGTGATCATTTTGCATAGAGTGTATTTTAAATCGTGATATCCTTATGGCTAGAGAGTTTGTTTAACCGTGAGACCTTAATTCCACGAGTGTGTGTTAAATCGTGAGACCTTAATGTCTAGAGTGTGTGTTAAATCGTCAGACGCTTTTGCCTAGAGTGCGTGTGAAAAATCGTGAGACCCTTATGCCTAGAGTGACAGTTATATCGTGAGACGTTTTTGCCTAGAGTGTGTGTTAAATCGTGAGACCCTTATGCCTAGAGTGTGTGTTTAAATCGTGAGACCCTTATGCCTAGAGTGTTTGTTAAATCGTGGGACCCTTTTGCCTAGGGTGTGTGTTAAATCGTGCGACCTTAATGCCTAGAGTGTGTGTTAAATTGTGAGACCGTTATGCCTATAGTGTGAATTAAAGTGTGAGACCCTTATGCCTAGAGTGTGTGTTAAATCGTGAGACCGAGATGCCTAGAGTATGTGTTAAATCGTGAGTCGCTTTTGCCTAGAGTGTGTGTTAAATCTTGAGACCTTAATGCTTAGAGTGTGTGCAAAATTGTAAGACCTTAATGCCTAGAGCGTGTGTTAAATTGTGAGACCTTAATGCCAAGAGTGTGTGTTTAATGGTGAGACCTTAATACCTAGAGTGTGTGTTTAATCGTGAGACTTTAATGCCTAGAGTGTGTGTTAAATCGTGAGAGGCTTTTGCCTAGGATGTGTGTTAAATTGTGAGACTTAATGCCTAGAGTGTGTGTTAAATTGAGAGACGCTTTTGCCTAAAGTGTTTGTTAAATCGTAAGAACTTTATGCTTAGAGTGTGTGCAAAATTGTAAGACCATAATGCCTTGAGTGTGTGTTAAATTGTGAGACCTTAATGCCTAGAGTGTGTGTTTAATCGCTAGACCTTAATGTTAAATTGTGAGACTTTAATGCCTAGAGTGTTGTTAAATTGTGAGACGCTTTTGCCTAGAGTTAGTGTTAAATCGTAAGAACGTTATGCCTAAAGTGTGTGTTAAATTATGAGACCCTTTTGCCTAGAGTGTGTGTTAAATCGTAAGACGCTTTTGACTAGAGTGTGTGTAAAATCGTATGCCTAGAGTGTGTGTTAAATCATGACACCCTTATGTTTAGAGCGTGTGTTAAATCGTGAGACGCTTTTGCCTAAAGTGTGTGTTAAATTATGAGACCTTAATGCCTAGTGTGTATGTTAATTCGTGAGACCTTTATGTCTAGAGTGTGTGTTAAATCGTGAGACGCTTATGTCTAGAGTGTGTGTTAAATCGTGACACCCTTATGTTTAGAGCGTGTGTTAAATCGTGAGACGCTTATGTCTAGAGTGTATGTTAAATAGTGAGACCTTTATGTTTAGAGTGTGCGTTAAATCGTGAGACCTTTATGTCTAGAGTGTGTGTTAAATCGTGAGACCCTTATGTCTAGAGTGTGTGTTAAATCGTGATACCTTTATGTCTAGAGTGTGTGTTAAATCGTGATACCGTTATGCATTGAATGGGTTTTAATCTTGATACCGTTATGCATTGAATGTGTGTTAAATTGTGATACCCTTATGCCTTGAATGTGTATTAACTCGTGATACCGTTATGCATTGAATGTGTGTTTAATCGTGATACCCTTATGCCTTGAATGTGTGTTAAATCGTGCTACCCTTATGCCTTGAATGTGTGTTAAATCGTGATACCCTTATGCCTTGAATGTGTGTTAAATCGTGTAACCCTTATGCTTAGAGTTCTTTTTGTTATTAATTTTAAGTTATGTGTGTAATACTTACTTGATATTTTCTGAAATCCATATAAAGAAACCTCTCACTAAATATTCAGGATCCTTTGTACAACAGGCCATGTAATTTACTAGGTCAGCTGAGGATTGTTTTAATTCGTTTGGAACCTGTAAAAAGTAACATTGCAATGATAAAAGAGTCGGTTAAAGACATAAATTTCCCAGATATCTCTAAATTCAACTCAGAGGAGTATGTTTTCTTTATGGAATGTATAATGACAGTCTGCAGATTGATCAATAATTGATGATTACAAACCAGTATTTAAGTCAATTATATCGTATATAAATTTATAACTAGGTCCGAAAGTTTCTTTGCTCTTCTATTTTTTTCAAATCTTCTGTTACTTTGCATTGAAAAAAATATGGTGGCATATTTCTGCCACCAGATAACCATATGATCAACATTAAGTTGGGATAGACGTCATTTTAAACTCTAATGAATGGGATTTCCCGTCCTTGTGCATGTGGTACAAACAAATCTTATCGCACATTATTGCTTAAATTCACGAAATATGAATTAAGTACTTTTGTTATTTGTACACAAACCTTTATTGTGACGATGAAAGTTTGTTTATATCGCGGGGGAAAACCCAAAATATTTGAAGTCCGGATGTAATCAATTACTATGTAATTACTGAAATTTAAGAAATATCAATAAAATGTCGATCTACCCAACCTTTCTTGCATGTTCGTCTATTTCCTTGTACTTGTTTTCCTCTGGTTCTATTTCTTTTATTTCTTTCTTTTGCTCTCCTTGTTCAGTTTCTGTATTATTAATTTTGTTTATGCTTTCATCGGTTTTATTTTGCCCATGATGCCCATCTTTTTCGATGGATTCAGTTTTGTTATCAGGTACACCAACATCTTTTTCGATGGATTCAGTTTTGTTATCAGGTACACCAACTCCTTTTCCGTTGGATTCAGTTTTGTTATCAGGTACACCAACATCTTTTCCGATGGATTCAGTTTTGTTATCAGGTACACCAACATCTTTTCCGATGGATTCAGTTTTGTTATCAGGTACACCAACATCTTTTCCGATGGATTCAGTTTTGTTATCAGGTACACCAACTCCTTTAGAATGACCGCATCCCATGTTTATGGCTGTATATATATATAAGTACAGTACATGTACATATTAAACAGTAACGGCAATTAAATGCTGTCCTTGCACAAGAAAAATGTATATTAAAACGAAAGAAATAGGATGCCTCTTGATTGTACTAATTTGGAGTTAAACATAGAATAATTTAACTGGTATACGGCTCTACAGTTTGTAAATATGATATAATATATTTTGAATGGTGGAAAAATTGTCTGAATAATAAACAGTTTGGAACCAGGCGCCGCAAAAACAATTAGCTTCTTTTATTTTGTCAGAGATATTCATATGTACAGATATACAGTACAAGTAACATAAAGGGCAACGAATTATTTCACTCGCTAAAAACACGAAAAAGTCATGAAACATGTAGGTAATACTTGAAATTTTCACCTATTATGATGTAACCACAGTACACTGAACAAAAGTTCTAACCGATCACTTTTCAAATTTTGATTATTTTATAACGGGCCCATGGATCCTTATTAAATTTTGCAAGGGTGATTTTAGTGTCATTGTTTACCGATTTGCGGAATAAAAATAATTTGATACGGTCCGATGCACTCAATCGGCACAATAGGTGTGGTTTACACATTTTGACGTGAAATGTTCGTGCAGAGAGTGGTGAGTATTAAATTTCACTTTGCATGAATCCTTGTTGACTTTATTTTTTTTAACGTCGCATTCAACACATATATAGGTCATATACACGACGGCCAGCTCTTCCTACTACATGTTTCCTGGACACTTTTTCTATCACCAGTACTAACTTACCCCACCACGAGGCCGACAACTCATGTATAGGGTATGACCTGCTGCGACCGGAATTCGAACCCGGATATCCGGATTCGAAGTCAGACATGCTAACAACTACGCCACGGCCGCCTCGTTTGTTGACTTTATAGGTGAAAAAACATAAAACATTGCACGAATGTCGATGCATGATCGTGGCGTAGCCAATGGAATGTTGAATGCTGGGGCCTCTATCAAACAGGTGAGTGGCTGTTCATGGAAACATCTTTAAAAATATCGATAGTATTGTTAAAATAGAAAAAAATGCTATAATTTTATTATTCTCAATGTGTTCATCCATATTTCAAGTTGCATGACACTGTAATCGGGTCTTTTCGACGATCGCGACTTTGGACGATGTAGCAAGGGACCGAAATCGTTTCTAACTGACGCCGAAGACCGAGAACAAAGGTTACAACTCGCCGACAGGATCGACATTCGTGCAATGTTTTATGTTTTTTCACTTGTGAAGTTAACAAAGATTCATGCAAAGTGAAATTTAATACTCACCACTCTCTACACGAACATTTCGTGTCAAAATGTGTAAACCACACCCTGTGTGCCGATCGAGTGCATCGGACCGTATCAAATTATTTTTTTCCACAAATCTGTAGAAAATGACACAAAAATCACCTCTGCAAAATTTGATAAGGATCCATTGGCCCGTCATGAAATAGACAAAAATTTGAAAAGTGATCGGTTAGAACTTTTGTTCAGTGTACTACAATTTTCTTTTGATAACCCAGGATAGAGTATTATCAAAAATCTTACGATAATTTAACAATACAATATTAAAGTATTTACGACAAAAATTGGTCGTAAGACGCTTGAAATTCGGGATTTATAAATTGTGTCTTTAATTTGATTAAAGTAAATATAACTTTTTCTTAAGATTGTTTACAAGTACAATAGATCATAAACTATACAATATAACTAACATAAAATAATCCAAAAGAAAAATAAAGAAATATATAACATAAAAATAAACGGTTAAACTAGCATGACAATTGAACAATTGTTAAAACAGGATTTCCATTTATATGTAGTTTAAAACTTAGAGCGGTACAGTTAAAAAGGTACAGTATTTAATCAAATGAAATCATAAAAAGAAATTCTTATACATGTATATGAAGGAAATAATCATAAATGTAGGCTAATGTCTACTTCAAAATTATTCGAAATTTTCTCTACTGGATAGGGATCCTAAATAAGACCGATTTGTTAATCACCACACTGTAAATTGACAATTCTGTTGTTGTTGTTTTTTAATTTCATTATGTTCGTTGAAAAAATATAGTATGTGAGTGTGTATATTTAAATGATATGTGAACTCTGGTGCCAGTGTTTTCACATATAATAACTCACCTGCAAAGTTCTTCCATGACATTTGCATAACCTGAACAAACAGATTTTCCCGATACCATAACACTTTGACTGTCACACTTCGACTTACCACTTGTACCAAAATAACCATCAACATCATATCTGTAAAGTATTAACAAACAGTTATATACTGTCACGTGATGTCAATCTAGAACGAAGAATATTCTTACCAGTTTTATATTGTCACGTGATTTCAATATAAAACAGAGCATACTCTAACCAGTTCTATATTGTCACGTGATGTCAATCCAGAACAAAGACTATTCTTACAAGTTCTATATTGTCACGTGATGTCAATCTAGAACAACGAAGATTCTTTCCGGTTCTATATTGTCACATGATGTCAATCTGAAACAAAGAATATTCTTACCAGGTCTATATTGTCACGTGATGTCAATCTGAAACAAAGAATATTCTTACCAGGTCTATATTGTCACGTGATGTCAATCTAGAACAACGAATATTCTTACCAGTTCCATATTGTCACGTGATGTCAATCTAAAAAAAGAATATTCTTACAAGTTCTATATTGTCACATAATGTCAACCTAGAACACTAAATCGTGAGACCCTAATGCCTAGAGTGTGTGTTTAATCGTGAGACCCTAATGCCTAGAGTGTGTGTTAAATCGTGAGACCATAATGCCAAGAGTGTGTGTTAAATCGTGAGACCATAATGCCTAGAGTGTGTGTTAAATCGTGAGACCATGATGCCAAGAGTGTGTGTTAAATCGTGAGACCATAATGCCTAGAGTGTGTGTTAAATCGTGAGACCATAATGCCTAGAGTGTGTGTTAAATCGTGAGACCATAATGCCTAGAGTGTGTGTTAAATCGTGAGACCATAATGCCTAGAGTGTGTGTTAAATCGTGAGACCATAATGCCTAGAGTGTGTGTTAAATCGTGAGACCCTTATGCCTAGAGTGTGTGTTAAATCGTGAGACCATAATGCCTAGAGTGTGTGTTAAATCGTGAGACCATAATGCCTAGAGTGTGTGTTAAATCGTGAGACCATAATGCCTAGAGTGTGTGTTAAATCGTGAGACCATAATGCCTAGAGTGTGTGTTAAATCGTGAGACCATAATGGCTAGAGTGTGTGTTAAATCGTGAGACCATAATGCCTAGAGTGTGTGTTAAATCGTGAACCCTAATGCCTAGAGTGTGTGTTAAATCTTGAGACCATAATGCCTAGAGTGTGTGTTAAATCGTGAGACCCTTTTGCCGAGAGTGTGTGTTGAATTGTGGAACTTTATGCCTAGAGTGTATGTTCAATCGTTTGACCCTTATGCCTAGAGTGTGTGTACAATCGTGTGACATTTATGCCTAGAGTGTGTGTTCAATCGTTTGACCCTTATGCTCAGATTTCTTTTTGTTATTAATTTTAAGTTAAGTGTGTCGTACTTACTTGATATTTTCTGAAATCCATACGAAGAAACCTCTCACTAAATATTCAGGATCCTTTGTACAACAGGCCATGTAATTTACTAGGTCAGCTGAGGATTGTTTTAATTCGTTGGGAGCCTGTAAAATTGACATTGCAATGATAAAAGAGTCGGTTAAAGACATAAATTTCCCAGATATCTCTAAATTCAACTAAGAGGAGTAAGTTTCTTTTATGGAATGTTAATGACAGTATTCATATTGATCAATAATTGATGATAACAAACCAGTACTAAAGTCAATTAAATCGTATATGAATATATAAGTTAATATAACTGGGTTCGAAAGTTTCTTTACTCTTGTATTTTTTCATATTTTGTGTTACTTTGTATTGAATATATGGTGGAATGTATTTCTGCCACCAGATAACCACATAATCAACATTCATTCTATAAATAAATGGTGAAGATATCACCTCTATACTAAGACGCAAAACGCTCCCCACATTCGGCGTTTGGTAAGCAACAGAATATAGTGCGGCACATGAAGACAAAATCGTTGGATTTTTTTCGGTGTTTGACAAAATCATTGTTAAAATGTAAAACAAATGATCACTCTACAGGAATATAAATCCATAGATACACAGAACCGTGTAACCTTGTTTCGATTTCAAACGTCTGTATAAAGAATGACAGATGTAAACACGTTATGATGAAGGTTTAACTACCGGTGAAAAAGTTTAATTTAATGAGGACAGTTGGTTGGATAGTTGAATTTTTTTGAGTCGACACAAAATAAATTCTCTATTTGTTCTGTATATTTGATGGAGGAAATTATCAGAATGTAAACATTGCCACGTGTGTTCAGGTAAATAAACAGTTTACCCATGATGCGCGGCGTCTTCCGTACGAAGGTCAGTCAGACCGTTTGTGTACAGAATGAATCAACAGTAAGTTGAGATATACGTTATTGTAAACTCTAATGGACCATTCCGAGAGAGACCTTTTTATTTGAATTACAATACATTTACCTACAAATATAAGCATGTGCTCTATTGTTAAAGCCTTGTTTGTGGGCCAAAAGGTAACTGTAAACTTTTGTTAAATATGCTAAAAGTTATGGTCATGGAGGGGTCCATTGATGGGGTTTCCCGTCCTTGTGCATGTGGTACAAAAAAGCTTATCGCACAATATTGCTTTAATTCACGAAATATGAATTAAGTACTTTTGTTATTTGTACACATATCTTTATTGTGACAATGAAAGTTTCTTTGTATCGCAGAGAAAATCTCCAATATTTGAAGTCCGGATATAGCTAATTACTATGTTATAACTGAAATTTAACAAATGGAAATAAAATGGCGATCTATCCAACCTTTCTTGCATGTTTGTCTATTTCCTTGTACTTGTTTTCCTCTTCGATGGTTTCATTTTTGTTATCAGGTACACCAACACCTTTAGAATGACCGCATCCCATGTTTATGGCTGTATATATATATATTTATGTACATGTACAAATTAAAAAGTACCGGCAATTAAATGCTGTCTTGGCACAAGAAAAAGTATATTAAAACGAAAAATAGGAATGCCTCTTGATTGTGCTAATTTGGAGTTAAACATAGAATAATTTGACTGGTATACGGCTCTTCAGTTTGTAAATATGATATAATATATTTTGAATTGTGGAAATATTGTCTGAATAATAAACAGTTTGGAACCAGGCGCCGCAAAAACAATTAGCTTCTTTAATTTTGTCAGAGAAATTCATATATACAATACAAGTAACATAATGGGCAACGATTTATTTCACTTGCTTAAACACGAAAAAGTCATGAAACATGTAATACTTGTACTTGAAATTTCCACCTATTATGTTGTAACCACGGTACTACAATTTTCTTTTGATAATCCAGGACAGAAAATTATCAAAAATCTTACGATAATTTAACAATACAATATAAAAGGATTTACGACAAAAATCGGTCGTAAGACCCTTGGTAATTCGGGATTTATAAATTGTGTCTTTAATTTGATTAAAGTAAATATAACTTTTTCTTAAGTTTGTTTACAAGTACAATAGACCATAAACTATACAATATAACTAACATAAAATAATCCAAAAGAAAAATAAAGAAATATATAACATAAAAATAAACGGTTAAACTAGCATGACATAGGAACAATTGTTAAAACAAGGTTTTCATTTATATGTAGTTTAAAACTTAGAGCGGTACAGTTATAAAGGTACATTATTTAATCAAATGAAGTCATAAAAAGAATTTTTATACATGTATAATTAGGAAATGTTCATGAATGCGCTGTCTATATCAAAATGATTCGAAATTTTCTCTTCTGGATAGTGACCCTAAATAAGACCGATTTGTTATTCACTACACTGGAAATTGACAATTCTGTTTTAAGATTGACGTATGATGTCAATTCCCTTCTTACAGATTATAACAAATTCATGTTTCTTTAAGTTCATTTATGACTTCACATTTATAGCGGCGCCGTTCATGTGGCAAACAGCGTGTCAAGTTACCCTGAACGTTTCAAAACGTTCCGTAACGGAAGTGTCGGAACAACTCAACCGAGACAACTCAATCCCCTGCTAACGAATTGAGTTGTCCCAACTTTGAGTTGAGATATTCACGGGTTGAGTTGTCTTCGGATTGAGTTCTCCCGTACCAGTAACGTTAGCTAACAGTCGTTACATAATACGCAGCTGTAAATAGCACAACTTACAGTACCCTGGAATTGGGACACTTAATTATTATGGTGGGTAGGAATATTCCACATTGGATGTTATCCTGATTGGTAACAAATATAACAAGTACCAAATCGTACCATTCGCTTCGAATAATAAATTATTTATTTACGAAAGGTCGATGTGTTTCGAATGGAACCAAATTGATAGACCTCATTCTTTGTTCACATGAAACGCCGAATCATGTTAGAAATATAGATATGCAATGTTTATGTATGTATAGTGTACGTAGAAAAATCATTGACATTAAATTTGTATGGGACAATACAAATAATTTGATGAAATCCAAAAAACTTAAAATAATATCTGTACGATACACTAGTTGATGTTATTATTGTTTGAACTACATTGTATGATAAATAGCATTGTTTCGAAAACGTAAAGCAAACAACTCCTTAACCATTCTCGTACCCCAAAGTTATAGAGGTTCTAAAGCTAGTATCAAGAATCTTGATAGCCTCTGCGAACGAGAAGGTTCCTTAACATTTAAACTAAATCGTTCTCTAATTCTACGATTTAGCAAATTACTCTTGATATTAACATTTTATTTTTTTGTTTTTTTTTCGTGCTCGATTTTATGTAAAATAACACGTAGAAAATCATTATTTCTGTGATTTAATTGATAGATAATAATAAACGTACCTTCGTGTTAGTGATAAATCCTAAAATTTTAAATTTAGATTTTCCGAACATATAAAAATCAGTAATACATTTTTCTTATTGGATTTGCAATTATATTGTATATCTAATGGTCAGTTTATCTTTATTTATACTATTGATAATAGATACCATTTTATACTTCTTATGAATAAACCATAGCTTTACTATAAAAGGATTAGCAGGTCAATAAATCGATGAAATACGGTCACGTGATTAATCGGGAATTTCCGTCAATTGTCGTTTTTATCACTATATATATATGTCGTCGATTTCTGATACTCGATTTAATGTGCCACTCGGGTCAAATTTGCTGCTGTTTATCTCCATATAAAATATCCAAGTTTGAGTGTCTCTGGTGACTTTAACAATTACAATTGTAATGATTGGTAACCTTTTAATCTTCAACAATAAAGCAGTCAAAACAAAGCAAAGAATGTATATCACATTTTTGTAACCAGAGTCTAGTAGGATCGAGAATCTTGTTATCCTCGGAGTACGAGAATGACATATCATGAACCGTTAGTTTCACATATTTACTTCTAATAATTTCCCCCATCAAGTATACTGAACAAATTGAGTATGTATTTTGTGTCTACTCAATAAAAATTAACTATCCTCATTAAATTAAACTTTTTAGCCGGTATAGTATGATTTCTTTCACCTTACGAAGGTCAAAGTGCATTGAATATTCATGAAGAAGATCCGAATGCGGTGAACAGGTGTGCAATACAATACTAGCAAGCGTTAATTACACTTACTTTGACGCATCTCACTAGTGGTAACGCGTCGGCCGTAAGACCTAAAGGTTTAAGGTTTAAATCCCAGTAGCATAATATTTTTTCAGACTAAAACCTTGCTACGTTTTTTTTTCATCTTATTTATAATATGGTGTCTGTAATATATAAATTAATCCAAGTTTTTCTTTCTCGTGAATCTCGTGCACACAAAGAGTGTACTTAACGACCCAAATGTCTTTAAAGTGTTAGTTAGGTCATCATGTCTGAAACGCCTAAGCACGCGAAAATTTGTCAAAAATGTAAAGAAATCATTTATAATGTTTCTAAATTCTTTGAAATCGGGTGTAAAAGTAAGAATCATTTGGAACTGACTTCTGAAGCTACGAAAGTAAACAGAAATACAATTTCGAAAATTGTTGTATTAGTTTAATATTGTAATGAAATGATTATGCGATTAAATTTCGGTGAAATAAAATGAAAAAAAACCAAAAACATGTAAAATATCCAATGAAAAAACATTGATACTAGCATAGGATTTAAATCACCGACCACTGTGTCATTATTTTAGACGCAGCTGTATCCACCGTGCTAAGCCGTCTTTCGATAATTGCTACATTATAAATTTGATTACAATTTAACATTGACCAAGGGGAATAAATCCTCCGAGAATAAACCTTCTGAACAACCTCTTTTATAATGGTTTAGCACATATTTACAAAGGTAAGCGCCGTGACCTTCGTAAGGTGAAAGAAAACTTACTATAGATTACCTCCATCATAACGTGTTTACATCTGTCATTCTTTACACAGACATTTGAAATCAAAAGTAGAATACATGGTTTAACTATGCATTTATACCTTTAGAAGTTTGAAAGTACGTTCTATCTATAAATTTTTATTCCTGTCGCTATAAGTGATCATTTATTACATTTTAACACTTATGTTGTCAAAAAAACGAAAAAAATCCAACGATTTTGTCTTCATGTGCCGCACTATATTCTGTTGCGTACCAAAACGCTGAATTCTGGGAAGCGTTGTGCGTCTTAGTATAGAGGTGATATCTTCACCTTCTATTTATAGAATGGGTAATTTTGGATGGCACTGTACATTTGTTTTATGATTGCGTGATTTTCAATGACCATGGATCAAGCTCATGTGATATACCTCTCATCTTCATTTATATTAGAGACTGTTACCTATGGGTTGGAGGGAGGGGGGGGGGTTGTCTTAGGAACATATAATCTCATTACTTGGTTTGTTATCATTTCTATTATAATCAATGTGCATGCTTCATTCTATTTGGCATTATATTAACAATACACATAGCTTTCTGTGTTGTGTCTGTTTATTAAACAGTGCTTTTGAAACAAACAACTTGATTTTTTTATAAATGTTTTACTGAATCCTAGATCTATGTTTTCTGTGTGTAAAAGTGTTGTATATCTGACTATAAACATGAAGACTATCGCATTAGTTAATCATATATCACATATAATAAAAGTGCTCAGCCCTTTATTTCCAATATTTTTTGTTTTTATTTTGGCTAGCTAGTGATAGTTTCAATATTTTGTTTGTTTTTCATGATATATGTTATGACAACATTTCGTGGGTTTAGTGCAAAACGGTTGTAACTCACTCTTTTCTTATATTGAGTTACGACCGTTTAGCGCTAAACCTGCGATATATACATTTATGAATGTAGTTATTGCATATCTTATATATATATACACATTATACTATCATCGGACATTTAGGATATTACATATAGAAATGTTTTTACATCATTTTGTTATAAAATCATGTTAACAATCATTGTTATTATATTATATCAATATACTGGAATGTTTCAATTATTGAAAAAATATAGTAGAACTTAGGTCTACAACTTATAACTCAAAACTGAATGATGACAAATGTAAAGGGTGTATGACTCTATTGGGGACATTTATCTATAAAATTCAATATCACTCTCTCTGTAAACTACCTGCCAATCTATGGTATGATGATAATCATGTAATATTTAAACCAAACAAGTATGGCAAGATGTGATGTAATTAAAGATCAAATTAGTTGGCTGTAATTCTTCAATTTTCAAAAATAGACAAAATTTTAATATAGCATTCAAATTTGGTCTTCTAATAGTATAGTACCAATTTTAACTCGTAGCCATAATGCTTCTACATTGAAGTATGCATAAGGGTTCATTACCTTCCTTATGGTCATTAAATGACTGTTTCATAGGTCTGCATTGCAATTTATTTTCTGGTTATAAAGGGCCGTGTCATAGCATTGGCTTTATGTAATCTTAATCATTGTCATAGCTATATTGAACAAGTATGTATTCTATATTTTACAGAGTTTACTCCATTCCTGCATACTGATATTCCTTAATTATTATCTTACTTAAATAAAATGTCATCTTTAATTTTCTAAATGTTTTGAGTTACAAGGTTTAGATCTTATATATTATTGTCAATGTCATGCTTATTTGTACTACAGTATTAGGTCACAATACATATAATTATATGAATATTCAGTAATTTCTTACATAGTTTTAATCTGCTTTCAGACCAAGTTAGAAAGTATTTGCTCTTACTATTGAGATTGTTGTTGAATTGATATAGACTGACCCTTTCACATAATAGTAATAAGCCGCCCAGCTAGCTCAGTTAGTAGCACGCAAGTCTACTGATCGAGGGGTCGTGGGTTCGATTCCCGGGACGGGCATACTTTCGTGGAGTTTGGTCATGAAATTATTTCTACCGCTTTTCTCCCTCCTACCAATGATTTTTAATTATGTAGGGCAGTTGTCAGTCACTGACGAAAGTATGTGCTTAGCAGTTGGTTAACAGCTAAATCCAGAGATTTAGCCTTTTCCAGGAGTGAGTAGGTTGACTGACCGCCGTTATATGACCTATAAAATGTGTTGCTACAGCGTTAAACCCAACAAAACAAACAAACAAACATAATAGTATTACTGACTTTCTATTTTTAAGCAAATGGTGTAATGACACACTTGATAATATAGTCTGTATTTTGTATTGAATATTATGATGGTGTTGTCTATGAAAACTACTAAACATAACAATAATAAAGACTTTATTTATTGAGTCAACACAGTTAGACAAAGCCCAATTTACCCTGTGAGCCTCTTAACAACAATATTAACAACAAATAATGATAACTCATTATTTTGGTTGAAATATCGGTTACTTCAGATGTAATTAACTAATTCTTTCTGATATTAACATCTCTGAATGTAATTTACATTTTGATTAGGAAAATTTCAGACTCTCAAGTTAAATTCTCTCATGTTTTCTTGTAGAATGACTTGAGTCAATACTGTTAATTATGATCAGAATGGTATTTTGTATAAATATAGATGAAACTAAATCAGCTTGTTATCCAATTTGCTTGGATCCCTTCATTATGTTGGTCCATTGACTTTTAGAATGTGTGGTCCTAAGATTTTTTTTCATTCCAATGAACTTTTTTTTGGTACAGTAAAAAAGCCATCCAATTGTTCAGTGCTAATGAAAGATTTCTTCAAGACTTCCTACCACTGTATGTATATGACCCTTTTTAAGTTGATGTGTGCCATTTAAACATAATCAAGCAAACTTATTAACAAACTTAAATATATCTAAGGAATACATTATACAGCATATTAATGTATGTTTATAACAAACTTTGTTGTGTGTTTCTTTTAACAAGAGCTTAGTAAGGGATTGTGTTAGTCAAGTGTTAGATATTGTTTTTAGTGACTCTTAAATCTTTGTTTTTCTCTGTGTTTTATTTTGTATCATTTATAAATCAGATCTATTAGGCAAGAAGGGGTAACTGTGACTTAAAGGGGATATGTGCTTGCTATACAATTTTTTGTTTTTATATTTTATGTTTGTATATATATAATTATACACACATATATATATATTATCTTATATTTAGTCTTATACAGCTTATTGTTAATGGTTAATAATTAAACGTTTCAATTTGGCATCTCTAGTGTCAGTGTATTAAATCATTTAAATAAAATATTGGGTTGTCTTTTTTATTTATACCATGACTTCCCAGCCTCCCGGCTAGCTCAGTTGGTAGCACGCAAGTCTACTGATCGAGGGGTCGTGGGTTCGATTCCTGGGCGGGGCATACTTTCGTGGAGCTTGCTCATGAACTTATTTCTACGACCATTCTCCCTCTTACCAATGAGTGTTAATTATGTAGGGTAGTTGTCAGTCACTGAAGAAAGTATGCGCTTAGTAGTTGCTTAATTTAGAGATTTAGCCTTTCCAGGAGGAGTGAGTAGGTTGACTGACCGCCATTATATGACCTATACAATGTGTTGCTACGGCGTTAAACAAAAACAAACTAACCATGACTTCGCAACTGTTGCTGCAGAACTTAAACTGTTATCAGCATAGTTAACTCTGAATCTAGCAATCACGGTTTGATTCCATGTAGGGGCAGTAGTCCAGTGGCAGGACGCACACATAGGGATCGGGAGTTCATGGGTTCCAATCGCACTAGGGGCACTGCTAATTTCCTTATGCATGAAATTTACCTGTGATTGCTTTACTCCACTCAGGTTTAAATTGGTACCTGCAAGGGTGGTATAATTCTGTTGGGCCAATTTTTCGGCTGCACTAATAAGCAGAGTAAAAGACTCCCTAGGGAGATTGATAAGATACCAGGAGCCTGATGTCCAGGAGTAATAAAGTCAGTGAATGTGCGTAAGCATGGAACTTATACTATAAAATGCCATAACATTCTTAACCACTGCTGGTTATACTCTTCCATGAAACTTGTTACCATTTGGAAAAGATTCATTTAAAAAGATAAGTGAGTTCTAGTTAGATAAAATAGTCACTGAATGTCAGCTGCCTTGCTAGATCATTTGGTAGTGCAAGTCTACTGATCGAGTGGTCATGGGTTTGGTTCCCAGGCCGGGCATACCTTTGTGGAGCTTTACCATGAAATGACTTTTGACTGTTCTCACTCTAACCACTGATTCTAAATCATGTGGAGCAGTTGTCCGTCGCTTGTGGAAGTATATGCCTTGTAACTGGTGTATGGCAGTAACACAGACACCATCTAGCCCTTGTGACAATGTTGCCAAGCATTCACACCAAGACCTTAAACAAGATGCTCTCAAAAATTTGCAAAACATAACAAGCATAGGGTAATAATATGAGAAAAAAGTTAAATAGAGATATTTAAATATATTAGTTTGAATATGTGCAAAATAATATTTAGTATTTAAATATATTATGTAAAATATATGCAAAAATTTTGAGTATTCAAATATATTAGTATTCAAATATAATAGTATGCAAAAAAATGAGTATTTACGAAATATATTATGTAAACGTATATGCAAAAATATTGAGTACTTATATATATAAGTTTAAATATATGCAAAATAATATTGAGTTTTTAAATATGTTAGTTTAAATATTAGAAAAAATATTAAGTTTTAAAATATATTAGTGTAAATATATGCAAAAAATGATAAGAATTTAAATATTTTATGTAAAATATATGCAAAATATTGAATATCTAAATATATTAGTTTAAATATATGCAAAATACAATAACTATTTAGTATTTAGATATGTTAGTACATAAAAAAGAATTTTAGAAACTTCTAAGTACTTATTTTCAATAGTCGTACTTAATCATACAACATACTTTCAGTGAGCTGTCATTTCATAGCTATTGTGGTCATCCTGATTAGACATTTTTATTCACATGCGAAGGATTATGAGTCATAGGGATGTAACAATACAGTTAAAAACTGTATCACAATATATTGCAATACATATCGTTTTTTCATGATGAATTAATGCGCATTTGATTTTCTTATTGGATCAAGAAAATGTATATTTTGAATGCTCTCTTGTACAAACGTTTGAATTAGTTGTGTAAAATGAGCTATATTTTAGCAAATGCACTGTGTGAAACAAATTTTCGAAGAGAATTACTTTTATTTGACTAAATGTTTAACCTACAAAGTTACAATAAGATAATTTAAAGTTCTCAACAAAGTTATTTTATTTAAACCTTTAAATTTGAGGTTTTGGCAAAAACAATTAGCATTGCAAATAACTAGGTACAAAACCAGTTCAGGAAAAATCGGACTGGTTAAAAACTGTCAGAATTCGTATTGCAATATCAACCGGTATATCGATTTACTGTTACATCCCTAATAAATTATATGTTTGTCTATACATTAAAAATATGACAGTTAAAGCTACTCGTTAACACTTTTCAACATAAATATCAACTTATCTGAAATTCGAAAATTTGAACAGAAGCAGTTTGGAAGTAGTACAGCAGTGTTCTGATAATGATAAGTTTGGTGCAAATTGACATACAACTGTAAAAAGTAATTAAAGTAGAGTAATTACATTTTTTAGTCTAAGTTTCATATTAATGCACGTTCACCGACTTTACAGCTATTACCCCTGGTCATCGGGCTACTGCTATTTATCTATCAATCTCACTGGGGAGTCTTATTAGTGCAGCCGACAAATTGGCGCAGCGGAATTAGACCACCCTTGCAGGTACCCATTTACACCTGGATGGAGTGAAGCAATTGCAGGTAAATTTCTTGCTCAAGTCAAGGAAATTAGCAGTGCCTCTAGTGGGATTGGAACCCAGGACCTCTCGATCCCTAAGCGCGCGTCCTACCACTGGACTATTGCTACAAAATGGTGGTGTTATATATAAAACCTACTCCGTTAGCAACGGTATGGAAGATTTTAGTGATATTTTTTACTTTTATCTTACATTTCTCAAAATCTATTTGTCAGTTTGCCCTAAAATATCAAGAATTCCTTTTTAAACATAATTACAGACACTGACAGTTAATTTTAAAATATAAAAAAATCAAATATGTGAACGTGTAGCTGTAAAGTTTGTTAATTAATGAATATATCACGGATAGATAGGTTTTTTATTAGTGCAATGTATAACTTTTTTGGGCAATGTATACCCAGTTATTTTTTAACTACTTTAAAAGCCAGCATACAAGATGTTCCCTCAAATTCTAATGTTTTGTTACCCCATACAATCAATTCTTCGGGATTCCCAGTTGTAACTAAGCCGGTAAACATATTTCCAGTGCGCTGTAATGTAGTATTATTAACTCTCATCATTTGTAGAAGTGGGCTCTCAATTTTGAAAAAGACTTCAGAGTTAGCTGGTAGGTTTTTTGACAATGGTTCTCGAAGAATGACCCTTGCCTCGTCAGTTTTGGGATATTGTTGTGGATATTGAAAGTGATCATTACTCGCTGCTGAACATTTAACAGTGTAGCTCGTAACATTTGACAATTTGTTGTTTTCACCATCGTTCGATATAGAACGACCAAAGATGTTCAGTTTATATGTTCCTGGTTTACATGGATGTACTAACATGGTATAACATCCATTATCCAGGTATCCATAAGTTGCATTTTCTTGTTTGTGACAACTATTTCCATCTATTAAATCCAATGTCCCAGTGAAAATTAACTCTTTCTGTCCTGTGCTCTTGAATTTCATCTTCAGTTCATTTTTCATTTCCACCAGACTATCAGTATGGCTCACAGCTCGAGCTCCAAGTTTGAAGGCGCCTGGCCAATACCGAATACTTCGACTAAAATCAGACAGACTGATAGGCTTATCAAGAAGTTGCCATTTCATACTCTCCTCCATGTTTTTATCCATGTATGGAATATGTGATGTAATAAGATGATATGGATTTGTAAGGAAATAGAATTCATTGAATTCTTTCTCATACTGATGGGCTTGGTTTAAATGACCAGATCCCCAAGTGCTGTCAAGCAGATACCATTTTCCTGCAAGTTGAACTGCGTTCCATGCATGGTTTGTTTTTGCCTGTTCTGTTATAACTTGTTCTGCACTGTGCCCAAATCCTTTAGCAAATCCTGTTATGTTCTTTACGGGAATATTGGCTTGTCTGTCAATATGAAATAATACAGAGTTTTTTTTGGAATAGGAAATGAACATAAATTTGAATATAACAAATGTTACGAAAGTAACCATTGCACAATATATTTACTGACTGAATTAATCTGGCCATGGATATCTAAACAAATATTGAACTTAATATTTAAATAATTACGAGAATAATTCATTGTGACATAAATAAACTAATTTATTATTGTCTCTTTTGAATGTTGCAACATACATTTAAATCAATATCGACAGTTTTCATATACCTGCAAAGTTCCTCCATGACATTTGCATAACCTGCACAAACAGACTTTCCAGATACCATAACACTTTGACTGTCACATGACCTCTTTTCACTTCTACCGAAAAACCCATCAACATCATATCTGTAAAATGCGAACAAACAGTTCTATATTGTCACGTGTTGTCAATCTAGAACAAAGAATATTCGTCCAGTCTGTAGTCTGGATCATTATTCGGTATTTACACAATATTACTTCTTTCTGATGGTTAAATGGGACGGTGCTACTGAAATTGTAACAAAACTGTTCATGATGCGGATTTTCTTGTATGATAGTGATTCTTTAACAAGATTGTTTGGTGAATCGTGAGACCCTTTTGCCTAGAGTGTGTGTTAAATCGTGGGACCCTTATGCCTAGAAAGTGTGTTTAAACATGATACAATTTTGCCTAGTGTGTGAGTTAAATTGTGAGACCCATTTGCCTAGTGTGTGTTAAATCGTAAAACCCTTTTGCCTAGAGTGTGGATTAAATTGTGAGACCCTTTTGCCTAAAGTGTGTCTTAAATTGTCAGACCCTTTTGCCAAAAGTGTGAGTTAAATCGTGAAACCCTTTTGCCTAAAGTGTGTCTTTAATCGTGAGACCCTTATGCCTAGAGTGTGTGTTAAATCGTGAAACACTTTTGCATAGAGTGTGTTAAATTGTGCGAACCTTTTGCCTAGAGCGCGTGTTAAATCGTGTGACCCTGTTTTGCCTAGAATGTGTGTTAAATCGTGATACTTTTTTGCCTAGAGTGTTTGTTAAATCGTGAGACCCTTATGTCTAGATTGTGTGTTAAATCGTGAGACCCTTATGTCTAGAGCGCGTGTTAAATCGTGAGACCCTGTTTTGCCTAGAATGTGTGTTAAATCGTGAGACTTTTTTGTCTAGATTGTGTGTTAAATCGTGAGACTTTTTTGTCTAGTGTCTGTGTTTAATTGTGAGACCCTAATGTCTAGTGTCTGTGTTAAATTGTGAGACTTTTTTGTCTAGTGTCTGTGTTTAATTGTGAGACCCTAATGTCTATTGTCTGTGTTAAATTGTGAGACCCTAATGTCTATTGTCTGTGTTAAATTGTGAGACCCTAATGTCTAGTGTCTGTGTTAAATTGTGAGACCCTAATGTCTAGTGTCTGTGTTAAAACGTGAGACTCTTTTGCCTAGAGTGTGTCCTTAATTGTGAGACCCTTATATGCATAGAAAGTGTGTTTAAACGTGAGACAATTTTGGCTAGAGTGTGTGTTAAATCGTGAGACTCTTTTGCCTTGAGCGTGTCTTAACTTGTGAGACCCTTATGCCTAGAAAGTGTGTTTAAACGTGAGACAATTTTGCCTAGAGTGTGTGTTAAATTGTGAAACCCTTATGCCTAGAGTATATGTTAAATTGTGAGACCCTTATGCCTAGAGTGTGTGTTAAATTGTGAGTACCTTTTGCTTAGAGTGTGTGTTAGACCCTAATGTCTAGAGTTCTTATTGTAATTCATTTTGAATAAAGGGTGTAATACTTACTTGATATTTTCTGAAATCCATATAAAGAAACCTCTCACTAAATATTCAGGATCTTTTGTACAACTGGCCATGTAATTTACCAGGTCAGCAGAGGATTGTTTTACTTCATTTGGAGCCTGTAAGAAAGTAATAGTAGTCACGAGATCAACAACGTATATGTATGACGTCACACTCATGTGTGACGTATACTCTTTGTTTTCGACTTGTTCAGGTGTTCTGTTTGATAGGTAGTATGTAAGCATGTATGTGAGTACGTAGTGTGTATGTGGAATGACAGATGGAGAATATGGCATTTGTTATACCTATTGTTTAAGGGTGTATCAGGATTTGAAATTGAAAACGATCTATGAAGTGGGTGTGGTTACTAAACATATAAAAATATCCATAAATTCCAAAAAAAATTTGATATATTTTGTAAGTGATGCATTAAGTGTACAGATGTGACACAGTGACAGTGAAAATATAAAAAACTCAACAAATAAGACATTTGGAAAAAAATGAAAACATTTAACCTAACCTTGAAATAGCCTTCCGAACGTCAGTCCAAACACATAATTAAAGTTCTTTTTCATAAATCCAAATGAAAATCAAGAAATAAAATAAAAAAAGTAAGTTTATCTAACCTTTTTTGCATGTTCGTCTATTTTCTTGTATCTGTTTTCCCTCGACTCTATTTCTTCCATCGCTTTATTTTCCACCCGTTGTCGTTCCGTTTCAATGTGATGTTTTTCCTCTGGCTTAATTTCTTCTATCGCTTTATTTTGTTTCTCCCCTCGTTCAGTTTCTCCGCCACTGTTTTCCTCTGGCTTAATTTCTTCTATCGCTTCATTTTGTTTCTCCCCTCGTTCAGTTTCTCTGCCACTGTTTTCCTCTGGCTTAATTTCTTCTATCGCTTCATTTTGTTTCTCCCCTCGTTCAGTTTCTCTGCCACTGTTTTCCTCTGACTCTGTGTCTTCTATCGCTTCATTATGTTTCTCCCCTTGTTCAGTTTCACTATCAGTGTTTTCCCCTGACTCTGTGTCTTCTATCGCTTCATTTTGTTTCTCCCCTTGTTCAGTTTCACTGTCAGTGTTTTCCTCTGACTCTGTGTCTTCTATCGCTTCATTATGTTTCTCACTTCGTTCAGTTTCACTATCAGTTTTTTCCTCTGACTCTGTGTCCTCTATCCCTTCATTTTGTTTCTGTCGTCCTTCAATTGTTTTGTGGTTAATTTTGTGTATGTTTTCGTCTATTTTATTTTGTCCATGATGCTTTTTTTCTTTTGCAGGTTCAGTTTTGACATTAAGGACATCAACACCTTTAGAATCACCGCACCCCATGTTTATGGCTGTATATATAGAATTACATTTATATTGTTACATATTATTGAGTTAATAAAACTCAAGTCAAGTAAACTTTCATCGTCGGTTACCCCACTATGTATTACTCCGATATGCTGCGTTATGTACCGTGAGTCATTTGGTTAGGCAAATCTCGTAATCATGATTATTAATGAGGCAGTTTCATTGGTTATGCAAGGAAACCTCTGCGGAAAACTAGCCAATGATATTACGTTTTATATCTAAGGTTTAGAAATCCAACTACAGGTCATCCATGTAAGCATTGGGTATACAAGCATAGCCAGTTTATTTCTTTTTTTTTCTTTTTTTCGTTCCAATGGTAACAAGAAAGTATAAATCTTTTCACGATTTAACAATTTTCAATATAGACAAAGAGGCTTAGTTCAAGCGTGACACTTATTAACATCTCATTATAATAAAAAACTATGCCGACTTGTGTTGTCGGTCGTTTAAGTCATTTACAAATGTATATTATCACCAGGTGGCGCTATAAAACCCGCCTTCTCGCTCTATCATGGACTCCGCCTTCAATACCTTAATGTCTAGGACGGAGCTTGTCGATTCAAGATTAAACAAATTGTGGAAAGCGCTTTTATTTTATACATTCAAGAATTGTAATCAGTCAGTAATCTCAGCTCCTGTAGAATCTATTTATTAATTCTTTGCAGCAATTAAAATTAATTTTAGTCATTTGTTTGATGACTTATTAATTCTTGTTTGCAGTCTTGAACGGAAATTGATAAAACCAATTTAAGATGTGTCAGCATTTTTCAGGCTTTGTGGTATTAGATTGCAATCACATAAGCATAGTGACTAGTTAACGTGAGCATACTTAATTAAGATGTCTAAATGCTTAGTATGCTTATTCATTGATGCTACGTCTACTTAACTTTGAAGGGACGTTACTATAGATTTATGTCATTGAAGTTATGCCTCTTTTATATTTATATATCAATTATATTTATATGAATTGTTATTATTCTTTGACTGATTTATTTTGTTTGATAAAGTAAGTTAAACCTGTCATGAGCAAAACACTCGAAAAGTCTAGTGCTGTCCTTGGACTGCTCTTGTTAAATTCTATTAATTGATACTTAATACATTTTTTATAGATAATATTGCTGCACAAGTTTGATATTTGGAAATAATTATATTCTTTTTTTAATAAATAAGTTCAGGACATCGTTCCTCCAGCACTGCAGGGCTTTGATTTTATTGGGTTAAACCGACCCGGATTTACCCACCAATATTTAGGGGTGACTTATTTTACAATTTTATAGTTTAGTTAGTCTACACTTATTTTAGAAACATATGATTATTTAACTTTACTATGTACATAATTATGCACTATTTAAAATAAATGTTAACTATTAAAGTGGTATGTTGAAATCAGTGAAATGCTGTTCATGCATCAGCTTATTCACCTATTTAGTGGGCAAGTTCATTGTTTAAAGTACAAAAACACGCATGACCTAGAAAACGACATGTACAACGTATAAATATAACAAATATACGACAGTCTAAAAAGTGCATTCAATTAAATATGACAATAAAAACTATTAAATGTTTAACTAGCATGAAGATTAAACAAGTGTTTATAAAAAAAGTTTATACGTGGTTTTAAATCAAAAGCGGTACAGTTAAATAGGTATAGTATTTAAACAACTAAAGCCACAATAAAAAAAAACATTTTGTAAACATGTACAGGTACACTAAGGAAGTAATCATAGCAAGTAATGTCTACTTTAAAATGATTCGAAATTTTCTCTGCTATTCAGCGATCTTTTATTTGACAGATTTGTTAAAATATTTCGCTTGAAAATAATTGAATTTTTTTATTTCAAATTCGCGTAAGATGAGGTCAGTTTCTATCTTGCAGTTCATAAAGAACATGTTTGTACAAGTTCATTTGATTATTCATTTAGGGAAAATGAAAATTGTTGTGATTAAATTAATAGATATAATAAACGTACCTCGGTTTTAAAAACAATCCTTAAATATCAAAATTTAATTGTCTGACCCTATACAAATCAGTTATACATTCTTTCGTATAGACTTTTCAATAATATTGGGTATCTAATAGTCTGTTTATTTATATTTGTTAATACTTATTGAAAATAGAAACCATATGACACTTTAAATAACTTGACCATGTCTCTACAATAAACGTTTAAACAGCTCTAAAAATCGATAAAATACGGTTAAGCCAGAGATCGGTAATCTACGTCGATTGTAGTTTTAAATGCTCTCGGTACACTTCGACGATTTCTGATATTCGATTTAAGGTGTCAATTTTGTCAAATTTGCTGCCAAGCACGATTTATTTCACTGAAAAGAAAACAGTACTTAGTTGTCATATAAGTCTATTTTTTTCATACAAAGCCTCGCATTTTTTCTCAGGCTTGAGACTGACTTAGACCTTAGGCAGTTTAGTTAAATATAGTGTGTATTTTTGATTTTGCTGACAAAGCACGAAAATGTCAATCAAATGAGTGTGACAGATTAAATAAAGATCATCAATCACTATAACTGATGAAAATATTGGGGGCAGTCTGCTATTAATCTATATAAAATTGTCATTATCAGAACACTGCCTTCCTGCTTCCAAAAATATTTCCATACAATTTTGATAGTTTTAGAAAAAGTTTATATCTTAGTTGTAATCTGTGAATGAGAACGTTTAAGGTTTTTGAAATGATTTAATTATACGAACGACATTCTTTAATCAGACAAGTAATATATCATCAGGAATAAATTTATGTACTTTTTTAATTGATAGTTACATAACATGTTTAAAATTATATTAATGATCTATTAATGATAATTTAATGTAAATTAATGTAATAAATGCAGTTTTATTTTTAGAGCTATATTTTTAATGTTCGTTATATTTATTAAGTTTTATTGCATTATATCAAATCTATGTTACCTTTTGTTTATGTTTATAATACTTTAAAATTGTTCTGTAAAATATAAGCAACTTTGTTCTCTTAATTTTAAATAAAAGAACACAACGTAGAACAAATATCGCCCAAGGATGCGTAATTGATACCTTTCATACCGACCGTATTCCGAATAATAAAATCCGGGTCCGAGTTGAATCGGATCTAATTCTAGCAATGGTGGTTTGTTGGTTCTTTTATGTCATTATACCGGTTAAGTCGCATAAAATTTAAATGTGCATGAATCGTTACTTTAAACTTGGGGTCATTGAATGGTACTAAGTATGACCCCTTTAGCTTCTAGCATTCTTTACATATAAGGTGAAGATATCACCTCTATACTAAGACGCACAACGAATCGCAGTATTCGGCGATTTGGTACGCGGTATAATATAGTGCGGCGTATGAAGACAAAATATTAGAATATTTTCGAGTTTAGATACAATAATTATTAAATTATATAATAAATGATCGTTTTTAACTAAGGAATATCCATCTACAGATACTAAGTACTTTTAAACATCAAAAGGTACAGATGCATAGCCAAACCGTGTATTCTACTTTCGATTTCAAATGTCTGTTTAAAGAATGACAGATGTAAACACGTTAGGATGGAGGTTAAACTACCGGATAAAATGTTTATTTTAATGCGCATATATAGATGGTTGGATACTTCAATTTTATTAAGAAAACCAAAAGGCATACTCTATTTGTTCATTACAGAACAATTATGAACTGGGAAATTATTAGAAAGTAAACATTGCCACGTGTTTTCAGATAAACAAACAGTTTTACCCATGATGCTCAGCGTCTCCGTACAAAGGTCGGTTAGACCGTTTGTGTACAAATGAGCTTCTGATTATCAGGGTCAAAGTTTTGGTACCTTTTCTGCTCAGAGTAATCGTCCCTGTGATCAGATAAATCGTGTCTATGGCTGTCTCGTGTGTAAGACTGTGAAAATTGTCCAGTAATCAGTCAATATATATGGTATATCAGGGGCGGATCCAGTTTTTTTTCTAGGGGGGGGTCCGGACTTTTTCAAGGGGGGGGGGGGTCCAAACGTTTTCTAGGGGGAGGGTTTCGAACCACAGCCACATCTTACACTTTTTGTAGAATAATGCAACATATTAATAATAAACCTAAATAACCATCAAATCTGTGTTAAGCACCGAGAAAATTTGCTTCATGCTACTTAAAAATGACCTACAGTCAACAAATACACATATGGACAGGTATATTTTGGAAATTCCGGGGGGGGGGGATCCGGAACCCTGACCCCCCGCTGGATCCGCCTATGTATAAATGTATCAGGATTTGAATCTCATCAATCTGATTAAAACCCGATCTAAAATTTTCCTCTCGCCTACTCGCTAATTTAGATTTATAACCCGCCTATGTATAAATGTATCAGGTTTTTGAATCTCGTCAATCTGATTAAAACCCGATCTAAAATTTTCCGCTCGCCTACTCGCTAATTTAGATTTGGCCGTTTTCAATCGAGGGTCACGTTTAGGTGATATTTTCTTATCATAATATTCATGACGACATTGTTATGATTGGTAACTTGTTTACATCGTCTACGTCACGCAAATCAGTTTTGAATATCTTGCTTAACTTGGACTGTAAACACTACATTCAAAACGTGCTCCCTAAATATTAATTGCAACATATTTTCTGAAAAATTTCATTTGATGTTGACAAATTCAAAAGAAAACTTTTAAAGGATGAAAACAGTAACTGACAAAAATACAATGAAACGTATGAATAAATAAATAAATCTAAGTTAACTAGACGCATCCATCTTAATTACCTAGTTTAATTGTCACTGTCACAGGCACCAAGCATGACCTAGATTCATTATTGGGACAAAAATTTATAGTAAAAAACAAAGTTTTATAATTGTCACACAAAGTTCATGCTATATAGGCATACGATAAAATTTAAAAATCTAGAACTATCAGTGACACACAGCTAATGTATGTTTGTTTTGTTGGGTTTAAAGGTACTCATTCACAGATTTCAACTTAAATATCAACTTTTTCTGAAACTACCGAAATTGTGTGGAACCATTTTTTGATGCAGGAAATTCGTGTTTTGATAATAAAATTTTTAGTGCAAATGGGCTTACAACTACAATTGATGGTGTTTCAAGAAGTAAAAATCTACCCCGTATGACACGGTATAGACAATTTTAGTGCATTTTTGGCCCTCAGCTAGGTTATTATGGACGTCATCGTGTGAGGATCTTATAATGGCGACTAGAAACTAATCATTAACCTCTTAATGATACTGTTTGACCTGTTTCTTTCATTTCTGTCGCATTGTTCTTGCTAATTTAACTTCGAGTGCGCTGATCACCGTTGAGTCATTGAGTATATGCATTCTACCTTCAATTTATTAACGTTTTAGGTGTTTTTGATTGCAAAATTGTCAAGTGAAGGATATGTTGAAGTTTTGACACTGAGACAATTTGTTATTGTGTGTTCTTACATGGACTTGTCGGGGCAAGTGTGAGGTTGGTGCCCCAGAGACCCTGATTTAAACCCCAAGTGGCAATAGTGTTAAATGCATGTTTTTAGATTAAAGTTGCCACCAGATTCCAACCATTGATGCAATAAGTTAAGTATGGAATTGGATGGATTATCAACTCTATGTTTATTCAAATCCCTTCTGAAGGTACCTCGTTGTTTCCTCGAGCAATAAAACAACTAATAGTCGCAAATACAAGGTAAATGACAGTGTTTTTCAATCAATAAAAATGAATAAGTGCAAACAAGGTAAGCTTCACATAAAACATTAAGATAAAACAGAACCCATACACCGTTAAATAGAATAGCAACAACCATTTTAGCAGAAACAAAAATGATATACATGTAGTTGCTTTCGAAACAAACCGATTGGTCGGAAATGCTGATAGCTGATTGGTTGATTGTTGTTTCGTAATGCAATTCTACGATTTGATTGGCTGAAAAAGTAAACTAGTGTCAAAGGTTAGAGATTATTTTGTTTCAAATTTGTATGACATAAAAACAGGTAAAGGAATTACCTCATCATATTAAGATGTGAGTCGTACATCTGTAGATGTTAGTTTTCAATAAGTAAACAGTTCGTAAAATCTGTTTGTGGTTTTTTTCCTGTGTTGTAATATGGGGAATATTATTTTTATTTTGTGAGTATCTATAATCAAACTTATGATTACTGTTGACATGATCAAACTTTATAAATGCTATTTAAATCAAATTGATAGTGAATATCATTCAGTACTTGTATGCCCAAAATACTGCGAATTGAGACTTAATTAAACATTCATTCAAATATTTTTACAGTTGGCCAATAAAATATTAGTTTAATATTCTGATGCAGTCATGAAATAATTTATGTTTAGCTAATTAGCTAATTTATATAAGTCAGCATTTAAAGAACGCGAATAAAAAATAAATATCATTTATGATTTCATTTGATTCCATTTATTTTTCTATTGTATGTTTTTTTTCTTTTAAGGCAATATTCTGCGTATAGATAATGCTAAATAAAGACATAATGTATTGTATTTTTGATATATATAATTAGTGCAATTATTTAAGTGATTCTATATTTCGCTTATATAAACAATTTATTAAAGCAATGAGATTTATAAAATTCACATTTAACCTGACGATCAGAAACTATATTAAATCTGGCTTTTTTCTAAAATTGATTTTAAGCAACTTTTTTAAGCAACAAATATTACCATATTGATCGACGTGTAATATTTCATGTACGGATTGTTTAACAGCTGGACAAATACTAAGTTTTATTAAACAGTGAGTTCCGTGATAGAAACAACTTCGGCTGTTGACAAATTACGTGATTTTTGACGAGATTCCGCGTTAAGTGTCAAATGCTTAATTTAAGAAGAAAACGGTCCTCCTATTAAGACCGTAACGCCATTAGGGTTATTGATTTTAATGGTCTTGAAAGGATATACAGGCAAATGACTGTGCCAAAAGTATAGAACCAAGTTTAGTCTTTAAAACAGTATTAAGAACGTAAAAATCACTCACTAATAACATTTGTCACTTTAAGTTATAACAATTAACTGAACGAATTAAAACATACACATGGCAAACACATTGTTGAAAACGAAAGTAGGATACTAAGGGAATCACCAAGCTAATAATAGATTTGTTATAATGTCGTACTTGCTGAAATCAAGCATTTTCATTGATCGCTTCGTCATTTCAACATTCTTAGGCGGTTAGGATATCTTTTTAATAGAATTATACTAATGTTGCACAATCACAAGCTCTAGTATCTTCTCATTTGTAAATGCATATTTTAACAATAATCTATTTTTAGTTAACCTGACCCACGTGGGTCTAGTAAGGAAACACCCCAAATATTACGAGAAAATGAAATATTTTGCCAAGTAATATAACAGTGAGTCTGTTGCATTCACAGTTATTAAAAATATAATTCAAAACCAGGAAATATGAAGTTGAACTTTTGCCTGTATATGGAATTTATCACAATTCAATTTCGTATCATTTTTCGTTCATTTATAAGGGCCGAAGTAACACAACGAATGCATCATTTTTTTTATTTGGTTCATTTACATACTACATGTACCAATCAATCAAAATGAAACATTCAATATATCATTGTTGTTCCAATAACATCAGCATGCATAATAATCATATTACGTACATATCCTGTCATTGTGATAAATATCTAATTTCCATGTATATGTGCATGATGATGATGATGGTGATGATGATGATAATTATAAACAATAATAATGATGATGATAATAATAATAATTATAATAACATCGATAATAACGATGATAACAATGATGATTATGGTGATGATGATGGTGGTAATGACGGTGATGATAATGATAATAAAAAAAATAACAGTCTTTTGATTCTTGAAAGATTTGGAAAACCTACTAATGATTTTCTTATTCTAAGAAAGGATGACGGCTTGTCACTGTAGCACTCTGAAAAAAATAGTTTTCCAGGGTGTAAGCAAACAGTATAAAACTGGCATTAGCGATGTGATGCGCAGCAAATAGTATACACTTTTCTGCTTAGCCTCGAGTGTAGGTATCATTGAAATTTGACAATTATGAGAAAAACTCTTTGATACTTTGAGTCGAGGCAGACTTTTCACCGTTTCCGACTTCAAACCGTAGCATTTGTGATATCAAAATCACGTAGTATTACCACCTTGTATATTGGTTTAACTAACGCTTTTCTTGCTTTAAAATTTAAATATAAAAGTCATGTGATTTACAGATTGTTTTCATCAACCTTTGTGACCTTCAACTCTGGTTATAAGTCTTTGATGAAGAAGATTCCAAATGCAGATTATATAAGGAACCCATGTGATAATAAACAGGCTTGGCCTGGAGTTGGTCATTTCAAACCAGGAGGGGGAGGTAGAAGAAACCAATTTGGTGCAGATTTCAGTACATATGGAAAAGTACGTACATTTAATATCTTACGAAAGCACTTTGCCATAATTCTGTTTTAAGGTGAATCGATTCACATTTTCCCATAAAAGGAGAAAGAAAGAAAGAGTCATCCAAGCAAGGAAGCTCTGCGCAATATTTATGATATTTTAAAGACACAACTTATCATAAATTTTGACACATGGGTTGCATGCTTTTTCGTGGCTAGATATAACGGTAGTATTCAGTACTTCAATTTTTCTTTGATGCCTCAGATTTATAAGTTGTGTCTTGAACTTGTGATTTAAATTATTTTAAACGAATATGCTTTAATTATAGAGTAAAGTAAAGTAAGCGACACTCTACCACGTCGCTATAAAAGCTAGCTTGAAGGTAAGGTAGTACAAGTGCCGTATTAAACCTCTGATACACTAACTTAAAAGAGAAACTTGCCTTAACGTTTAGCAACTTGGCTTAAACATCTCGTACGAGAAACTCGACTAAAATGGAGAAAAACTTAACAAACGTATGACAAAAAACACAGAGAAACTTATATTAAATATATTTAAAAAAACCTAATTTTGTAAAATATATATATACATGTAAATCAGACATGGTCCAGTGAGTTCTGTATGTTAGATTCTGACCAAGATGGAAGAACTAATGGTGAAGAGTTAGGAGATCCTACATGCACATGGACACCTGGATCACTCCTAGATGTTGATCCTAATACAATAACTCATCCAGGTAAGGTTATATATTCATGGAAGGATCTAGCGGGGGGGGGGGGGTTTCAGGGGGACCCCCTAAAATTTCAAAAATTTACCCGTCCATGAGTGTATTTGTTTACTGTAAGCCATCTTTAAGTAGCGTGAAGCAATTTTTACTCGAGCTCGCCTTTTTGTTCAACATAGTTTTAATGGTTATGTAGTTTTTATTATTAATTTGTGCGTTATTCTGCTAACAGTGTATAATGCGGTTGTGGTTCAAAAGATTTGATCCCCCCTCTTTGAAAAGTTTTGACACCCTAGAAAAGTTTGGGCCCCCAGATAAGTTTGATCCCCTTAGAAAAAATCCTGAATCCGACCCAAATGTTTATATACTAATGTTTATATACATGCGATAAGAGTCTAAAAATTCTAAAGGTTTCTTGCGAGAAGTTAGAGTAAATAAAATAGCGTGAGCCTAGTTTTCGAAATGACAGATCTATTGGTGAAAAGACATGGAAAGAATTTTTTTGAAAAAAATTCCTTCCAAAAAACGTAAACACAGTACCTTTAACAAAAACTCGACATTAATGTTGATTAATCTTTTTTATTAAATGAGGTATTTGTGAAAGTTGTCAGCCTGTGGACTCGTACAATAACCCCCGCATAAAATAAGCTAGGTGATATGTCATCTTTAAAATGAGTCGAGCCAGCATCATACAAAATTGAACTATTTTACAGTTTTGAAAACGTTAGTTAGCCGTCCGGCTAGCTCAATTGGCAGCACGCCAGTCTACTGATCGAGGGGTCGTGGGTTCGATTTCTGGGCGGGGCATACTTTCATGGAGCTTGATTATGATTTCTTTCAACGGCCATTCTTCCTCCTACCAATGATTCTTGATCATGTGCGGCAGTTGTAAGTCATCGACGAAAGTTTGCATCTAGCAGATGGCTAACGGCTGAATCCAGAGCCTTTCAAGCAACAGTGAGTAGGTTGACTGACCGCCTTTATATGACCTATGCAATGCGTTGGCATTTCGATTGGTTATGAATCTCATAATGTCCGAGTTTTTTTCATAAAGGCGGTGCTCTTTTTAAATTGCATGACGTAGACTATGTAAACAATTTACTAAACAGAATGAATTCGGGATGAATATGATAAAAGCAAAGGTAAGCTTAACATGACCTGTAATATGAAGTAACCAGCGACGTGTTCAGTAACGACTGTTAGCGAACGTTACGGGATCGTGACAACTCAACCCGTAGACAACATAACCCATAAACACTGTCTTATTTGAATATGGAATGTATCATTTAATATGGAATACACTATACTCACTGTACAGTTCATTTTGTTCAACAAATAGACTATATTCGTATTGTAGTTTTCATTTTTTTTTCATGCCGCGCATGAACAAAATTTCTATTCTAGTTTATTATACTAGTTATTGGTTGATAGAGACTGTATATAGTGGATTTTGTCCATGCGGGTCATTAACTAAATTTGGACTGGATTTTAGTGTTTAATCCTTAGTGAAGATGTCCCAACACATGTAATTCATTTAGTCTCATATTTGTAAAGTGGCTACATGAAGTCTCATGTTTATAAAGGTTAAAAAGGCTACACGAATGCTCATGTTTACAAAGGTTAAAGGGGCTACATAAATGCTCATGTTTACAAAGGTTAAAGGGGCTACATGTAGTCTCATGTTTATAAATAGTGAATTCCATATTAAATGATACATTCAATATTCAAATAAGACAGTGAAAACTTATGGATTACTCAACTCAAAGTTGAGACAACTCAAACCGTTAGTGAGGTATTGAGTTTTTTCGCTCGGATTGAGTTGTCTTTGGGTTTAATTGTACCGACCCTAACGTTACGGAACGTTTTAGAACGTTCAGAGTAATTGAACACGCTGCTGATCTAAAATAAGCGAGTGCGCGAGCGGATGATTTTAGATCGTGCTTTAATCCGATTTATATTTTCAGGAGTGTGTGAGCCTCTGGGCTCTGACAAATGTAAATTTCAAGATTATTGGTTGGGATGTCAAAAACAAAAGTTTGATTGTCCGGCTGTTGACGACCCAGGTATAGCTCGTTTAGGATAACTTGAGACAAAATACATCGATACCATTTTTATACACAGGTGGATTTAAGTTTAGAATACGTAATTATCGACAGTTATCAGTGTATTTTTGATGTATTAAATTTAGTACGAGAACACACGTTCCACGCATTAAGACATGTTTAATACTTTCATTACACAAAATCAGCTGACCTCCCTGTTTTATGTAATACCTGAGTCCCAAATATGTAAACGGACTGAGTCGTTTGTCTCAAGTTATCCTAAACGAGCTATAAATAGTAGATTAAATTAATGTACTTTGTTTATTTTAAAACAAATACTAATGCTGTCATTGTCGTACCCCATTTCCCAGAAACCCTGGACTAACTAAATTTTGATTTAGGCTTGTGAAAATTTCTTATTTGATGTACTTGGGCCGGTTTCCACATACTTTTAACCACATGTATATAAATTTGGTTTTTCCCAACTTTCAAAGCAATTGTCAAAACGTGAGTAATCACACTGTGATAGATTAAAGTGTCAAACTATCGTCGACTTACAGGTCGAGTTCTTTTTAAAATAAATGTCAAATATCAAATGATATGTTTAAATCAGTAAAATGCTGTTCATGCATCAGCTTTTTCACCTATTTAGTCGACAAGTCCATTGTTTAAAGTACAAAAACACGCATGACCCAGAATACGACCTGTGTGTCGTGTTGTAAATTTATAGTCAAGATATTTAAAAAAACATTCAGGCTTTGAGTATAAATGTAATGTATTCACTCAGCGTGAACTTATTCAAGGTTTGACAGTTGACAAAAAATGGACTTTATCGTAATAAATTATGTTAGCGCTTAATAATATGCAAAGCGAGGACTGTATTGTATTGTTTGGTTTCCAGTCGTACTTTGTCAGGTAAATGTACGCCAAGCAAAGCATTGTTATGGCTGCACCCGATGTATTTAGGAACTGAAAGGTGCTGCCATTATTGTGCTTAGTCTGACCCGATAAATATAGTGGTAAGATCAGATGATCCAGACTATGAACTGTATTGTAACTTCTATACTCATTTGTGATTTTCATTATTCATTCAAAAAGAAAAAAACTTTGTCTTTGGTGAACATTGGGCATTCAGTCAGACATACTATAATTTCAAAACTTTTACATAGTTCTAACGATATACCAATTTTATCGTAAGAGAGAACGAGGCCGTGTGGTTACGACGTTGGACTGGTAATCATTGAATAGTCGATCCGCGTTGATTCGAATCCCATCTTAACACATCCCGTTTTTTCTTAAACAAGGAACTTTATCTTTCTAGCTCAGTTCTAGGGGACCAGGAAAAGGACTTGAAAGCGATAACACTATATTGTAAGAACTTGTTTTCCCAATCAACCAAAAAATTATACTATAAACTAACTTTATATCTTATAACTTCCGTCAATAAAATCGTTTCACAATCAAGCTAAAATAAATTAGTAAAACTAAACCATCGTTGTTTTTCAGACACAAAGAATGTTACTATAACACTTCCTAAGCCTAGGGTACCAGCAAAAGAAACATCACATATGTGTATGGTGTTTGAATTTCCTGAAGACGGTGATTTCCATATGGTAGCCACGAGACCAGTTATTGACAATACCAAAATAGTACATCATGTTGCAGTGTTTGCCTGTGTGAACGATAGTAAGTACAGTGATTGATGCTCGTGTCACGTGACCACCCGACTTGTTAAAACACTGAACATGTTTCCTTTCATTTTATATCTCTTTCACTTTGATACTGTAACTAAGATATGAGAAAAAGACATTTGTCGAATCCTTATGTTTTTCGTTTAGCGGTTCGAGGGAAGTAGATGAGACAGAATCTACATTGTTGCATGATTGTGCTTTGCTCTTTTGTCTTCAGCTTACACATGCACAGAAGACCAGTAAATATGCTTTAGTACCGGTCAATCTATGATAGGGACAATCGTTAAATTCTTTTTCATTCCTCTAGAACATTTTTCTATTTAATACCGTGTTACTATATACTCTATAAAACTGTATTTGACGATACCAAATGTGTTTTGTATCAAACCAACCAATCATCTTTTTGCTACTTAAACAGTAGAGCAAAAATAGAATGGCAAATTTTCTATCCCTCCTGCTACGGTTTACAATGTACTAACATTCTACTGTAAAAAATAGCTGCAGAAGATTAGGATACGTTAATCATGAAAAACATTGCATTATTCACTGGCTTTAAAGGGGCATTGTATATCAAACAAACAATAAATATCTTTAAAAATAAATTGAGCACTATGCAGGGTTCATTTTATTTGAAGGATAAATAATCATATTGTTCAGACGTACAGCCGGTGGCGTACCACGACGGATGTTTAACCAATAAGCATAGTGGGTTTCCCAATACATAGAGAAAATAGTCAACCACTATACTGTCCGTGCTACGCACCGTTTTATCACAAATAACCAATTTTACCTAACCTTTATCCATTTATCTAAATCAGAAGAGACTTTAATTTGACAGATAGGTAAAGTAGAGCAAATTGTATTTGTTATAGTTTTTTTTTCTCAACTGTCAAAACATGAATCATTTCACGGTGAATGCGTTTGTTAAAATTATTGTCTTAATACATCCATGAGTTTCCGAAAGTGTGTATTATGTTGAATAAAGCTGTTTAAGCCGTATGATATGTTTTAGTCAAGATATTTTTAATAACAACTAGGCCGCCAGTACAAAAACAATGCATTCAGTCACCGTGAAATTATTCAAGCTTTGACAGTCGAGAAAAAAAACGGACTATAAAAATATACATGTAGGTTTAGACAGCTTTGTGTTGCGTTGTAGATCACAAGGCGGGCGAGTTATTTGAATGTGGGCTAGACTTCAGTGAAGAATGTAAAGAAATTTTGTCTGTATGGGCTCTTGGAATGCCGGGATTATGTATGCATGAGAATACAGGATTTCGAATTGGTAACCGGGGTTTCAAACGATTAGGATTACAGGTAACAAACAAGTAACACTTTTTCATTTGATTTATTTACACCCACTGCTTGAAATGCGACCGTCTGCAACAATAATTTATCGTCAACATCGTCATCAATCGTCATTTCTTCGCTAATTATTTGTAACACAACCACAGCTGTAGCTATTGATGGTATTTTAGTTAGCTGGAACGCTTGATTCATATTTCACACCGGGGCTAGCCGATCGATGATCGGTTAACGCCGGTTCATAAGCCGTCCTGGCAAATCAAGTCGGCATGACGAAGTATCAGAAATGTGTAAAGAAACACAGACGTTCAAAACAGCCAAAAACACAAAAGAAGGTATTTTAGATTTTTAACTTTTGTGTTATGAAAATGAGACTTCAGACCAATATCGAAAATAAGAATTAAAAGGATTTCCACTTCAGAATGGACAGAGACTAAACAACCGTCACTAAGTGTATAAACCAGGTTCAAGGGTGCACCAACCTCACACTTGCTCTAGCAGGTTTAAACAAGAAATTTATTTAAAAAAGATATTCGGCGCTCTGCTGGGTTTATTTTCAATGGTTTGAAGTATAAATGTTGGTCGTGTATGGTGTACTTGCATTAACTATAGGTCAAATGTAATTTGTCCGAAATTGCAATTCAGTCTCAACTGACAATTTTTGTCCGAATATATTGCCATTTTGCTGAATCTGTCCGATTCTAAAATTAAAAACATCTTTAATAACAATGCCATGATTTTCGATAAAAAATCAGTTCTTATATGTTACTTTCTGGCAAATATAAAAAATTGATAAAAATGCTCAATGGCGGCCCACATATGACAAAATGAAAAGCCATTCCGAGCGTGCGCTGAGTCATACATGTATTCGCAGTTAAGTTATACCGCAAGGGGCGTACCACGACGAATGTATGATCAATTAGCATTGTGAGTCACTCATAATACACAGGGTAAATAGTCAGCAGCTACTGCACGTGCTACGCACCTGTTTATCACAAATAGCCAATGGTGGCATGTGTTTTATCCATTTCTCTATACCGTAAAAGAATTTCATTGGACAAACAGCTATGGTAGAGCAAATTGTATTGGTTAAAATATAGGTAAAAAGTTGGCTTAGACAGCTGCGCCAAAAAAATAAACAATAACAAATATTCTTGGTGAAACATACTTTAACCCAGCCTTTAATGGAGAAAATAGCGACTCTATATTAAAGCATATATCTTGTAACGGTCAAGTTTTTATAATGTAACATACAATACAATATCTCTATTACTTACTTAACAGCTACACTGGGAAAATCATCAGCTTTTACCAAACGAAGTAGACGGTTCCGGAGTGACAATATACTACACAGAAAAAAGACGAAAGTATGATGCTGGTCTATTAGTGGTTGGTCAAGAATATTTCAACATTCCTGCACTCAAGAAAAGTCACGTGGAAGTCGGCCATTGCTATCCTGAATGTAGTAAACGCCAGTGGTCAGAAGATCTTCATATAACCTTCGCTTTGAGTCATTTACATTATTTAGGTAGATTCAATAATTAGGGCCATGTCAAATTGAAATTATGTTAGCGTCAACTCAAGTTTGACAAACCTAGGTACCTATTAAAAAAACCCCGAAAACGAAAACACATGTTCATCCTAGCTACAAATGTAGTATTCACATACATAAGAACTTGGTAGTACAAGAATGTTTATGACATTAATGTGAGATTAAAGTAATTCTATAAAAAAGTATATACAACATACACATGTACATTTTCTTTAATCAAATTCACAGAAACAAGGAACTATCAGTATTTCTTTAAAAAATCAGTTATCGAATCCTGGAACAACAGAATTATTTAAGAAAATTTCACCCACAATTTCTTTTTTTGGATTGAGGACTCTAAACCCTACGCGCACGCGGACGCTTAACAAATTTCCGGTATGGCATGGCCTAACCTACTGTTGTCTGTATTTCATTGTAGAATAAAACATCTTAAAGTTTTGATGTGTCAATACAAACTCCTCACAGTGCTTACGTCACGCGTTGCCACTTAATCGATTTAACGAAGGGAAATAACCGCTGCAGGGAGTTTGGTATCAATATAAACGATGAGCGTCCAGTTTTTGTTAACGTCCGATTTTCGCTTCAAATGTTTTATAAATTACGTCACCGATTCTTGTGTGAATACCGGTCTGGCAAAGGAGCTTGCAGTGATTTTTTCTCAGATATGCAATCAAAACAGGAAGAAATCAGTTCAACTTGGCCAATATTCGTATTTTGTGTGTTTTTTTCCTAATGCCTTTTTAACAATTTTAAAAATGAACTACGACTAATTTTAGTTGTAAAGCCTTGTAAATAGTATTGTTAAATCATCGTAAGTTTTCTGATAATATGCTGCCCAGAGGGTTATCGTACAAATTGTTCAGTCGGTTGAACATGTATTGAAACAGACATAAAACCGCACTCCAGCTTTTTTATGAAAATTGTATTTGACTACATTGTATATGATTATTTGTTTAAAATTGATATTTGTTGATTTCTATTGTAAATGAAGGACAAAGTATGAAAATAGAACATCTTCGAAATGGCGAAGTCCTACAAACAATTTCTGATGAACCAAATTTTATTTTCGACAACCCCCTGATTCATACGTAAGTATATATTTTTAATCATTAGTTTTTTTTTCAAAACTAAGATTTTCATTGTACAAGACGTTTTGAAAGGCTCAAGATTATGTGTGCGTTTCGACTGACACACCGGCGGGAATGACCATAAACAGGGGTCAATTTTCGTTTTTTCGAGAAAAGAAAGGTGCATGTATTAGTGATTTCATGCGCTTGTTGATGTCATTCAACAATTTGTCAGGAAAGGGGAATCAGCAAAAACATTTTTTGTAATTATCTATAATGATTACTTGAAAATAAGCATATACATGTACATGAATATTTACATATGACCAATAATTATCTATAAATTTTCATTTGTAAAGTCATTACTACTTAAAAACCAAACCTCTTTTCACTTCATTGACCGTAATTTTAGATCACGTGACTGTAGACACTGCCTTTGCCATGTCGGAAGACTGTTATGTAATACAATAGCGTTTCAACTGCATTCGATTCGACATTGGATATTGAATCAAATACGGCAATGAGTTATTTCTTACTTACACGAAATATTTTCCAAAAGTCTATTTTTATGTTGATTTTTTTATACTGGGTTTTACGCCATGTCAACAAATGTTTCCTAGTTTTCCTAGACCATTGTCAATTGCCAATACCCACCTACCATTCGAAAGGCCGGAAACTTCTCCATATACCTTATAAATGGAGAAAAATTGACATAATTGTCAAATTTTCATGGAAAGGTATTACCTTACCGGTGGGATTTGAACCCGTACCCGGTCACGTAGATTTTTAATTTTTGTGAAATGCTTAATTTTATCTTTTATCTTCAGATTTAAAGACCCTATAGTAGTTTCCCCTGGTGATGAGTTACGTACCACGTGTTCGTGGGATTCTACTTTACGTAACTTTACAACACCCGCAGGTGATGGCTACTTTAGGGAGATGTGTTATGGATTTTTACAATTTTACCCTAAACAAGCTATAAGAATTGGCACACCTTACTGTACATCATGGAAAGAAATTCCATATTGCAGGTTTGCTTTAGGTAAGATAGAGTTCTCTTTGTAGGAGACTAGAAAATCGAGTGCATTGGAGACCAAATCAATAAATTATCATGTGCGCATGCGTATAAAATTGTTCACGTCATTTCCGGGTTTTCAATAAATTTTGTGGCACTAAGACATAAACTTGCAAAAATGTCCCAAATCATACAGTAATCATTACAGAATTTACATTCTTGTCGAAATGTTGTCAACTTGTTATATATATAATCCATGATCAATCCACCGGAATACTATTGAAAAACGTCCAAAATGAGGTATATATATATGGGTGGAAAACAGAAGTGTAGCCTCTCAGTGTCTAACCCTTTAGGCCACACTATAATAAACATGCGTTAAACAGAAATTTACAATTTAATATAAAAATAACTGAAAAATTAGCGGCCATAAGACGTATACTGGTATAGTCCAACAGAATTTACCTGAGCTTGAACTACCTAATTATGATTACACACTTTACTTACAATAAATCGTGAGTGTCCGTATGTGTGTATACGGTTATACACGTGTTTAAAATAACCAATGTGAGTATTAATCAATTTATTAAAAGTGGCATGTTATTGTACTTTTAATTTTGGACACATTAGTTTTTGGGGAAACAAGTAAGTCAACAATATTATGGCACAGTTTCAAAGTATTTATTCTTATGAAAACAACATCAATTGTTTAGCATGTTTATTTTGCCGAACGCTTCTAATAACGCGCGATTTACAAACGAAGACAAAAATACATTGTAAATACTGAGTTTAACATATTCTTGCATAAAGGTCAAGCTCAGATTAATTCTGTTGGACTATAAGATACATGTGTATATTAGAAAAAACAAACACTTTTACATCTATTTTTATTCTTGCATAGTCTGACAAGTTTTACCTGATTCTGAACTATGTCTTTATAACTCCTTTGATGAAAGTTAGATAGTTCTTCGACTGAACAATACTTGAATTCATTTCAGTTACAATAAAGTACATGTATTAACAAAAAATATTGACTTTGGCAAATAAGCACAGAAAATCAAGGATAATCGAGTATTTGGTCCCATAGATGCTCATTTGAAGAGCATGTAAGGGGAAATAACTGACTTATGTAACTAATTGCCAGACTTACTTTATACATTTCAGATGACGTTGTGAATGGATGTAATATTAAAAATGTAAGAAATATGGAAGACCCAGAAACAAAGAAAATTTATGATAAAGTGATGAGACATTGTAGACCATTAGGACCATGTTACTCTGATTGTCGCCGCGTTGTCAAGGAAGTGACGTCATTACCTTGTTACCATGGAGACATGTGGATATGGCAACGGGACGAAATGGCTGGAACCCACCTTAACCATACGATATTTACCGATTGGTACCGTTTCTACGCTGCTATGGACTCGTGTCTCTTAGACGAGAATTTTATAAAATCTGAGATCGCTGAGAATTATGACCAGGATTCAGGCAATCATGGATCCAGGGTCCATTCTGATGTACTCATACTGTTTTACTTGTTTATACTCTCTGTTGTGTTGTTTCGCTTTTAAGTAAAACTATTATAAATACAGATGTCTATATTTTTTGTAGAATAAAACATAGAGGGTTGGAATTTATGATCAAAATTGAATCACGAGTGCTTTGGTTACTTAGTAACCGAATCAAAACGTATGAATCAGTTTTATTCTACAACAAAATACAGATGGGCTTTACGTTATTTCGATTCTAGCAAAGAAAATAAACAATGTGCCCGTTCTGTTTTATGAACGATGATTAACGTAAATTACCACAGTCGTGTATTTGTTCTATGTTAACTCATAGATGACATCACGTTTAAAATAATGTAGTTAGAAAATGTTGCTGGCATTATTTTAAAATGCCCATTTTTTATAAATTTTCTGTAGAGGCTTTTGGCTTGATATACTTAAGAAAAGAGCGTGGCAGCTTATAATTAAATTCTAAGCAGCTATCAATCCAGAATGTTCAAGTGCTATGAAGATTGGAGTCAGGCCAGTTTATTAATGTCCCATTGGGCGCTACTCAAACTGGTTTGATTCAATTCTGATGTATTTAAACAATCTGGATACACTCTCTTTTAATCGCAGTCAGGGTAATGTGTCCTGGCCGTCTTTAAATAAATTCATCAATATATTAACATCAAGAAATAAAAAGTAATTGTATAAACTCGCTTCATTTTAAAGGAGTCGTTTTGTTAATCAAAGCACTGGAGTGCTGGAGGAACGATGTCCTGAACTTATTTTTTGATTAAAGAATATATAATTTTGTCAAAATATAAATATTATTTCAACGTTGACGTCATGTTTTAGATATGCACAGAACGGTACGCACAAAAACTACCAAAATCGTCCTTAATGTATTGACATAAGTAACACAATATAAAACGATCATTTAATAGACCAGTTCATGGATGACGTCACAAGCACCTGCTACCAATATTTTAGCTGATTTACTGGTTGGCAGAAAGAAACCAATGTTTACATACAAAGTCATTTGATAGCAGCAGAATTTTTAAATAATGATAACTTTTTTATTTGTCGGCCGATTATTTTTATATTTATATTGATACAAAGCTTTTGAAATTCATATTTTTAAAATATATGGAGATAGCCAAAATTTTGATTTGAAAATGAAATATAAGGAGATTTAAACCTGTCTTTTAAACAATCTTCTTGCCGGTTTGAAGCACTAGGTTTAAACACTCGCCTATAAAAAACGATTCTGTTATGACAAATAATTTTTAAATATTCAAAATATTAATTTCAATGCCTTTCTAGTGATATAAGATACTAAATTGTCTGATTAAAAATGACTCAGTAATTGCAATTTTAAAATAACTGTGTTTTCATCGTACCTACTCGCTATCATTTCTTGCCAACCAGCGAACGGTTAAGTGTATTTTTTATCAGCTACTTGTTACTATTTATAGACTTCATAACAATAACAATGAACTGGTCTATATTGTTTATTACTATCGAATGATGTAATTATGCTACGCATATAACATGCATTGTCAAAAACATCGTAGGCCCTTTTTACTCCAACAAGTAATCATTGCAGTTTTCACGGGTTGAGTTGTCTACGGGTTGAGTTGTCCCGTCTCCATTGCAAGATTTGTATGTCCTGAGAGTAACCTCCCTTTTCCTGAAGAGTTTCAAGAACGACAACACAACTCAGCGTTGTATTACATTTAAATGAGATGTTAATGAGTTTCACGCTTGAACTACGCCTCTTTGTCTATGTTGAAAATTGTTGAAGCGTGAAAAGAGTAATCTTATACTTTCTTGTTACCATTGGAACGATGTCTTAGGACATCGTTCCAAAAATGACTTTACTCTGTGACTAGTAGTGTTTAGTGCGACAATATTGACCTGAGCTAAAACTACCTTATTACAATAATTACACGTTTCACTTACAATAAATCGTGAGTTTCCGTATGTGTGTATACGGTAATACACGTGTTTATAACAACCTATAAGATTACAAATCAATTTTGTAAACACAGCATGTTATTGTGCTTTTAATTTTGGATGCATCTGTTTATGAGGAAAACGCAGGTCTGCAATGTTGTGACACAGTTTTAAGGTATTTTTTCTTATAAATACAAACTTAATTGTCTAGTACAAGTACTTTACCGAAAGCTTCCGATAGAGTGCGATTTACAAACGAAGACATTAATAGACAGTAAATACTGAGTTTAACATATTCTTGCATAAAGGCCATGCTCAGGTTAATATTGTCGGACTATACTACATGTATATTATATTGTAATGATTCGTATTGTTTTTGTATTGTATTGTATTTACTTGTATACATGTTTTGCGCTGCATATGGAAATTATTTTGTTGCAAAAATGCGACTGCCTGACCAGGCATCCATATTTACAGCCTAAGTCAAAGCAATAGATCTTGCTTTAACGTACATATCAAGTAGTTTTAATGATTTTTTTTTTCATTTTCTCAGATTCTCTATCTGTATTACTGGCCGTAAAACTCGTAGTTCAGACAATATACTTATTAAAAATATTAAATTAAGATTACATGAAATACTGAAATCTAAAAAAGTACACCTCTGCTGGAAACCAAGTCATATTGGTACATATGGAAATGAAAAAGTAGACTTTTTAGCTAAGGAGTCTTTAAACCTACAACCAGTAGATATCAAATTACCAAGCAGTGACTTCACATGTTCAATCAAAACGTTAATTAAGTCAAAAAGGCAAACAATGTGGAATAATGCTATATTTAATAAGTTACATGACATAAAGCCAACCCTTGATTCATCTTAATCAATAATATTTGCTTATCGACGAGATCGAATAGTGATTTCGCGATTTAGAATTGGTCATACCAGATAAACACATTCATACCTTCTCAAAAGAGAAGAAGTGCCTAAATGTATACCATGTGACGAACATTTCAATATCAAACACGTTCTCCTTGACTGTCAGGATCTTAAATACATCCGTGACAAACATTTTAAGGTTAACTCACTTAGAGAATTTTTGAGTCGGTACCATGATATGCGATACTTAACTATTTAAAGGAAATAAATATATACATGTATCATAAAATATAGGACTTTAGATCATTATTATCGACTGAATTAATGCTATCATCAATTGCTTTCGGCGCGATACGACCTTTTTGGGTTGGTATGCCGTAAAACAAAAACAAACAAACAAACAAGTATACATGTAATATTTGCTCTTTTTTGAGTACCAAAGACAAATATTTGCTGATTTGTAAATAAAGTTCAGTTACATATCTAAATATACTGAGATTTATCGGTGAAATAAAAATCGATAGTCCTCTGTTTTGAAACTATGAAAATAAATGAAACTTTTCACTGTTTGGATGCGCCGATTTGATGACATATCATACAAACTTTAAAAAAGCCAATTTGAAGCATATAATAAATAACATTTGTTTATTTCAGTGGAAGATCTTTTTATTCACTCGTTAAGTAATAATATTATATTTTCACGAGTGGCGTAGCCAGTCGTGAAAATATTGCATTATTAGCTCACTCGTGAAATGAAAATCGATCTTACACTGAAATAAACAAATGTTAACCACATAACTAACTAGTTAATGAGGAGGTTAACTGCTTACGGTAACTAGTTAACCTATTAAGTTTATTAAGTTAAATGGTTAACTAGTTTCCTTAACTAGTTAACCTCTTAATTACGTAGTTAGTTATATGGTTAACTAGTAACGGTAACTAGTTAACTTCTTAAGTTAAATAAGTTAAGTGGTTAACTAGTTACAGTAACTAGTTTACCACTTAAATAACGTATAGTTATGAGGTTATCAGTTGGCAGAAATATGCCACTATATTTTGAACATGTCCCATAAATGTCATACAATTTAAACCGAACTATGCTGCCTGTAATTTTAATTTATAAGTATATTTTATTGTTTTAAACCATTCAGGCATTTAATTTATTAAACATAATAACGAACCGTTTCACAGGTTCTATGATTTACTTAATATATTGTACAACCACTAAGAGTCAATAATTAGTGATATCGAAGATCAGGAAGTTTTAAACGATCCCATAGTCCAGTACATTTTGTATTCTGACGTGGTAAGATTGCTTACTGAATTATTACGTTCCGATCCAAGACAATATAAACGTGCGGAGAATAAAAGACAAAATACAAAGGTAAGTGACCTTGTATATGTTGTTAAATTATAAATTACAAATGATTAATTGTAATAGTTTTATCATGTTTAAAATGTATATACATAGTAGTTTAAACATGTTATGGTCTTGAAACAAGTGATATACTGTAGTTTTGTTTTGTACCGCAGTCGAAGTTTTTTTTTTCATTTGCATCAACCAGAACCAAAACTAACCCTTTTAATATCGTCTAACGACAACAAGAACGAAGAAATACACTTCTGTAATTACTAGCTGTTACAACCGAGATTCCGGACTTGCTACATTTAAAGCAGGGGCTAGCAAAATTCCGTTCTGCTAACCAGATTGTTTAAGGATTCAAATTGAGTTTAAAGGCTGAAGCTATGTTGGCTTGATGTTATACTTGTCAGAGTTATGTAATATCGAGCTTTAGAAGCAGTATGAATACTTTCTTTTTATCCTTCCTATCATTCAAATAATTACTATCTTTTTCGTTTATATTTTTCCTGCTACCACACATTATGGTCAAATAAATGACAGACAGCCATAATGTACCATACACATGTCACATGGTATTAATTGAATATTTGTGTCCCGGGTCGATAGCGCAGTTAGTAGCGAGCCGGGATTTGGAATCCCGTGTCCTGAAGGGGGTATGGGTTCGAATCCCACCCGGGGAGGTTTTTTCCCCATCCATGAAATTTTGAAAGCTATGTCAATTTTCCTCCATTGATAAGATATATGGAAAAGTTTTCGGACTTGTGGAAGTGTTGGTGAGTACTGGTTATAGACAAGGGTCCAGCAAAGTTTTGTTAGGTGCGCTGGCTGGACGCCGTAAAATGCCCTACATTGCGTTGACACGGCGTTAAACCCAGTAAAAATAAAAAAAGAACATTTGTGTCGGATGTCTGGTGTTGACTTCAGGCTGAGACATACCTCCCAAACAAATGATTGGTAATACTGTTGACGTGATTCTTAGTAAAACATCCAAGTAAATAAATTTGCCAAAAGGGGTCGTTTGTTTACTAACAAGAATACTTGGCTTCACATGCAATATGTGTTAAATTAATTATGTACCATGAACAATCACAATCTCGAATACCCGAGCTTTTTCAAACACATTTATAAATCTTGTTGGGTTATTCTAGCAGGTTCTTAGATTGGCTGATGGACTGGACAAGTTTGTTCTATTGTTGTCATACGTAGTTTTGCAACAATAAGATGCAAGTTTACTGCAGTATTACATTGTCAACTAGAATTTTTATTAACTTTAGTCATTTAATTTCTTTTCTTAGACCTGAAATGAGATTTCATGGCTAACGTATATACTATTCATTCATAGGCCTCTTTCAAATGCAGAAGTAGTTTAAGACAACTTTAAACAAAACTAAATAGTACCTCATGCAAACAATGTCAAACGTTATCCTTAACAAGTATTTTTTCAAGAGATATTTCGGCGCATGCAAAAGATGTCAAATAGCAAAATATTAGCTATGCATGCATCTATATATCTTTGGTACAGAATAATCAATATGGAAGAACAAGAAACTGGCCTCAAATCAAAATTGATTAAATAATCTACCATTTTATTATTATAATTTATATGTATGTGTAAAGTGTACTGCGTTTTGACTCGGAACGTACCGACCGCCTATTATCTAAAACTGAATACTAAAGGAAGAAATGGTGTGTCTTCTTGTGTATGCAGTGTAAACTGTGTGGGGTCCTCTGTCCGATATGAACAAACCGCAAAAAGTGAAACAATGCATGTTTTTATCACACTGGAAAAAGCAATAAAGTTAAAAGTATCATATAAAATGAAGGACATGTAACGTAGGTTATGACTGTCTGAGACGCTTTATAATTTATAACAATTGCTATTTTTACTACGGAGCTCCTAAAGTGACTTTTGAAATCCATTTTTATTTTCACTATTTTCTCGTTTAAGCGTAATATACGTAATTTTACGAAATATTATTTCGCTTTTTACGAAATATTATTTCATTTTTACAAAATATTTTTTTCGTGAATACGAAACATAATTACCTTTAAACGAAAATTATTTCGTTTTCTTTTAAATAATATTTCGTAAAGACGAAATAACGATTTCGAAAAAAACAACAACGAAGTGAATATTTTGAAAAAAGCACCCGAAATAATACTGTTTCATTCAAACGTAATAATTATTTCTTAAACGTAATATTATTTCGTAAAACGATATTATATTTCGTATGAAAAGTAATAGTGTTACGTTTAAACGGAATAATTGTGAAAATATAAATTTAAGAGTAATTTAAAAATGTCACTTTAGGGGCTCCGTAATTTAAAGTCTTATTAGGCAGTTTTTTTACAGAAGCTATAAGTTTTGACAAACATTCAATTGTACAAAAATAACTAAATATACTGATAGAAAAGACCCAGGGTTCTACGATAAGCAAATCAATTACTGAGTTTCCATGAATTTATCGATCAACAAGTGCATGACTTGTTTTTAAAATATTGATAAATATATATACAAAAGTTAATCATGGGTATAATATTCCACTTGTGAAGAATTAGACCGCGGTCTTGTAATTCTTAATGGTTTTCATAGATTTACCCTTGACCTCCATTTTTAACATGAAAATGTAACCTGGATTTTTGTGCATGCTCATAATGAATGTACGCCAGGTATATTTATATACGGAGAAGTAGTCCGGTGGCAAGACGAGCGCTTATGAATCGAACAGTCCTGGGCCCAAATCTCACAAGCAAGAAATTCACCAGTATTTTTTTTACTTTACACGAATGTAACTAGGTACTGTTAAGATTGCCTGCTTGAATGTGATTTTGACGCACTGGTACAATCGTACCATATCGTGAAGACAGCTGAACATAAATTTATATGGAAAGACGTTTTTAAATAGATCTTTTTTCATTCCTCAAGAATTTAGGTATCAATATGGGTTGTGGAAGTTCTAAAGATGTTTCTGAGCCTGTTAAAGTAAATAAGTCCATCAAAAATGAAAAAGAAACGAAACCGAAGAAAGAGGACAGAAAGATTGAAAAACAAATAAAAGAGGGCAAATACTTGAAAATAGACGAACATGCAAGGAAGGTAAGAATTTGGCCTATTTTACAAAAAAACTACATGAGCAATAAATCATAGATAAAAAAATCAGTATATTGTAATACACAAAATCTTCGGAATGTTTCAAGTGGTTTGTCAATATTCAATATTGTACATGTAGCTAAGTAAGTAAGTAAATTGTTTATCATAGTGACTAGGACATATTTACAATATAATACATTACAGAGTTTCAAATTGATAAATATAAAAAGTACCCGGCCCTACTATTTAAATATATTGTCCAAGCGTGTACATGTTGGTTATATCGTAAATATATACATGTATGTTTTAGCAATAAAATGGTTTATATAATATATATGTCTAGATATCGAAGTAATACATTATTGGCACTTAAAACTTAAAAATCAATTCAAAGAACGACACTTTAAACCGTTCTTAGCTACAGAACTGCAAACAAAGATATAGAAATGACATACAATGAACATATATTAAAGCTTTTAATTTTTTCTATGTTGCATAGTGTCAATTCATGTTTTTAACTTTGGAATGACTGACGTAACATAATCCGAACCTATGCACATCTTTAAAGGTTGCTCGAATGAATACTTATATGTATTGACCTACACGGTACACCTGTTCTGTAGAAGTATGTATAGTTTATAAATTTGAAATATCTCATTCATATCGATAATTGTATTTTAAAGTTCATTCAGTTTTGTATCCATCGTTTTCAAAATAATTAATGCAACAAACGAGAGTAGTCTTCACATAATTTCATCTGATGTTTAATCCCAGGCTTTAAGTGAATCTTCAACAACGTTTTCTTTTACAGGCTCCAAAAGCATTAACAAATTCATCGGATGATTTAGTTAATTATATGAGCAGTTTCACCAAAGACCCAGAGCTTCTGGTTCGAGGATTCTTTGTATGGATTTCAGAAAATATTCAGTTAGTGTGTACGTTAATATCGATTACAAATATCAAGTGTAAAAAGTTGCCATTCGGTATTTATTATGCTCCTGTCGTCTGACTTTTTATGGACTTTCTGCGATTGGCATTCGTTTTTAAGAACCATTTCGTTGTTAGCATTAAGAACGGTTGCCCATGTGTAATGTGCAAGTCCAACAAGGATCAGGATCCAAACTAATTAAATGTACCAATTTTACCACACTCTGTGATGTCACATAAACAGGGATTTCATATTTGAACGAGGCCCTATCAGGGTATCGGTCAAAGTTTACAATCGATAATTACGGTGACTTGCATTAGCTCTAATGATCAAAACTAAGTCATTCCGAGTCGTCAATATGCTGCAACATTTCATGCGGATTACTTGGTGATATCATAAAATTTGCTGTCTAAGAGAATGAGCACCCTCAGTGTGATTATGTATCTAAAAATAAACTATTATGTATCTATTATCAGCGGTTGACAAAAAAGGTCAACAGTTTTACCACACACTCCTGTTAAAATGCACACTTGTATAAAAAATCTCACAAGAAGTCAATTTTAGTAGCATCAGTTTTATCAATATTTGATTATACATATACATGTATATTGCACTTAGTGCTGTATGCCGCTACTTGTACTAAGTATTGGTACCTGTATTGGTACAAAAATAAAAATATGTTTTTACATGTATTTGTTTTGGGCAATCAGCGCTACCGGTTTGTCTAAAATAGTATCAAATTCTAATTTATTAGTATTTATTTTTTTAGATATGACGTAGATGGATATTTTGGCCGAGGAAAGAAAGCACCGTATGATTGTCAGGGTGTTATGAAGTGTGGTAAAGCTGTTTGTGAAGGCTTTGCTAATGTCATGGAGGAACTCTGCAGGTACATCATCTCTTACTACATGGCTATGTTTAGTGACCTTCCTTTGATTTTAAAAATACTGTATGTATACATATATGCAAGGGATACAACTGAGTTTTGTAGACCACTTATGTAGATGTATCATAAGTGACACACAAAAAATAATACCATGCATCGTAGCATTCGAGTTTGCGGTAATGTCAACTCAAATTATTTCAGTATTATCCTTTTCAAACATTTGCTCTGGCAATTATACGGTTGTTTAAAACGTTGGCTTTCAATTCCAATGAAACAGTTTGAAAGCAACTGGATAAATGCAGAAATTTATCTTCATACTTTTGTTTTTGTAGAAAAGCAAATGTTCCTGTTAAGAAGATATCTGGATTTGCCAAAGGTGTCGGACACAGTGCCGACAAAGTGTTAACGGAAAACTCAAGCACAAACCATGCATGGAATGCAGTACAACTTGCAGGGAAATGGTACCTTGTTGACAGTACCTGGGGAGCTGGTCATTTAAACCAAGCTAATGAGAATGTGAAAGAATTCAATGAATTCTATTTCCTTGCAAATCCAGATCAACTAATTACAACACATTTTCCATACATGAATAATAACATGGAGGAAAGTATGAAATGGCAACTACTTGATAAGCCTGTCAGTCTGTCTGATTTTAGTCGAAGAGTTGAATACAAATCGTCAGCTTTTAAGATTGGAGCTCGAGCTGTAAGTCACCGTGATGGTCTGATTGAAATGAAAAATGAGCTGAAGATGACATTCAAAAGTGATGGACCAGAGGAAATTGATTTTAGTGCAAGAATGATGCTACTTGATGGCAACTGGTGGAGAGAACAAAGGAATGCTACTTATGGATATCTAGAAAATGGAATATTTACCATGCTTGTACGACCACCAAAGCCGGGCACATACAATCTTGATATTTTTGGTCATCCTGCTTCGACGAAAATGCTAGAACATATTCCACAGTTGATGTCCTACACCGTAAAATGTTCGGAAGTAAAAGATACGGACTTTGAATTCCCAAGAACCTTTGCCACAACTGGTACTGAAAAAGTTATACTACGAGAACCAATGACAGGGAAACTTCGAGCGAACACTGAAGTCAACTTTAAAATTGAGGCGCCGTATTTGCAAACAGTTAAAGCGGGAGGTACTCTACTAGAGCAATCGGGGAAATGTTTTACTGGCGTAGTGAAAACAGGTGCTCCTGGACAGCTTATGGTTTATGGTAATAGAGCTGGCCCGTATGACATGATGCATGGACTACTGTGTTTTGCAGTTGTTTAAATTCAATGCATGATGTGTATAGACAGAATACCATTTTCACAAAATAAGTGACCTATCTGTGATATATCATACATATTTTGATAATGACTGTATGATAATGAAAACTGCATTGATATATATACAAACCTATATATTAATGAAGTTTACATTTCTCAATATTTTAGCATATCATTTTTTATTTAAATAACAAAGAAGACACTGTTTGTTGACTATTTAACATAATTGATAACCTGATTTTATTTATCGCTTTGTTTCATTCTATTCAAAAATAAAGATATCATTTGATCATTTCTTGAATTTGGTTGTATTTGTTTGATAATCATATTTTTGTCATTTTGAAATAGTTTTTCTGTTAATAATGTTGTAATTTCCAATTAAGTCAATATACATCCTTTTATAATAATTACAATGCAATTCTGTGTTAACACTGAAATCTCCATATCACCCCGTCCTGTTATAAAATCTCAATTATGCTCCATTTCCTATGGCCAAACCAACGAGTATTGCTGACAACGTGAAGTTTTCTGCACTTTTATTTAAATTCATGTATCGAACAATTATGTGAAATTGAGCATAAATATCCTATTTCAATAAAATGATTTATTATGTATCAATAAATAGAGTTTAAAAAGTTTTTCATCCAGTACTGCCTTGAAAAAATCAAGAATTGGATAGTCAATGGACAGGGTTTGAAAGAAATTTTTGCAAATTATTTTATTAACATTTTCTTATGCAAGAAATAACAATAAACGCAAAGTTGAATTGAAACTTGTTTTGAATGACTCTTTACCTACATTATTTAAGGAGTTCCAGTGCTGATGTACAAAGTTAAACCTCATACAGTGGTCTCACATTTAGATATCGAGTATTAGCGACTCGATACAAATTATCTAAAAACTGAGACTGATCTTAGGCAACTTTTAGCCATAAAATGGTGCACATTATAAAATCGCAAACTGACATTGTCTTATGCGAACTTTAAGCGAAAAATATTAGTAAGTCACCATTTTACAGTGTACAAGGTCAAATCTGTTCAGTTTAGGGTTACTTTTACCAGTATATAACTAATATAAACCTGATAGGCCGATTATTTTATATTTCACGTATTCTGTAATATCTTCTGCAATATAATTTTGTGTCATTTAGATAAAATATGTAGTTTTTTACTTTCATTTCCAGTTAATACACATGCGTTGACTTTGTCAATCCTTTCAAACTAAGCAGACGACATCGCTTGTCAGTGGGTTTGAAAACAATCTTATAATATTTTATCGCCTATGTTATTTGGTTTTTAAAAGTGGCCATTTATGCAATTATATTAAATAAAAAACTAGGTCACTTATGTTTAAGAATTAATATTTTATACAAATATATTTCTAGCTAGCCTCTCTGGTTAAGTCATTACAATCAAATACCTTAGTTTGAAAATGCTGACACATATCTTAAAATAGTTTCATCGATTTCCGTTCAAAACTGCAGATCAGAACAATACAATCACAATTGTGCATGTACAAATATCCACATTTTTCATGTTGAAATAGAGGTCAAGTGTAAATCGATGTAAAACCATTACAAATTATAGAACAACTGTCTAATGCTTCACGAGAAAACTAATATACTCATGCTGATCTTTTCAAATCATGCACTTGTCAACAAATGGATGAATTCGTGGAAACTCAGTATCTTGTTTGCTTAACGTAGACACCAGGTCTTGTTTATCAGCATATTAATTTACTTTGTACAAATGAATCTTTGTCAAAACTTAAAGCTTTTGTATGAAGAAAACAACCTAACACGAGTCCTTAAATCCATATTTAGTTTTTGTGAACTACACTACGGCTGCTTAAGCATCAAACTTAAAATGCACGTTTCATTTTCCTAGTTTTATACGAAACTGTTAATGATTTTCCAAATACAAATGTATGATGTAAAAAATGTTCATTGTTTCACTACTTTGCAATGTTTGCATATCGGATGGAGGATCGATAAGTGTTTTCAAATAATCCATGTCGAGAGGCACAGCTATGCTTTCTTTAGTTATCAGTTCTAGACGATAGGCGTCCAGCACGGCACAAAAATATACGTACATATAAATTGTATAACTAAAATGATAGATTATTTAAACAATTTTAATTTATGGCCAATTTCTTTATCATTAAGTATTTTATTTCAACGATTTATAAATGCATGCATTGAAAAAGTTTTGCACTTTTGATTGACATCGACATCTTTTCCGAAAAAAAATGAAACAAGATATGTCTTTAAAAAGACAAACGGCGTAGAGTTAGATGAAATTTCGCTAAAAACTTGTTCAAAACATCCACGGTATTATGTGAATAACAAAAAATCTGCATTAAATTTTATTTATTAGAGTGTGCATGTTCAATTAAGGCATTTCAAATAACATGTGTTTTAAAAAGCAATTAAAACATGTTCATTTATGACCGCATTGCGGTCTAGTTTGTTAAGAAATGAATTTATATTATTTTTTCTTCAAATTTCAAATTTGAATAACTTAATAAATAAAACCGGTTGAGTATACTAATAAAAATGGCCGGTTAACATCGATTCACGCCTGAACATCAAATCCGTACCTGAAATAATGAAATGATTAGACAGCATGAAATCCTCTCACACTTCAAACTACTGATCAACTTTGGAAAGAAGTTACCTTTCATCGCTACTGAAGTGATAATACGCAATTATATTTTCCTTCTGCTCTCCGATATCTCCCGAGAAACTTGTTTACACGTTTTAGTTTCTTAGTATTTATTTAACACACATCGCATGTGCAACTAAATACAATTGTGAGTTTACAAACAACCGTTGTTGGCAAATCTATTAATTTGATGTTTTACTAAGAATCAAGTCAAATTTGTCACCGAAATCGTTTGTTTTGGAAGATATATCTCACACTTGTAGCAGCCTTAAGTCAACACCAGACTCCCAACACAAACGTTAAATTAATACCATGTTTCAATGGTACGATATTGCTGTTTGTCGTTGATATGGTCACTATACTTCGTGTGGTAGCAGGAAAAGTAAAACAAACAGTACCCACCAAAAGTTTGGAGACAAAGGAAATGAAATAAGATTCTCTAATTTTAGAGATTGTTTCGGCGGAACTATATTTTTTAATGTATTTAATATGGTTGATGATAAAATGAAAACAAATTTTGTGAATGCAGCACATTTATAAGATTTAGCATCTGGTATCCCGAGTCTCTAAAACCAAGTTCAGTGTAGTTCTTTTTATGACATGGATTTGAAGCTACTTCAACTACAAATAATACAACAACAACAATAAAATTAAGCAAAATATAAAAAGCATTTCAAAATGAATGATGATCAAATATTTCATAAATCCTATGTAGAAGGCTTACAAAGTGAAACTGTCTCCAAACTTTTGGTGGGTACTGTATATCATATTCATTGTCCATTACTTAATTTTAATAAATGCATGAATATTGTAAATAGCACGTTTGTTGTTTTATGTTTTATTCCAATAAATCATCTAGCAAAACAAGTTGTCATTTGTTTATCCGGTAAGGATGGTTTTGAATTTGCAGGCTTTTCTACGTTGGAACTATTGGTGCACTTGATGAGAGATGTAGCACAATAACAAAGCAACCAACTGCTCCTTAGCAGGTGCTTCCTGTAACTTAATTAAAAAGTCATTAACTTCCAATATTACTGAAACGGTTCATGATGCTTTAAAGTTAGAGTTCATTTTCAAGCATTAGTATTCAACTGAGATTGTTTCAATCTCTTCCTGACTTGTTTGGTTCATTCAGGCAAATATAAATGTTCATCTACCTGGTTAGTCCAGTCAATATCACGTCCGACAACGAAGGGATTGGGTTCGATTTCCCGGCGGGTCATACATACCTTCGTGAAGTATGTCATGAAGTGTTTTCTAAAGCAATTCTTCTATCATTCTCTGTATCAGGTAGAACAGCTATCAACCACTAATGATGATATTTCTCAAACCCTGATTAAAAGTTAAGATCATGATATCTAGGCATGTCAAAGTAATCAAGAAGACTGAAAAAAGGAAATGTGGCGACAATCACCAAACATGTATATTTTATGACATTACGCTGAGTTCAAATCAGTGAGGAGTCTGCAGTGTGTATACGCAGTATCACCAATGCACCAATAAAAGAAACAAGAATAGCATCTTTATCAATTATTACTTTAATTGGAATTTACTCTGCATCATTTATGAGGTTTACCAGTACAAGGTTGTCCGTCAACAAGGAGCTGGCCAGAGCTCCCACTATTGAGGAAAAAATGATGTTGAATTTCCAAATTTCATTGAAGTGTTAACTCGCCAATGCTAGGAATCGAACCCAGTTCCAAGGTATTTGATATCCTGAGTTCAACCACGGTGTCCCGGCCTAGCTTATTGTCTCTGTCACCGATTCATAATTGCAATAATGAAATCACTTATACATTCAGGTAACAGCCACAATGATCTGAATATGTAACAGGCATCAAAACCAAGTACCTGAAAATAAAACAAGTGTAGTGAACATCATACTTTTATACTTTGTGTTTGTTTTATTTGATAATCACTCAATTTCTGTAAACAAATATCCTGTAAAATATTAATAAATTATAGGTCATCTAAAGGTTAACCGTATTGCATAGTTGCTAAATCAAAACTTAGCGAGTCAGTGGGCAGTAGTTTTTTGATCGGGTTTCAATCAAATGGATAAATATGAATTTGAAATCTAGTTGAAGCGAATGTTTTTAACTTTACAGTAAAACAAGGTCTGCGTGTTTTACCGTTGCTTTACCTGGTATATTTTAAGAAAAAATCTACCCTAAGGATAACAACAATAGTACTGTGTATAATCAGTTATTTGTTTTGTCGCCCCTGAAGCAGGTAAACTAGAACAGTTCTCGCTCAGGGACGTTTAACTGATATAGTATAGTGTCAATATGTGGCATAGTATATATAGTATGTGGCATGTGGCGTGGTAGCATAGTCAATATGAGGTTTATGTATAGGCCTACATACACACACACACACGCATGCATGCACGCACGCACGCAAACACCTACGCGCGTACGAACAAACCTACGAACTGTACCCACCAAAAGTTTGGAGACAAACAAATTTACTACAATTCTTGAATTTTGATGATAATTTTATAGAATTATTAGTTTTATTTTATTTAAGTATGGATGTGATAAAATGAAAACAAATATCTTTAATGCAGCACATCTATAATATTCAGCATCTGACACCCTAAAGCCTGAAAAACAATGTTTATTGTGATTATTTTCAATAATGTATTAAGTATAAATAAACGCAAATGAAATGTTGCAAGTAAACTTCAACAGGGCTAATAAATAACAAGCTTGAATTTTAAATAATAGCATAGCAACTGTTAGCCAAGGCTATATAACTTAGTTTAACTATTACCTTGTGAGTGTTAAAAAACAATTGCAAGAATCTGTAGTAATAAATAAGAAAATCAACTTAATATTGTTGTTTTTTTCTCAACTGTCAAAACATATATAATTTCACGGTGACTTCGTGCTCTTTGTCTAACACTCGAGATATTGAGATAGTGTGTATTTAATCACCGTGAAATTATTTAAACCTTGACAGTTTAGAAAAAAAACGAACAATACTTCAGTATACAATATGTTGATGATCAATTGAGATCAATTGGCTAGGATTCATTTAAAGCACTTCGTGATATTGTAATAGTGTATTAACTAAGGGACACAACTACAACAATTACACACAACAAAAAAACTTAATTGTCTCCCTTTCAATGATTACTTATAACATTTTACCTTGAAAGTAGAAATAACTTTTAAAAAAATGACCCAGTCTGTTACTACCTTCTAAATTTAAAAGTAACCCCCATTCAATCTAGCGTATAAATACTTTTTTTGTTCTCCTCTATATCAGAAAGGTCTGTAAGTTTTAATAAAACAAAATTTAAATCTTTTGCCAATTTATTTTCCAACATAGCATTTACTTTATGTAAAAGGGGTTTTGTTTTCTTGAAGAAAGGATGTTTTAAATAATTATAAGGGTAATCTTATGTCTTTAGGTAAGTGGAGTAAAGGGGATGAAATATTTTCATCAGATAGTTGTCTATATAGTTGTGGAGGTTATTGGAATGGCAAATGTTTCCTCTGTATATTTTGTATAAAAACTTGCATATAGGAGCATTAGAAATACTTGCAATATTAATATGCTTAAGAATATAAGGTGAATATTTGGTACACAAAAAATAGTAATTTTATGTGACAATTTATCAGTTTGTATAGCACTAAATTCAGGAAGAGCCAAGTATCATTTTTTACAAAGATGTTTAAAAGAAGTATGTTTTTGGCTGCTAAGTTTGAATTTGAAATTAAAGCTGAAAATTTATCATCAGAAGAACATAGAATAGCTGATCATTTGTCAGGATGGCATAAAGATAAAGTTTATCAAAGAAAATTTGAAAAATTAACTAAACATGTCAATGTTAGGCCATAGAAAAAAATATTTTAGATTCTCATCCGAATTTCAGGAAAAAAAGGGGCGGGTGGACACTTTTTATTTTTTATTTTCGAAATACTTAAGAATAGAAGTAAAAACTATCTTTAAATTTTGAGGAAATGGCATTTATAGTTAAAAATGTGTTATTTTTATAAATCTGCTTTAAATTTGAAATGATTTGTTATTATTTTATTGTTATTAAAAGTTAAACCATGTTGAATTTATATTCTTAGTTGCTTTCTTGGTTGATCTAGAAATAAAGTTAAAAGTATACATATAGAGTTGTTAGCTATTGATAGCTGAATAATACAAATTGAATTTTTACGCAGGTCATATTACCATTTTGGGTTCTGGCGTGCATAAACAAAGAGCGTGACAAATCAACAGTCGTTTCACATGTCTGTTGAAAGCCAAATGTCATAGATATAATCAGATAATACAGCACCTTTTGATCCCCACTATCAGCATGTTTTGTGCTCTTTGATTTGTACAATACATAAGCATTAAAAGAAAAAAGGTTAAAATTGATGTTCTAGAAAAAGAACCAATGCCAATGAATGACATAAACATAACAGACATTATTATTAATATTGTTAACAATTCAGACTTAACATGACTTTTTGGTAAAATTAACTAATGTACTTGTATTCTTATAAAGCAGTGTACATTATTAATGATGAAAAAAATGTACACGTCAAAATGCAATTGTAACGTATTTTCGCGACCCTACGAAAATTATTAAGACTCTCAGTGAAACAACGTTGATCGACGTAGGTTCTGTACGTCATCAAACACTGAATCTTGTTGTCCTATTCATTTGATTATTGTGTTGTAAACGAACAATCAGATCTGTATAGCTCTATTTAAAACGCTAGAACTAGCAAATACGAATTTCGCTGATTGAATTTTGACGCGACGATAGCGCATCTGTTTTAATAAATATGCGACATTCGGCTCTTGAGCGGCAATGACGCAGGGGCACGTCCTTGGCAGAATCATAAAAAAACCAAATAAATACTTGTTGATAATACGATCAAGGGTTAAAAACTCCAAATAATAAGGCCTATCAGACTAAATGTTATTACAGTTAAAACTGTGAAATTTTCACAATTATTTAGAATAAATTTGTGATAATTATCCTACTTACCAGCTAATTTTTTAATTACCCTTTGCAAACTTGATGTGTAAGAATGTTAGCTTCGTTAAAAATAGAAAGTGCAATGTGACCTTGTTATTTTTAGAAAACGTGTTTATAATATCATCAATTTTGACCTTTCTTTGTTTAAAAGAATAGATCTTAAGATATTCATTTTCATCAAATTATTCGAATCTGCTTCCGAACTTTTTGTAAATATTATTTTACAAGTTGTATACATGTTCTATGCACGTACAAAAAGTCGAAATTTGCTGTCAATTGATTTTTTAGCAAAAAAACGATCACTATTACGGAGATTGTACGGCCAATACGGGCGTTAAACCCGATCCCGATATGGGTTTAATTGATCAAGGTGTATTACGTAATTCATAATTATTGGATCATAAAAGTGTCACTTCGTTGATTGTATACGCAAACACCTAGTGTTAATGATAGCTAATTATCGATTTTAGAGCCTGACACAAGACTTGAGATGATAAATTATGAGACGACGTACATCCGGCTTTTGATTTGGCGAAAATACGATTTTTAACGATTTTCGCCAACTTAGATTTATTTGAGCCAAATTTTATAAATTTTTCGCCATTGGCTCAAATGCAGGTGCGTATCTACCATAACGCACTTTAAGCACGTGCGTAACCTCAATTCCAGCAATCGAAAATCTAAATGTGCCAAAGACACTAAGAAATAGGATGCCTAACACAGGTTAAGAATTATTTGACTTGACTGTGATAACGTTACTCCAATAGAAGTCTTATGAAACGACTCATATTGAGCAGTACACAAATTAATTTCTATGTATGTTTGTCCACTTAGAAACTTCTTTCAAAACAGAAAGATTGAAAACGGAAAACCGCATTGGTTAAGCAATGGCAATTGGTAATTGACTTACACTCAGTAAAAGGTCTGCCTTTGTTTACAATTGGTCAAATATATTAACATGGCTTCTGCCATAAGTAAGATGTACTCCAGTACACAGGTGACTGACTCAAATTTTCCTTATTATAGTATATACTATAATAAGGAAAATTTGAGTCAGTCACCTGTGCTCCAGTATTAACATGTTTAATATGTCAATAACATCAAGGTCTACATAATATTGAATGCATATACATGTACTTCCAAAGAATAAGAATCTAAAATAGCCTTTTGACTGTTTCAACAGTATGCACTTATTCCATATTAGATTTATTTAATCAGCAGTGTTTTATTAAGTTTTTTTAAATAGACCAGATTTCCAATAACATTAAACAAACATAATGTTCACGTCTTTAAGGGATTGCTGGCGTAACGGTCGATCATTACCAAAACCAATACATGAATATTTACATTATAATATGATTAGAAATGATAAATGACAAATGATAAATTTAGCAAACAAGTCCTCGATATTTACCAAAGTGATTTAGACATGTAATTTTATAAAGTAAACATTTAAATCGTAGGGCCCTCGAATTACACTCAACACAAGTTTTTACTATCTGAAACGAAGTATATCGTCGTGGTCACTTGAAAATGCCGGAACTTCAAAATTTCGATTTTTCGTTTTTTTGTAATATCCAAAACTACATGTCTTTCCGTGTCGTTCTGTCATACTTTCATAATTATTTGCAAGTTAGAAGTATGATTATTTCAAATTATTAAAAATACCGGAGGTTCATTGTATAGCTTTTGAGATTTGTTTACCGCCGGCCTGAAGGCCGGTGGTATATTGGAGTCGTCAGAATCTGATGACCACGGCAGGAGCAGTTCATGATCTCTTTTTCCTCCTTTTTAATTTACAAATGGTGACAGTGAGAAATTGTATTAATTTTAGTTTTATAGTAATGTAATAAACTTTCGTGCTTTTTGGGAGGCATTTTTAAGAGCATTTTATCCTTAATTTATATCTTAAGACATTGTAAAATATCTGCTCTCCTAAATTGAGGTTCAGGCTAAAAAAACACGTACCGTACTTATTTAACGCACGTCTCCGTGAACAGATTTGCTACAGACTCGTAGTAAATAAGCAAGTGCGAGAGCTGAGAATTTTAGATCGGGTTAATTGTATACAAAGCGCTAAATGCATGATATAAAGTTATCAATTATTTGTACTTGTCTGTAGTAAGTTACTGACAGATACTGTAGACATCTCTGCATGCTGAACTTTTCGGCTGTTACTGTGTAATTACTGTCTAACTTACTCATGGAAGCCGCCATTAAGTCGAAATATGTTTGACAATACAGCTGGAAGTATTTTTGCCGCATATATCTTTGTCTACCTTTTTGACGTATATACACATAATGGTACCACTATCCGGCGGTATTTAATAATTTGCATTAATATTTTCTTGTAAAATGCTGTAACTACAATACTTGCAACTCCGGTATTTATGTATAATAAAATCAATTTCAGTCAAACACGAGTTTGAGCAGTTCCTGTATTTTATATTACAGTGTTATACGGTTTGAGCCTAGTTGAGTTTTCATATTCATTGGTATAATAATTAATTTGATGCGCGTTTTTATTTTAAACTTGTTTATTTTAAGTTAAACATTTAAATAGAAATAAGCAATGGTCATTTGGCGGAAGAAGCAACACAAATTGAGGGTGGAACCGAGCATTTCTAAATATCAATAGCTATTCCATTCATATTAGTTTTTTTCCATTTGTGACTAAGGTTTTCCATCTCAATGGCAAAGGGCATTAAAAACGGGTTCAAGTCTCTTCATTTCTGAGATATCAGCAGGTGGGTTGGTTTTTTCCCCGGGTGCTGCTTTGTAAGAACCTAGGGTAAGGTAGACCTATCCTTCCTATTCGTTTCCATACTGCCTAAAATGTGTTAAGCACGATTGGTGCGTAACCTCAAAAATGGCCTAGATACGCGCCTGCTCAAATGGCGATCGGCAGCGCGAGCCCTGCCTTCAGTGAGTTTACAAACAATGAACATTTTCGTTTTATTTTGCCGTCCGTATGTTTTACGTCATATCCGGGATGGTCTAAAATCTGTTCTGTCCGGAACAAAATATGTTCCGATTTTTTTACCAATAAATTTTTTGGGGGCGGGTTGTTTTGGACACGGGCGGGCGGGGATGAGAATCTAAAATGTTTTTTTCTATTGCCTTACTAAATATTTGATAAATGATGATCATTTTATATTTAAAAATCCTTGGTAAGAGGAAAATATATATTTATAGGAAATTGGACTTCATTTTTCAGAATTACATCTGAGAGATTTGAAGAATGACCTTAAAGAAACAAACAAGCTAGCTTATGCGGAAGGCACTAGAAAAAACTTAAAAACCCAAGAGAATCTTTTTTATTTTGTTTATATCTATTTTAGACAGTTGGCTGTTCCAGTTAGTACTGAAACCTTCATTTTTATCAAGAAGTTTTAAATCAGTGGAATCAACTGGAAAATATATTAGTGGAGTTAAAAATTTGCATTATTTGTTAGGTTATCATACAGATGATATTAATTTATTCATTTTAAACCTTTTTTAAAGGGTATTGCTAAGCAAAAGTAACATTGCGTAAAACGAGCAGAACCAATAACTCAAAAAGTTTTACTTAAATTAAGACCCGTTTTAAATCTTGACTCAACAAATGATTCTGCAATTTTGTGTTGTTTATTTTTATTTAACCTTTTTTAGCTAGGAAATCTAATTTAGTGCCAACCTCAAAGTTTGATTTATGGAACCCTTAATTTTTGTTAAGTACTGATGTTAGTTTAAACATTGATCTTTATTAGTACACTTAATATGGACAAAAACTTTACAATGTGGTGGAAAAGTATTAGTTATACCATTAAAAGAAATCCCTTCCTGTTCAATCCACCGGAATACTATTTAAAACGTCTAGAATGAGGTATATATATGGGTGGAAAACAGAATTGTAGCCTCTCGGTGTCTAACCCTTTAGGCCACACCATAATAAACATGCGTTCAACAGATAATTTAATATAAATATCTCTAGAGAAATTAACGGCCATAAGACGTATAGATATATTAGGAAAAACACTTTACATCTATTATCATTCTTGCATAGTCTGACAAGTTTTACCTGATGCTGTACTATGTCTTTATAACTCCTTTGATGAAAGTTTAGCCGCCCGGGTAGCTCAGTTGGTAGCACGCAAGTCTACTGATCGAGGGATCGTGGGTTCGATTACCTGGCGGGGCATACTTTCGTGGAACTTGGCCATTCTCCCTCCTACCAATGATTCTAAATTATGTAAGGCAGTTGCCAGTCACTGACAAAGGTATGCGCTTAGTAGTTGGTTAACAGCTAAATCCAGAGATTTAGCCTATTCAGGAGGAGTGAGTAGGTTGACTGACTGCCTTTATATGACCTATACAATGTGTTGCTACGGCGTTAAACCTAACAAAAACAAAACAAACTTGATGAAATTTGGATAGTTCTTCGCCTGAACAATTACATTAAAGTATTAACAAAAAAAATATCGACTTTGGCGTATAAGCACAACAAAATGAAGGGTAATCCGAGTACTTGGTCCTATATATACTCATTTGAAGAGCATGTAATGGGAAATGACTGACTAATCTAACTAATTGCCATACTTACTTTATACATTTCAGATGACGTTGTGAATGGATGTAATATAAAAAAATGTAAGGAATATGGAAGACCCAGAAACAAAGAAAATTATGATAAAGTGATGAGACATAGTAGACCTTTAGGACCGTGTTACTCTGATTGTCGCCGCGTTGTCAAGGAAGTGACGTCATTACCTTGTTACCATGGAGACATGTGGATATGGCAACGTGACGAAATGGCTGGAACCCACCTTAACCATACGCTATTTACCGATTGGTACCGATTCTACGCTGCTATGGACTCGTGTCTCTTAGACGAGAATTTTATAAAATCGGTGATCGCTGAAAATTATGACCAGGATTCAGGCAATCATGGATCCAGGGTCCATTCTGATGTACTCATACTGTTTTACTTGTTTATACTCACTGTTGTGTTGTTTCGCTTTTAAGTGAAACATAATGTAAATAATAACATACAGATGTCTATATTTTATTGTCGAATAAAACATCGGGGCTAGGATTTATAAGTCAAACTTGAATCACGAGTGCTTTCTTTACTTAGTGCGGAAATCAAAACGCGTAAATACGGTAAGTTTTATTCTACAACGAAATATAGAATATCTAGAATATGTTATTTTTGATCCTAGCAAAGAAAATAAACAATGTGCCCATTCCCTTTTATGAACAATGATTAACGTAAATTAACACAGCCGTGCATTTGTTCAATGTTAACTCATAGATGACATCACGTCGTGTTAAAAATATATAGTCAGAGAATGTTGCTAGCATTATTTTAAAATGCACATTTTTATAAATTACTTGTAGAAGCTTTTGGCTTGATATATTTTAGAAAAGAGCGTGACAGCTTATAATTAAATTCTAAGCAGTTCTCAATCCAGAGTGTTCCAGTGCTATGAAGATTGGAGTCAGGCCAGTTTATTTAATGTCCCATTGGGCGCTACTCAAACTGGTTTGATTCAATTCTGATGTATTTAAACAATCTGGATACACTCTCTTTTAATCGCAGTCAGGGTATTGTGTTCTGACCGTCTTTGAATAAATTCATCAATATATTAACATCAAGAAATAAAAAGTAATTGTATAAACTCGCTTCATTTTAAAGGAGTCGTTTTGTTAAAAATGACTTTACTCTGTGACTAGTAGTGTTTAGTGCGACAATATTGACCTGAGCTAAAACTACCTTATTACAATAATTACACGTTTCACTTACAATAAATCGTGAGTTTCCGTATGTGTGTATACGGTAATACACGTGTTTATAACAACCTATAAGATTACAAATCAATTTTGTAAACACAGCATGTTATTGTGCTTTTAATTTTGGATGCATCTGTTTATGAGGAAAACGCAGGTCTGCAATGTTGTGACACAGTTTTAAGGTATTTTTTCTTATAAATACAAACTTAATTGTCTAGTACAAGTACTTTACCGAAAGCTTCCGATAGAGTGCGATTTACAAACGAAGACATTAATAGACAGTAAATACTGAGTTTAACATATTCTTGCATAAAGGCCATGCTCAGGTTAATATTGTCGGACTATACTACATGTATATTATATTGTAATGATTCGTATTGTTTTTGTATTGTATTGTATTTACTTGTATACATGTTTTGCGCTGCATATGGAAATTATTTTGTTGCAAAAATGCGACTGCCTGACAATACATAGTGGTTTTCAGAAGCAAAGGTATTGAAAGAATTCACCTAAAATCCTGAAATTTTGCAAGCGAATACTAACTTCGAACTAGTACAGCTTCATCTGGGGTTAATACGAATTTTCAAGATACCCGCTATATATTATGCATTGTTTTTTTCTTTGCAATTTTGTCAAATCATTGATCTGTTGACATGGCGTTATTGAAAATACTGTAAATAAAGGAACATTAAGTATTTGCGTTTTAGGATATTGTAAAGATTTGGTATCAGGACCTTTTACCATATTCCTAAGTATTATGTATTACACCCGCACTCCACCCGAGGAATATATGGGACTTAATTTTGACATAGTTTGAATTACCGATACGTCAATCAGCTCTACCCCATTAATATATTTTGCTTCTTTGACACTTTCTTCTATCAGTTGGGTATTTATAGGTTTGAAAAATATAAAGTTTTTTCTCTTTTAAGGGTGTATTTGACAATTCTCGTTACTTTGAAATTAGCCGGTGTTTGATTGAGAATGTCTGCTTCAAAATTGCTCGACCAGCATGATAAGGATTAATAATTAATAATCATGAATATTGATATCCTTTTCGCAAAAATGTATTCAAAAAATGTATTAAAGATGTATTAATCGAGTGTTTAATACGTAATAAACGCAACGGTATCGGCACCATATTTTCTCTGCATTTTCTTCTTCATTTTAAGTGTATTAATGCACCCATGTGTATTTTGAACTGCAAGTTTAGTACCTTTTGATAGTGTATTTTTGTATTCATTTTGTCTTTCTGCGTTTAAGGGAATTAGTATGGCTAAATATACTTATTTAGAAAAATAATACTCGAAAAATGTTGAAAAATACACTTGATCGCATAAAACTGGCAACCTAATAAGCAAAATAATAAGGTTAAAAAATAAATTCGCATTTCATACACTTTTTGCTCACCCATTCTTTTTAGTAATACTAATAGTGTAATGAATTGTTTAAGAATCATGTTTGCAGATTTACCAATGGTCGTTATTGAAAGCGTGCTTTATCTGATTTTATGACCGCTTATGTGATTGTTGAATTTTATGACCCCTGGTGTGATTGTATAATACATGCATATTACGTACGCAGTGGGTACACTTTTATGATAGAAAAGAACAGAACAGAACAGAACAAAATTTATTATAAAAAGTATAAACACATGGTGATACGGTTACCGTCCTGTATCATTCTTTCCACTCTATTATCAAAGCGCTGAAAGCACTGAAGCAAGACTATAGTAATCACACGATACGATACGTATCTATCGGAAAGGAGACGATGTGATTATTTACGATACGATACATGTAGTTATTGTAAAAATACTGTGGAAAAGCATTCACAATAATTACATTCATTAATTTATATTCACCTTGAAAATAGTTACTTAATATAGTAGTAACTTATTATAGCTTAGTAGTGACTTAGTCTTGCTAAGTAGTGTCTTAGTAGTGACTTAGTATAGCTTAGTGATGTCTCAGTAGTAACTTATTATAGCTTAGTAGTGACTTATTATAGCTTAGTAGTGACTCAGTATAGCTTAGTAGTGTCGTAGTAGTGACCTAATATAGCTTAGTAGTGACGTAGTATAGCTTAGTGATGTCTCAGTAGTTACTTAATATAGCTTAGTAGTGACTTATTATAGCTTAGTAGTGACTCTGTATAGCTTATTAGTGTCTTAGTAGTGACCTAATATAGCTTAGTAGTGACGTAGTTTAGCTTAGTAGTGTCTTAGTAGTGACTTATTATAGCTTAGTAGTAACTTAATATAGCTTAGTAGTGACTTAGTGGTGACTTAATATAGCTTAGTAGTGTCTTAGTAGTGACTTAATATAGCTTAGTAGTAACTTAATACAGCTTAGTGATGTCTTAGTAGTAACTTAATATAGCTTAGTGATGTCTTAGTAGTTACTTAATATAGCTTAGTAGTGACTTATTATAGCTTAGTAGTGACTCGGTATAGCTTATTAGTGTCTTAGTAGTGACCTAATATAGCTTAGTAGTGACGTAGTTTAGCTTAGTAGTGTCTTAGTAGTGACCTAATATAGCTTAGTAGTGACGTAGTTTAGCTTAGTAGTGTCTTAGTAGTGACTTATTATAGCTTAGTAGTAACTTAATATAGCTTAGTAGTGACTTAGTGGTGACTTAGTATAGCTTAGTAGTGTCTTAGTAGTGACTTTATATAGCTTAGTAGTGACTTAATATAGCTTAGTAGTAACTTAATACAGCTTAGTGATGTCTTAGTAGTAACTTAATATAGCTTAGTAGTGACTTATTATAGCTTAGTATTGTCTTAGTATAACTTAGTAGTGACTTAGTCTTTCTTGATAGTGTCTTAGTAGTGACTTAATATAAGTTAGTTTTGTCTTAGTAGTGACTTAGTATAGCTTAGTAGTGTCTCAGTAGTGACTGAATATATCTTAGTAGTGTCTTAGTAGTGGCTGAATATACCTTAGTAGTGTCTTAGTCGTAATAAGATTCCTTTTGAATTTCTAAGAACATTTTAATCAACAAAATATACTTAATTCGTGTCTTAGTAGTGAAAAATGAGATTTAATCTGTTCGTCTATTTATTTAACTATTATTAAATATCGTTTTAGCTGTTGATTTATTTTCAAAACCAACTTAGAATTTCGTATTTTGTTTCAAATCAACATTTAATAACATGTTATACAATTAAAACGACTAAAATACTGTCTTAGTAGTGCTTAGTAGTGTCACAGTGGTGTTAGTGGTGTCTTAGTAGTGAACATTAAATTTCATCTTTTGGTCTATATTCTTTTATTTCTTATTGAAATATCTCCTGTAAACTTGTTGTTTTTTTACAAAATCTAACATTAAGATTCCCTAGAAACTTTTAACAGCATTTTAATCAAGATAATATACTTAATTCGTGTCTTAGTAGTGAAATATGAGATTTCATATTTTCGTCTATTCATTTAACTTTTACTATATATCCTTTTTAGCAGTTGATTTTTTCCAAAACCATATCAGAATTTCGTATTTAGTTTTTATATTAAAATTTGATAACATTTTATACAATTTAAACGACTAAAATCCTGTCTCAGTAGTGCGGAGTAGTGTCTTAGTGGTGTTTGTAATGTCTTAGTAGTGAACATTAAATTTCATCTTTTGGTCTATAATTCTATTTTCTAATTAAATATCTCCTATAAAATAGTCGTTTTTAACAAAATCTAACAGATGTTTAATTTTTTGACAATATTTTGTTCAAGATAAAGTACTTATTTATTTCATTCGAGTTTTAGAGGTGAAATGAGATTTCATTTTTTTTTCATCTATTCACTTAACTATTTGCGCTAAAATATCATTTTAAGTGGGTTTTTTTGCAAAACCATCTGAAAATGTCGTATTTAGTAGTTAAATCAATATATATTGACATTTTATACAATTAAAACACCTAAAATCCTGTCTTAGTAGTTCTTAGTAGTGTCTTAGTGGTGTTTGTAGTGTCTTAGTAGTGCTTAGTAGTGTTTTAGTGGTATTTAGTAGGACCGCAGATTCTCTATCTGTATTACTGGCCGTAAAACTCGTAGTTCAGACAATATACTTATTAAAAATATTGAATTAAGATTACATGAAATACTGAAATCTAAAAAAGTACACCTCTGCTGGATACCAAGTCATATTGGTACATATGGAAATGAAAAAGTAGACTTTTTAGCTAAAGAATCTTTAAACCTACAACCAGTAGATATTAAATTACCAAGCAGTGACTCTAAATGTTCAATCAATACGTTAATTAAGTCAAAATGGCAAACAATGTGGAATAATGCTATATCTAATTAAGAAATAACTTACAGTTGTCTATATTTTGTTGTCTAATAAAATATAGGCGCGAGTTGTGATGCGCGTATGATTAAATCACGAGTGCTTTAGCACGAGTGATTTAATAAGCGCATCAAACGAGTGCCTATATTTTATAAGACAACAAAATATAGACATATGTAAGTTATTTCGATTCTAACATTGTAAAATACATCCGTAAAACGATATATTTTTAGAACTATTTTTAACTGTCAGAAACGTCATGCAGTTGAAATCCACCCCAGTGCAAAGACCGAAAATAGCATTTATTTACACAATTCTCACAGATAGGTGTTTCTTATTCCGAACAAAAAATATTAAAATCTTAATTATAGAATAGAAACCAAATTGTAAAAGTCAACCCTAATAAATTCGGGCGCCATTTTCGGCTTTGCGCATTTAATGTAGGGAGTAAAATTTCAACAGCCGTTACGAGCTATATTTTGTTGAATAATAAAGCATAGATGACGTCACATTAAATAAAGAGTGTAAACGCACGTGCCTATGTTAGAATAAGCTACATGACATAAAGCCAACCCTTGATTCATCTTCGTCAATAATATTTGCTAATCGACGAGATCAAATAGTGATTTCGCGATGTAGAATCGGTCATACCAGATTAACACATTCATACCTTCTCAAAAGAGAAGAAGTGCCTAAATGTGGATTTGTGGTATCTAAAATCAGGAAGTTTTAAACGATCCCATAGTCCAGTACATTTTGTATTTTGACGTGGTAAGATTGCATACAGAATTATTACGTTCCGATCCAAGACAATATAAACGTGCTGAGAATAAAAGACAAAATACAAAGGTAAGTGACCTTGTATATGTTGTTAAATCATTAATTACAAATGATTAATTGTAATAGTTTTATTATGTTTAAAATATATATACATAGTAGTTTAAACAGGTTATGGTCTTGAAACAAGTGGTATACTGTAGTTTTGTTTTGTACCGCAGTCGAAGTTTTTTTTTTCATTTGCATCAACCAGAACCAAATCTAACCCTATTAATATCGTCTTACGACAACAAGAACGAAGAAATACACTTCTGTAATTACCAGCTGTTACAACCGAGATTCCGGACTTGCTACATTTAAAGCAGGGGCTAGCAAAATTCCGTTCTGCTAACCAGACTGTTTCAGGATTCAAATTGAGTTTAAAGGCTAAAGCTATGTTGGCTGGATGATATACGTATCAGAGTTATGTAATATCGAGCTTTTGAAGCAGTATGAATACTTTCTTTTTATCCTTCCTATCATTCAAATAATTATTATCTTTTTCGTTCATATTTTCCTGCTACCACACATTATGGTCAGACAGCCATAATGTACCATAAAAATGTCACATGGTATGAATTGAACATTTGTGTCCCAGGTCGATAGCGCAGTTAGTAGCGAGCCGGGATTTGGAATCTCGTGTCCTGAAGAGGGTACGGGTTCGAATCCCACCCGGGGAGGTTTTTTCCCATCCATGAAAATTTGAAAGCTATGTCTATTTTCCTCCATTGATAAGATATATGGAGAAGTTTTCGGACTTGTGGAAGGGTAGGCGAGTACTGGTTATAGACAAGGTCCAGGAAAGCTTTGTTAGGTGCGCTGGACGCCGTAAAATGCCCTACATTGCGTTGACACGGCGTTAAACCCAGTAAAAATTAAAAAAAGAACATTTGTGTCGGATGTCTGGTGTTGACTTCAGACTGAGACATACCTACAAAACAAATGATTGGTAATACTGTTTACGTGATTCTTAGTAAAACATCAAAGTAAATAGATTTGCCAAAAGGGGTTGTTTGTTTACTAACAAGAATACTTGGCTTCACATGCAATATGTGTTAAATTAATTATGTACCATGAACAACTACAATCTCGAATACCCGAGCTTTTTCAAACACATTTAGAAATCTTGTTGGGTTATTCAAGCAGGTTCTCTTAACTGTTTTCAACGTGTTTTTAGATTGGCTGATGGACTGGACAAGTTTGTTCTATTGTTGTCATACAAAGTTTCGCAACAATAAGATGCAACATGTATTGCAGTATGACATTGTCAACTATGTTTTGTGTTAACTCTAGTTAATCAATATTTTTTAACCTAAAATGAGATTTCATGGCTAGAATATCTACTATACATTTATAGACCTCTTTTAAATGCAGAAGTCGTTTAAGACAACTTTAAACAAAACTAAATGATACAAACTATGTCAAACGTTATCATTAACAAGTATTTTTTTTCAAGAGATATTTCGGCGCTTGCGAAAGATGTTGGATTCATCGAATAGCAAATTATTAGCTATGCATGCATCTATATATCTTTGGTACAGAATAATAACATGTAATATGGAAGAAAGGGGCTTTAAATCAAAATTGATTAAATAATCTACCATTTTATAATTATAATTTATATGTATGTGTATAGTGTACTGCGTTTTGACTCGGAACGTACCGACCGCCTATTATCTAAAACTGAATACTAAAGGAAGAAATGGTGTGTCTTCATGTGTATGTAGTGTAAAGTGTGTGGGGTCCTCTGTCCGATATGAACAAACCGCAAAAAGTGAAACAATGCATGTTTTTATCACACTGGAAAAAGCAATAAAGTTAAAAGTATCATATAAAATGAAGGACATGTAACGTAGGTTATGACTGTCTGAGACGCTTTATAATTTATAACAATTGCTATTTTTACTACGGAGCTCCTAAAGTGACTTTTGAAATCCATTTTTATTTTCACTATTTTCTCGTTTAAGCGTAATATACGTAATTTTACGAAATATTATTTCGCTTTTTACGAAATATTATTTCATTTTTACAAAATATTTTTTTCGTGAATACGAAACATAATTACCTTTAAACGAAAATTATTTCGTTTTCTTTTAAATAATATTTCGTAAAGACGAAATAACGATTTCGAAAAAAACAACAACGAAGTGGATATTTTGAAAAAAGCACCCCGAAATAATACTGTTTCATTCAAACGTAATAATTATTTCTTAAACGTAATATTATTTCGTAAAACGATATTATATTTCGTATGAAAACTAATAGTGTTACGTTTAAACGGAATAATTGTGAAAATATAAATATAAGAGTAATTTAAAAATGTCACTTTAGGGGCTCCGTAATTTAAAGTCTTATTAGGCAGTTTTTTTACAGAAGCTATAAGTTTTGACAAACATTCAATTGTACAAAAATAACTAAATATACTGATAGAAAAGACCCAGGGTTCTACGATAAGCAAATAAATTACTGAGTTTCCATGAATTCATCGATCAACAAGTGCATGACTTGTTTTTTAAAATATTGATAAATATATATACAAAAGTTAACCATGGGTATAATATTCCACTTGTGAAGAATTAGACCGCGGTCTTGTAATTCTTAATGGTTTTCATAGATTTACCCTTGACCTCCATTTTTAACATGAAAATGTAACCTGGATTTTTGTGCATGCTCATAATGAATGTACGCCAGGTATATTTATATACGGAGAAGTAGTCCGGTGGCAAGACGAGCGCTTATGAATCGAACAGTCCTGGGCCCAAATCTCACAAGCAAGAAATTCACCAGTATTTTTTTTACTTTACACGAATGTAACTAGGTACTGTTAAGATTGCCTGCTTGAATGTGATTTTGACGCACTGGTGCAATCGTACCATATCGTGAAGACTGCTGAACATAAATTTATATGGAAAGACGTTTTTAAATTAAATCTTTTTACATTTCTCAAGAATTTAGATATCAATATGGGTTGTGGAAGTTCTAAAGATGTTTCTGAACCTGTTAAAGTAAATAAGTCCATCAAAAATGAAAAAGAAACGAAACCGAAGAAAGAGAACAAAAAGGAAGAGAAACAATCAAAAGAAGACAAATACGTAAAAGTAGACGAACATGCAAGGAAGGTGAGCATATGTCATATTTTACAAAAAAACTACATGAGCAATAAATCATAGATAAAAAAATCAGTATATTGTTATACACAAAATCTTCGGAATGTTTCAAGTGGTTTGTCAATATTTAATATTGTACATGTAGCTCAATAAGTAAGTAAATTGTTTATCACAGTGACTAGTACATATTTACAATATAATGAGTACAAAATAGGGACCTTAGTCTTGCCTTGATAAAATCTGAAGCAATCCAATTGGTAAGTAGGTCCTTACAGCTGGAATCCTCGGATTTTATCATTGAAGTCCTATGTAAGGATAACATAATATTTCATCTAATATATTTCTTGTTTATGAAGATATTTACAGAAGTGATGAAATTTAAATAGTTCTTTAACTTAAAAAAATACTTAGTTTGAATTTCAAACAAATTAAATGATTTACAAAAAAGTTATTTAAGATTAATTTTGTCAAATTAACATTGAAAACTATAAGGGTAAAGTCCGAGTAATCCAACTAATTGGACCTACTTATTTGAAGAGTATACAAGGGGAAATAACTGACTAAAGTCCCTTATTGATAAATATAAAAAGTACCCGGCCCTACTTTTTAAATATATTGTCCAAGCGTGTACATGTTGGTTATATCGTAAATATATACATGTATGTTTTAGCAATAAAATGGTTTATATAATATATATGTCTAGATATCGAAGTAATACATTATTGGCACTTAAAACTTAAAAAACAATTCAAAGAACGACACTTTAAAACCGTTCTTAGCTACAGAACTGCAAACAAAGATATAGAAATGACATACAATGAACATATATTAAAGCTTTTAATTTTTTCTATGTTGCATAGTGTCAATTCATGTTTTTAACGTTGGAATGACTGACGTAACATTATCCGAACCTATGCACATCTTTAAAGGTTGCTCGAATGAATACTTATATGTATTGACCTACACGGTACACCTGTTCTGTAGAAGTATGTATAGTTTATAAATTTGAAATATCTCATTCATATCGATAATTGTATTTTAAAGTTCATTCAGTTTTGTATCCATCGTTTTCAAAATAATTAATGCAACAAATGAGAGTAGTCTTCACATAATTTCATCTGATGTTTAATCCCAGGCTTTAAGTGAATCTTCAACAACGTTTTCTTTTACAGGCTCCAAAAGCATTAACAAATTCATCGGATGATTTAGTTAATTATATGAGCAGTTTCACCAAAGACCCAGAGCTTCTGGTTCGAGGATTCTTTGTATGGATTTCAGAAAATATTCAGTTAGTGTGTACGTTAATATCGATTACAAATATCAAGTGTAAAAAGTTGCCATTCGGTATTTATTATGCTCCTGTCGTCTGACTTTTTATGGACTTTCTATTTATTATTTTATTTTATTGGAGTTAACGACGTATCAACACAATTTAGGTCATTTCACGGCGTCCAGCGCACCTAACTTAGCTTTCCTGGACCATTGTCTATAACCAGTACTCATCTACCCTTCCACAAGGCCGGAAACTTCTCCATATTATATAATCAATGGAGGAAAGTCGACATTATTGTCAAATTTTCATGGAAGGGTATAACCTCCCCGGGTGGGATTCGAACCCGCACCCCCTCGGGCACGAGTATCTAAATCCCGGCGCGCTACCAACTGCGCTATCGACCCGGGTTTTATGGACTTTCTGCGATTGGCATTCGTTTTTAAGAACCATTTCGTTATTAGCATTTAGAACGGTTGCCCATGTGTAATGTGCAAGTCCAACAAGGATCAGGATCCAAACAAATTAAATGTACTAATTTTACCACACTCTGCGATGTCACATAAACAGGGATTTCATATTTGAACGAGGCTCTATCAGGGTATCGGTCAAAGTTTACAATCGATAATTCCGGTGACTTGCATTAGCTCTAATGATCAAAACTAAGTCATTCCGAGTCGTCAATATACTGCAACATTTCATGCGGATTACTTGGTGATATCATAAAATTTGCTGTCTAAGAGAATGAGCGCCCTCAGTGTGATTATGTATCTAAAAATAAACTATTATGTATCTATTATCAGCGGTTGACAAAAAAGGTCAACAGTTTTACCACACACTCCTGTTAAAATGCACACTTGTATAAAAAATCTCACAAGAAGGCAATTTTAGTAGCATCAGTTTTATCAGTATTTGATTAAACATATACATGTATATTGCACTTAGTGCTATATGCCGCTACTTGTACTAAGTATTGGTATCTGTATTGGTACAAAAATAAAAGTATGTTTTTACATGTATTTGTTTTGAGCAATCAGCGCTACCGGTTTGTCTATAATGGTATCAAATTCTAATTTATTAGTATTTATTTTTTTAGATATGACGTAGATGGATATTTTGGCAGAGGAAAGAAAGCACTGTATGATTGTCAGGGTGTTATGAAGTGTGGTAAAGCTGTTTGTGAAGGCTTTGCTAATGTTATGGAGGAACTCTGCAGGTACATCATTTACTACAAGGCTATGTTTTGTGACCTTCCTTTGATTTTCAAAAATACTGTATGTATACATATATGCAAGGGATACAACTGAGTTTTGTAGACCACTTATGTAGATGTATCATAAGTGACACACAAAAAATAATACCATGCATCGTAGCATTCGAGTTTGCTGTATGTCTAACTCAAATTATTTCAGTATTATCCTTTTCAAACATTTGCTCTGGCAATTATACGGCGGTATAAAATGTTGGCTTTCAACTCCAGTGAAACAGTTTAAAAGCAACTGGATAATTGCAGAAATTTATCTTTATACTTTGTCTTTTGTAGAAAAGCAAATGTTCCTGTTAAGAAGATATCTGGATTTGCCAAAGGCGTCGGACACAGTGCCGACCAAGTGTTAACGGAAAACTCAAGCACGAACCATGCATGGAATGCAGTGCAACTTGCAGGGAAATGGTACCTTGTTGACAGTACCTGGGGATCTGGTCATCTAAACCAATCTAATGAGAATGTAAAAGAATTTAATGAATTCTATTTCCTTGCAAATCCAGATCAACTAATTACATCACATTTTCCATACATGAATAACAACATGGAGGAAAGTATGAAATGGCAACTACTTGGTAAGCCTGTCAGTCTGTCTGATTTTAGTCGAAGAGTTAAATACAAATCGTCAGCTTTTAAGATTGGTGCTCGAGCTGTAAGTCATCGTGATGGTCTGATTGAAATGAACAATGAGCTGAAGATGACATTCAAAAGTGATGGACCAGAGGAAATTGATTTTAGTGCAAGAATGATGCTACTTGATGGCAACTGGTTGAGAGAACAAAGGAATGCTACGTATGGATATCTAGAAAATGGAGTATTTACCCTGCTTGTACGACCACCAAAGCCGGGCACATACAATCTTGATATTTTTGGTCATCCTGCTTCGACGAAAATGCTAGAAAATATTCCACAGTTGATGTCCTACACCGTAAAATGTTCAGAAGTAAAAGAAACGGACTTTGAATTCCCAAGTACTTTTGCCACAGCTGGTACTGAAAAAGTTATACTACGAGAACCAATGTCAGGGAAACTTCGAGCGAACACTGAAGTCCTATTTAAAATTGAGGCGCCATATTTGCAAACAGTTGAAGCGGGAGATACTCTTCTGGAGCAATCAGGAAAATGTTTTACAGGCGTAGTGAAAACAGGTGCTCCTGGTCAGCTTACGGTTTATGGAAATAGAGCTGGTCCGTATGACAGGATGCATGGACTACTTTGTTTTAAAGTTGTTTAAATTCAAAACATAATGTGTATAGACTGTATACCATTTTCACAAAATAAGTGACCTATCTGTGATATATCATAAATATTTAATATAACGACTGTATGATAATGAAAACTGCATTGATATATATACAAACCTATATATTAATGAAGTTTAAATTTCTCAATATATTAACATATCAATTTTTATTTAAATAACAAACAAGACACTGTTTGTTGACTATTTCACATTTCCTATGGCAAAACCAACGAATATTGCTGACAAAGTCAAGTGTTCTGCACTTTTATTTAAGATTCATGCATCGAACAATTATGTAAAATTGAGCACAAATCTCCAATTTCAATAAAATAATCTATTATGTATCAATAAATAGAATTAAATAAGTTTTCATCCAATACTGCCTTGAAAAAATCAAGAATTGAATAGTCAATGGACAGGCTCTGAAAGAAAATTTTGCAAATTATTTATTCACATTTTTTTCTGCAAGAAATAACAAAAATCGCTTAGTTGAATTTAAACTTACTTTGAATGACTCTTTACCTACATTATTTAAGGAGTTCCAGTGCTGATGTACAAAGTTAAACCTCATACAGTGGTCTCACATTTAGATCTCGAGTATGAGCGACTCGATACAAATCATCTAAAAACTGAGACTGATCTTAGGCAACTTTTAGCCATAAAATGGTGCACATTATAAAATCGCAAACTGACATTGTCTTATGCGAACTTTAAGCGAAAAATATTAGTAAGTCACCATTTTACAGTGTACAAGGTCAAATCTGTTCAATTTAGGGTTACTTTTTCCAGTATATAACTAATATAAACCTGGTAGGCCGATTATTTTATATTTCAAGTATTCTGTAATATCTTCTGCAATATAATTTTGTGTCATTTAGATAAAATATGTAGTTTTTTACATTCATTTCCAGTCAATACACATGCATTGACGTTGTCAATCCTTTCAAACTAAGCACACAACATCGCTTGTCAGTGTGTTTGAAAACAATGTTATAATATTTTATCGCCTATGTTATTTGGTTTTTAAAAATGGTCATTTATGCAATTATATTAAATAAAAAACTAGGTCACTTATGTTTAAGAACTAAAATTTTATACAAATATATGTCTAACTAGCCTCTCTGGTTAAGTCATTGCAATCAAATACCATAGTTTGAAAATGCTGACACATATCTTAAAATAGTATCATCGATTTCCGTTCAAAACTGCAGAACAATACAATCACAATTGTGCATGCACAAATATCCACATTTTTCATGTGGAAATAGAGGTCAAGTGTAAATCGATGGAAAAAAAACATTAAAAATTATAGAACAACTGTCTAATGCTTCACAAGAAAACTAATATACTCATGCTGATCTTTTTAAATCATGCACTTGTCAACAGATTGATGAATTCGTGGAAACTCAGTATCTTGTTTGCTTAACGTAGACACTTGTCTTGTTTATCAGCATATTAATTTACTTTGTACAAATGAACCTTTGTCAAAACTTATAGCTTTTGTATGAAGAAAACAACCTAACACGAGTCCTTAAATCCATATTTAGTTTTTGTGAGCTACACTACGGCTGCTTAAGCATCAAACTTTAAATACGGTATTATGTGAATAACGAAAAATCTGCATTAAATTTTATTTATTAGAGTGTGCATGTGCAATTAAGGCATTTCAAATAACATGTGTTTTAAACAGCATTTAAAAAATGTTCATTTATGACCGCATTGCGGTCTAGTTTGTTAAGAAATTAATTTATATTATTTTTTCTTCAAATTTCAAATTTGAATAACCTAATAAATAAAACCGGTTGAGTATACTAATAAAAAATGGCCGGTTAACATCGATTCACGCCTGAACATCAAATCCGTACCTGAAATAATGAAATGATTAGACAGCATGAAACCCTCTCACACGTCCAACTACTGATCAATTTTGGAAAGAAGTTACCTTTCATCGCTACTGAAGTCATAATACACAATTATATTTTCCTTCTGCTCTCCGATATCTCCCGAGAAACTTGTTTACACGTTTTAGTTCCTTAGTATTTATTTAACACACATCGCATGTGCAACTAAATACAATTGTTAGTTTACAAACAACCCTTGTTGGCAAATCTATTAATTTGATGTTTTACTAAGAATCAAGTCAAATTTGTCACCAGAAATCGTATATTTTGGAAAATATATCTCAAAATTGTAGCAGCCTTAAGTCAACACCAGACTCCCAACACAAACGTTAAATTCATACCATGTTTGAACGATACGATATTGCTGTTTGTCGTTGATATGGTCACTATACTTCGTGTTGTTGCTGAAAAAGTAAATCATATAAGGTAATGGATGATATTACTGATAGTAAGAATAGATAAAAGTAAGATATAGCTGATAGAATTACTCTCAATGTGTCTTATCAATAAATAAGAACAAACCAACATTAAATCAATAAATATATTATTATTATTAAGGCTTACGTTGTAGTTTAAATAAACTTTACACAAATCAGGTTCATTTATACTTGCATTATAAACGTCAACATACTATAAATATGAATTTCATACATGCATATTAAACATAATACTTACAAATGACATAAAACAGCAACAAGCATGTAAGTCAATACAACACATACAATACAATGTAAATAGAACAAATTACATTATTTAAATAAGTTTAGATAATAATCATGCAACCAAACTAGGCCGAAACAAAGCAAAGCAAAGCAAAAACAATGTAAATAAATGTCCATAGACTTAATATGAATAAACACAAATGAAATGTAGCAAGTAAACTTCAACAGGGCTAATAAATTACAAGCTTGAACTTTAAATAATAGCATAGCAACTGTTAGCCGAGGCAATATAACTTAGTTTAACTAACCAAAAAACTTAATAGTCTCCCTTTCAGTGATTACTTATAACATTATACATTGGAAGTAGAAATACCTTTTTCAATCAAATCGCTGAAGGCACTGAATTTGTTCGGGTTTGAAAAGTGGAATTCAATTTCCGACTCCAACAAAACATTCGTTCACATAGAACAGTTCAGTGATATTAGTTTGATAGGTAGGCCAGCACTGTTCCGTTTCAAAACACTTTATACAATCGACCTATAAATACAACAGGTAAACCGGACAGGCGAACTCACTACTGATTTTTTTCACACAATCACCGCAAGTCAAAGGGGTCATTCTTAAAACAATTCAATAACTGCCGCTTAGAAGCTATCATTCATGCACATTTATTCTACTGCATCTGTATGTAAAATAAATGAAGTCCTCTATTCAGACATCATTCAAAATCATTTACTACGATCTTTAAACTTTTCCTATAGAACCATTCTATTACATAAGATGATGTAACATATCACTGACAACTGGCACAAACGACAGGTCATGACTGGATAGTTGATACCATTCTATTACATAATGCGACGTAAGGATCTCTACTGAGACGCTTAACTCATAAGCTATTATACATGCGCTTCAGTATAGACCGATTAACAGATGTATTTCAGGAATTATTGCGCCTGTCACAGCAGACGATCATTTTGAATTGCTCTATACATATATACTGAGGGACTACTTCTGGATTTTGCACACTTTCAAGATCGGAGAGGGTCTGAATTATGGTACATATATTTGTTCAGGACTGACGTCCCGAACAAATAAAAATTACCCAGTCCGTTACTATCTACTACTTAAATGTAACCCCCATACAATCTAGCGTATAAATACGTTTTAGGGTTTCCTTTATCACAGAAAGTAAGTTTTAGTTTAAAAAAAAACAGAATTTAAATCTTTTGCCAATTTATTTTTTAAACTTAGCATGTACTTGATGTAAAATTGGTTTTGTTTTCTTGAAGAAAGGGTGCTTTAAATAATTATAAGGGTATATATATTATGTCTTTGGGTGAGTGGAGTAAAGGGTATGAAATATTTTCATCAGATGGTAGTCTAGATGGTTGTTGAGGTTATCATTTACAAAGATGTTTAAGAGAAGTACGTTTTTTGACTTCTAAGTTTGAATTTGAAATTAAGACTGAGCATTTATCATCAGAAGAAAATAGAATAGCTGACCATTTGTCAAGACGGCATAATGATAAAGTTCATCAACAAAATTTGAATAACTAACTAAACATGTCAATGTTTCAAGGTATAGTGTTATAAGTAATCATTGAAAGGGAGACAATTACGTTTCTTTTGTTTGTGTGTAATTGTTGAAGTTGTGTCCCTTAGTTAATGCACTATTACAATATCTCAAAGTGCTTTAAATGAATCCTAGCCAATTGTTCTTCATCTACATATTGTATACTGAAGTTTTAAGTTTATTTTCTTATTTATTACTACAGAAATTAAAACTAAGCACTTTATTCAACCAATGAAATTTCTCTAAATGTTTTATCAATTGACCAATCAAAAAAGGAAAAATAGATAAACATAGGAAACGTAACTAAACCCGGTTAAGTTCTTTATTAATCATTTTAAAGGTTAAAATATCACAAAGCAAATTGCAAGGTACGATAGTAATTATATTACTGGTGGAAAGGTATGATAGTAATTAAATTACTGAATTTTTAAAGTTAAAGTGCGGTAAAAAGTCTGCTTCCATATGCATATTCATCCGACTTTACAATCTTATACAATAACTCCTGATTATAGATATTACTCTAAGGCAGGCGATTCCTCACAGTATTCATTTACACCTGGGTAGAGTGGAACAATTGTACGAGGTTAATTTCTTGCTCAAAGAAATTAGCAGTGTACTTAGTGGGGATCGAACCCGGGACTTCTCGATCTCTCAGTTTGTGTCCTGCCACCGGACCACTGCTCTTACATTAAAGGCATTTAGGTAACATAATAATGATATTACTAAAAGAAAGGTAAGATAGTAATCATATAAATGATAGAAAAGTATATTATATAGACTGTAATTATATTACTGATATAAAGAATATTTGTAGTAACAACTGGTAGTTACTGGAGTTTATTGTGTTAGATGATGCTGACATTAGACGATATTAGAAGGAATAGATTTTGTCCCGGATGATGCAAACGAAATGTCTTTGACTGCTGTATTTAAACGAATATATTGTAACCATACCACTTGTTAAAATATTAAAATTATTGATTGATTGATCTAAATTTTACATGAAGTATAATAACTTATTACAATTAAACATTTTGTAACCTATTATTTAATTACATAGGCAATTGTACATTCCTTTGAGTTTCGTCTTTTATTCTCCGTACGTTTCTATTGTCTTGGATAGGAGTGTATTAACGTTGATAGCAATCTTACCACGTCAATGTATTGTAGAAAATGAGTTCGTTTAAGACTTTCTGATTTGTGATACCGCAAATTTTAAGTTATAGTATAATATTGTGTTTGTTTATCATTGAACTGTGAAAAAAGTGCTATCAAGTTCAATGAATTTAAAATTACTGATCTCTCACAGGACGTTTTCTATAGATTTTTAGAACTGCTTATCAATATTTTGTAGAGCCATGGTTAAGTCATTTAAAGTAAAGAATGGTATCTAAGAAGTAAAAAAAAATAAACAGATCATTAAACGAGAAATGCCAATGAAGTATACAACAGATAGACAGTTTTAATTATCTTCAAATGTGAAGAGCACAAAATAAATAATATAGAATTAAAAACAATTACAACAATAAATTGATACGAATCATAGATAAAATTTGATATTTAACGGATTTTTTTTTTGCAAGTACGAAGGTACGTTTTTTTCATTTATCAATATAATATGTCATCATACAGCGCCAACCAAAATTATCTTTACATTTATAAAAAGCTGTTTTTCATTAATACAATTGAATTATATTTCAGATGCATTTACTTAGGATAGTTATAATAGATTGTTAGAACATTAATTTTGAAAGTCACGTTATGATGCTTAGTACAATGGTAATTGTTAGACATGTACAATGCATCTTTGATATGCTTTTATTTCTTAAGTATTGATAAATTTAAAAATAACCACACTCATTTATAAAAGAGTAAGGTAATTATAGATGATCTTTCATGATTATCAACGTTTTCTTAATACAATAAAACAATAAGCAAAGAAAACAAACAAGCGGATTGTTGATCATATTCAAAATATAATAGTAGACAGTCCTTAATCAAGCGACATCTGATATAATAATAAATGGTCATTATGATATTTAAATTTGCTCTAAGCAACATTGTTAGTTTGAGCAATATTGATATGTGTTTAGGCATAATACATATAGTAAATAAAGGATGATGATCTGATGCGAAAAAATATTCATTATCAATCACTTGATTTGATACTATAATATCTTTATAATATTTGATAACAAGAGCATATTCAAGAACTTTATACGTTGGTAGGAAAGTATATTCACAACTGTAATGTGGTATAAGTTCATTTTGTTTTAGAAAATTATGGAGACAAGTTTTTCATTCAGAAATATTCCTTGAACTTACTCCCGCATTAAATTCACCGCGCATACTTGCAATGGGCATCGGTTGAGTTTTTATCATAAATGCATTGGAGGGCTTGCTGAAATACTTAAAATGCCAAAATCCACTGTCTAGATCGTGAAACGGTTGCGATTTTCCGTGTCACGGTGTAGCCACACCAAGATGGCGGAAAAACAACCATCCAAAAGGTACGTGTCGTTTTTTGCATGATAGTTTGAGAAATATTCGGGCCCAAACGCGTTATAAAGTTTCATTTGATCCGTAAATATATAAACTGAAGGGCGGGTGTACTCATCTGACATGTCACAAAGGATTTATGTGAGTTAAAGCCACTCAAGTTGACGTATGACCGTGTGACAAATTTGAACCGAGAGAGTGTATTACTTTTGATAAAATCGCCGTAAGTACGGCACTTAATGTGTTGTAAATACGATTGTGAGATTGTGTGTATGCATGAAACTATACTTAACAATTGTACAAGTTCTAATTTATTTTGTTATATCAAAACATGCCTACTTTCGGTTTTGTCTAAGCAACGGTTGAGATATTAGCCCCGGAGAAGATTTTCCGTAAGAAATGACTCGGTGTTTCCATAAAAAGTGGATACGGTGTATACATTTGCGTTAAATAGAACACGGGTAGGACACTCATTCAAACGTTTGAAATGCGACCAGACCATTTGCAATACTGTCGAAATGTAGACAAGGCAAAACGTAACAGTATTTGTTAAAACACAGATACGGGTTTGGTCAAATCGTAAACAAATTTAAATCTTCTAACTGTTCATCAAGTTCCTCGAACATGGAATTAACGTTTGTTGAGAGAGTCCTGCTAAAGTTACAGTGCCGAGTGCTCTTATTGGTGCTGACGTTTTGTACGTTTTTCAAATCTGGACTGGGAAGTAATTAAATCAGTATCAACAGAAATATCTTGTTTAGATTCTTGTATATTTTCTACCTCTTTTACATAAGGACACTTCTTATTTTCTAGAAAGGATGTACATATGTGTTGATTCACTTTGAAATATTCCCCAGTTTGCAGTTCTAAATTTGGTGTTAGTCTGTAGTCTATCGTCAGAAGGCCTTATCGGCCGGTTGATACTTTTTAAACCATCTCATCCGTCATTTTATCTGCAATTTGGCATGCGTTTCTAAATGAATGATGAATGCATGCTAGGAGATCAGATTTCAAAAACTGACAGTAGTAGCATTTATAGACTTTTTCCATTTTGACACTGGGGAGAACAAAATTATGAAATATATAAATTTAGTCTTATCACAAAAGGGCTTTTATAAGTATCTGTTTCGTGTTTAAGTATCAATACGAAAGGTGACGATCTGGAATAGTGGGAATAAAATAATATTAACTGATTTATAATTAGGCGTTGTTCCTGCAAAGATTTACGTATTGAAAACATTGGGCTTTTCTGTATAGCAAAATACGAAGGATAATGCTAATGTGATTTACTTCAAATGATATGGTTGCGTTTAGCCTTTGGATGAGTGTCTGAACCGTGTTCACTTTCACGCAAATGTATACACCGTGTCCACTTTTTATGGCAACACCGAGTCATTTCTTACGGAAAATCTTCACCGGAGCTAATATCTCAACCGTTGCTTTGACAAAACCGAAAGTAGGCATGTTTTGACGAAACAAAATAAATTAGAACTTGTACAATTTTAAGGTATAATTGCATGCATATACACTATCCCACAAACGTATTTATAACACGGTAAGTGCCGTACTAACGGCGATTTTATCAAAAGTCATACACTTCTCTCGGTTCAAATTTGACTGACGGTCATTCGTCAACTTTGGTGGCTTTAATTCACATAAATCCTTTGTGACTTGTCAGGTGAGTACATTTGCCCTTTAGTTTATATATTTACGGATCAAATGAAACTTTATAACGCGTTTGGGCCCGAATATTTCTCAAACTATCATGCAAAAAACGACACGTACCTTCTGGATGGTTGTTTTTCCGCCATCTTGGTGTGGCTACACCGTGACACGGAAAATCGCAACCGTTTCACGATCTAGACAGTGAAATCGGAACATATTGTTTTGTTTACTGACATTCATTCAAAATATCTCACCAATGAATTCAATGTAGTCCTCCGCTCACTTCTTATCACTAATATTTCGCTCAAGGATTTGCCTCACAACTGTTTAGACGGTTTAGACAATTTAACGGTAGCACTACAATTGTTTAAAGGTGGGATATAAACATATATCATAATGATGCTTGTGATTTAATGGAACTATTTTTGCAGCAGTTTTACAGAAAGGTGGTGAAATGGACGAATTACTTAAACTGATACAAAGAAGACCAATTATGGTGGCTACGACGAAGTCAGTTTAGCCAAAAATTGGTTTACCGATAATACAATAAAATATTATTTCAAATATTCACGCATTAATATTTAGGAAATTCTTTATAGATTGTACCATTTATAAGTGGAGTAATGATACTTTATACAATTGTAATCGTAATTGTTCTTCATGTACATATATTTCAAATTTTAAATATAAGATTTTAATTTCTCATATTATGTTTTAGTAAAAAATAAAAACAAATCAAAGATTTACAAAAGTATAAAGAAAATTATGGATTAATTATGAATGGCATTGTGTGTATAATGTATTCAACTCATTTATATATATTTGAAATGTTTATATATATATATATATAGCTGTAAACATGGGATGTGGTAATTCTAAAGGTGTTGATGTCCTCAATAACAAACCTGAATCCGTCATACCTCAAAACCGACTTGGGCGGAATGTAAAAAAAGCGAAAGAAGAAATAGAGCCAGTGGAAAACAAGTACAAGGAAATAGACGACCATGCAAGAAAGGTTGAGTAGATCTACACTTTGTAATTATATTTCAATCAGGATATAGTAGTTCCATTATGTTAAAGGTTTAATGAGGACTGGGTAATTTTTTTTTCTATAAAGTCATTTTGATTACTAAAACCGACTACGTGATCCTTAAATTTCACTGGTCTAATTGATCTAGCTAAAAGTAATTTATTGATTACATAACCAGAATTTGTTTAAGCCCCATGTGTGTACAAGTGAGCAACTAGTACTAGTGTTTGTAAAAGTTTTGAATACTATCAAAGTTAAAACACTGATAATAAGAAAAATATCTAAGAAATACATGTAATTCGAAATTAGAAGTTCGAGTACTGCATGATACATGTACTACATGCACCTAAATGTATACCATGTGTCGAACATTTCTATGTAAAAGACGTTCTTATTGACGGTCAGGATCTTAAATATATCCGTGACAAACATTTCAAGGTTAAATCACTTAGATAACTTTTCAATCTGTACCATCATATACGATATTTTACTATCTGAAGGAAATAAATATTTATCACAAAATATACTTAATACCTTTTTATTCGATTTCATTAATTGTTATCTCTAAACCCAAACAAACAAACAAACAAGACATATCTGATTGAGCTTAGATGTTGTATTGCACTATACCAATAATTACGTACGATTGCCCGGGTTATTTTAACAAGTGCATTATACTATTCTAGTAATATTTCTAATCAAAATCATGTCCTTACTTCAAAATATGACATTTCTGCAAAAGATACGAGTACACTAGAAACTTTGTGACCCTTTATTTGTATGCTTAATATCTCACCGTCGTTATTTCAAACCGACGTATATGCATTGTCATAGTTTTCAGTTTTGAGAAAAACGCATTTGAAGATTCAGAAGTAACTATTAAGCATTACAGAATAGTTCCATTGGGATAGTTCCACAGAGCTTGCAAAAATTAACATAACGGTACCATTTGAAGATTCAGACAGTAACTATTAAGCATTACAGAATAGTTCCATAGGGATAGTTCCACAGAGCTTGCAAAAATTAACATAACGGTACCATTTGAAGATTCAGACAGTTACTATTAAGCATTACAGAATAGTTCCATAGGGATAGTTCCACAGAGCTTGCAAAAATTAACATAACGGAACCATTTGAAGATTCAGACAGTAACTATTAAGCATTACAGAATAGTTCCATAGGGATAGTTCCACAGAGCTTGCAAAAATTAACATAACGGTACCATTTGAAGATTCAGACAGTAACTATTAAGCATTACAGAATAGTTCCATCGGGATAGTTCCACAGAGCTTGCAAAAATTAACATAACGGTACCATTTGAAGATTCAGACAGTAACTATTAAGCATTACAGAATAGTTCCATCGGGATAGTTCCACAGAGCTTGCAAAAATTAACATAACGGTACCATTTGAAGATTCAGACAGTAACTATTAAGCATTACAGAATAGTTCCATCGGGATAGTTCCACAGAGCTTGCAAAAATTAACATAACGGTACCATTTGAAGATTCAGACAGTAACTATTAAGCATTACAGAATAGTTCCATAGGGATAGTTCCACAGAGCTTGCAAAAATTAACATAACAGTACCATTTGAAGATTCAGACAGTAACTATTAAGCATTACAGAATAGTTCCATAGGGATAGTTCCACAAAGCTTGCAAAAATTAACATAACGGAACCATTTGAAGATTCAGACAGTAACTATTAAGCATTACAGAATAGTTCCATAGGGATAGTTCCACAAAGCTTGCAAAAATTAACATAACAGTACCATTTGAAGATTTGAAAATTTTGTCATTCATATAAATATCGATAAATCTTATTCTGAATTTACTTATCGTTTCTTTTTCCTATGGGTATACTATATAGACTCACGTGTGTAGTTAACGGTTTTATTGATTAAAACACTGGTTTGTAAACATCAATGATCAGTAAACAGTTTGTCCTTATACATTCCAAAAACAACAGGCAAATAAAATGTCACATATACCATTATACCTCTTTGTTGAAATTTAACACGTCTTGACTCATGTCTTGAGCATACATGTACTCAGTTATTAAAGCAATTTTACTTTTTGCAGGCTCCAGAAGAATTAAAATTATCTTCTGCTGATCTAGTTAATTACATGTCCAGTTGTACAAAGGATCCTGAATATTTAGTGAGAGGTTTCTTTATATGGAATTCAGAAAATATCAAGTAAGTATGGCACACTATGTTTCTAATGAATTACGATAAAAACGGTCTCCTCAATTCCAGGTCATAGCAACTCATACATTTTATTCCTATAAGTTCACTATTAAGTCGCTGTAGTCGAAAGACTGCGTACAAAGAGAATTTTGAGTGCATATGTTCTTTGGAATTTCAGATTTGCTACGAAAACTTATGACACACTTAAAGGAACATGTACAGCATACCCCATGCAGCAAAAGAAAAGATATTTAATATTTGTCGACACAGTAACAACGTTTATGTCATCCAATTTTGTAGTGTTCTATTAGTTTTTACATGTCAACTCAAATTATAGTATTGGCATATACAAAGTTCATGGCAAGAATCATTTTGGCAGTATTTGACACAATTTTAACATATAAATAATTGGTAATATAAAGCAAAGCATCAAAGATAAATACGTATGGCAAAGTACACTAACGTAAGTAATGTTTAATAGTTTCATAGAAACATCGTACTTTTTAATGTAATATGATTACAAAGAAAGCAAAGAATTAAAATATAGTACAATACATTAAAATATATTATAAAATAGGTTGTTATAATAACATATTCCTTAGTGTACTTGCCGAATGAACAGATGATGCTTATTTGAATATTTTAGAACAGGCTTTATTACCAACGAACACAGAAGCATAAAGGTGACATGGTCGATATATTTTCTAACTTGTTATCACAACTTATGAGAGGGTATATTTTTTCTAACTCGCTCCCTCAAGTTAGAAGAGTAGGGTTTTTTCTAACTTGTTACGACAACTTGCGAGAGGTTATCATTTTTATTCTAGCAATAAATCAATACTTTGATTTATTATTTTACAATTGAAAAGAAGTAGTATCATTATATAGAGTACAGTATAATGGTATAGATTACAGACTGGGTGATTGTTCTTTGGTCTAGATTGACATCACGTGATTATACAAGAAAATGTTAACAAAAACTGTTTGATAATATTTTACAGATATGATGTGGATGGATTTTTCGGTAAAAGTGAAATGGCATCGTGTGACAGTCGGAGTGTTATGGAATCAGGAAAATCTGTTTGTGAAGGTTATGCAAGCGTCATGGAGGAACTGTGCAGGTATATGAAAACTGTCGATATTTATTTAACATATGCCGTAATACTTAAAAGAACTGTAAAAGACAAATACAGTGGATCTTGTGTTAAGCGACCATCCAAGGGAGAGACAAAAAGTGGTCGTTTAAGACAATGGTCTCTTAAGACAAATGTTGATTACCGACCTTGAAGCCGTTCTGACATTCTAAAATCCGTCATTTTCGTAGAACATTAATTTATCTGTCAACGGGACAATTTTAACTGCATGATGGGCTTTTATTTAAATGTCGTCAAATGCATACAAATAATGGGCAAATCGATTTTTCTTTTTTTAAAACATCCTAAATGCAGCTTAAAAATTGCAATAATTTATTTCAATTAAGTGAAACTTAGGTTTAAATAACGATTGCGAAACGGCCGTTTTTGTTTACGTACATGTTAAAATCCGTTATTCCCGGACATTTTCGCCATAAAAACAACCAATATTTAGGTCATCAGAGTAAAGGCTGTTACAGTTAAAACTGTGAAATTTACACAATTTATAAGAATTAATTGTGATGATTGTCCAACACGCCAGCTAATTCTCTGTTCTAACGAGCGCTGCCAACTACATGCGTAAAAATGTTGACCTCGTTTGAAATTAGAATGTGACGCTATTTTCGGAAAACATGTCTATAATGTCCTCAATATTGACCTTTCTTTGTTTAAATATACTAATTGTTTCTGCTTACGTATTTTTAATGAATATTACTTTACACGTTCTATGCACGTAAAAAGTCAAATTTGCAGACTTGAAATGTTTTAGAAAACAATAACTCTCCACGGTGATTGAACGGTAAGAACGGATGTTATAATCGACTCCGATATGGGGCTATGGGGCGAATCGTCCAATGTGTATTATCATATTAGTGTCACTTTGTTGATTGTTCCAACTTACCCCTTTATCTTACAGTATTTATGACTGTCAATTATTGATTTTTAGAGCCTGACATACGACTTTAGGTGATAGACATTGAGACGACGTACTCCCGGTGTATATTTCTAATTACCGATTTTTATCGATTTTCGCCAAATTCGATTTATTTGAGCCGGTCGTTTAACACAAATAAGTCAGTCAGTTTCGGCCAAAACCAGTGGCCGCTGGTCGCGTTAGACAAAAGTCGCTTAAGGCAAAGATTTAAAGAGTTAAAATGGTCCGTGGGAACTCAGAGTGGTCGCTTAGTGCAAATGGTCGCTTAGGAGACGTGGTCGCTTATGCAAGATTAACTGCAGTTCACTTGTGTCACAATGAAACATTCTCGTACCTATTTGAATACTAAGTTAAATATTCGTTTAGATAATCATGCCAAGAATTATCCAGTACGTAAATCTCTTATGCGATAGCTATTTTTGTTGACACTTGTTGATCTAGATCGAGAATTTTGATACCCACTTTGTACGAGAATGGTTGTATTCATATTGAGATTCATTTCCCATGTTAAAATTAACTCTGTATCATTTTTATATTGACAGACATGCCAATATTCCCGTAAAGAAAATATCAGGATTTGCTAAAGGATTTGGACATAGTGCAGAAGAAGTAACAACAGAACAGACAAAGATAAACCATGCTTGGAACGCAGTTCAGCTTGCAGGCAAATGGTATCTGCTTGACAGCACTTGGGGATCAGGTACTGTAACCCATTCTTGTGAGTTTCAAAAGAGACTTGAAGATTACTACTTCCTAACAAATCCAAAGCACATGATTTCTACACATTTTCCATATATGAATAATAACATGGAGGAGAGTATGAAATGGCAACTTCTTGATAAGCCTGTCAGTCTGTCTGATTTCAATCGAAGTCTTCAATATTGGCCAGACGCCTTCAAACTTGGAGCTCAAGCTGTGAGTCACACTGATAGTCTGGTGGAAATGAAAAATGAACTGAAGATGAAATTCACGAGCACAGGACAGAAAGAATTAATTTTCACTGGGGCATTGGAGTTGATAGATGGGAATAGTTGTCACAAACAAAAAAATGCAACTTATGGATATGTGGATAATGAATATTGTACCATTTTAGTTCATCCATGTAAACCAGGAACATATAAACTGAACATCTTCGGTCGTTCTATATCGAATGGTAATGAGACAAATAACACATCGTCATTTATAACGATGTACACGGTTAAATGCACAAAAGTGAGTAATGATCACTTTCAATATCCACAAAAATATACAGAAACTGACGAGGAAAAGGTCATACTTCGAGAGCCATTGTCGGGAAAGCTACCAGCTAACTCTGAAGTATTTTTCAAAATTGAGAGCCCACTTCTACAAATGATGAGAGTTGGTGAAACAATGTTACAGCACAGTGGAAATATGTTTACCGGCTTAGTAAAAACTGGGAAACCCGGAGAATTAATTGTATGGGGTAACAGATCATTGGGATTTGAGGGAACATCTGGTATACTGGGTTATAAAGTAGTTTAAACAATTACAGTGTTTATGTACTGTTAAAACTTTAAGGGTCATTTTGACCCTCTCAACTAATTTTCTTTAGGGTCATGTGAAGTATTTTATGGTCAGTTTTATAACTTGACCATCAAAGACATTTTAAATTGTCTTCTCAGTAAATTCTCCTTAAACGATTTTAAATAGAATGTACATGTAATTTGAGATTATAATACAAAGATATATTTTTATAACTGTTAACTATTACATTGTTAACATGTTAACATGTACAAAGACAACTAAGCTCCGCTACACATTTTACTAAAATATGAAACTTATATATCCGTGATATTTTAGTTAATTAACAGTTTGTCATATTTTGAATGAACATATAAAGCCATACATGTCGGTATGAATAGCTGCTATTCATAGTTAATGTTGAATGTATTTGTTACATTTATTCCGACAATAAATAAAGCTTGCATTATATTGTCTTATATTGTATTTTATTCTATTGTATGTTTAAACTTCATGCTGGATCATTGGCAACATTCTGACATGTGTCAGGTGGTAACACGATATTTGTTGCTGCAATACAGTTCATTTTGACAGGTGAAATGTAGTTGCAATAAATGCCATTTTACACGTTCAGAGTTGATTATAATCTGATAACAGCAAGTCATGGTATTATGGTATTAATTAAGAAGAAGACACATTATTTTATTTAATTGATTTTATACACTGACTCTAGAGATGTCAATTTTAAACGTTTCATTATTAACCATTAACAATAAGCTGTATAAGACTAAATATAATATATAATATATATATGTGTGTGTATAATTATATATATACAAACATAATATAAAAACAAAAAAATGTAAAGCAAGCACATATACCCTTTAAGTCACAGATAAACCTTCTTGTCTAATAGATCTGATTTATAAATGATACAAAATAAAACACAAAGAAAACAAAGATTTAAAAGTTACTATATAAAATATCTAACACTCGACTAACACAATACCTTACTAAGCTATTGTTAAAAGAAACACACAACAAAGTTTGTTATAAACATACATTAGTATACATCGTACTGTATAATGTATTCCTTAGATATATTTTAGTCTGTTAATAAGTTTGCTTGTTTAGGTTTAAATCGCACTTAAAAAAGGTCATATACATACAGTGGTTAGCAGTCTTGAAGAAATCTTTCATTAGCACTGGACATTTCGGTCCAGCAGAATGGATTTTTACTGGACCAAATGTAAGTTCATTGGACTGAAAAAAATCTCAGGGCTACACACCATTCTAAAAATCAATGGACATATGGTAATTTTGGTTGACTCTGTTCACTGTTTACTAGTCAAATTTAAAGACTGTGTAAGTATATTTTAGATAAAGCTTGACTATATGAAACGTGAAGAAAATGTTTAGATAGTACTAAGCTAACAACTTGAATTAACCTAATCTAACTATTATAAGCTGATAATAATGGCATGAATGACCGTCTTCAAATTAGTAAAAGAAAACATATTATACAATACAGGTACAAGTATACTGCGAAACTTGAATTAAAATAATCATAGTTAACAAGAAGTTTATCCTGTCTAGGAAAACAATGATCTAACCCAACCAGATATTTTTTAAATGATTTCTTTCACATTTATATAGACAAGAAGTACTCAGCATTCTTCTTTTTGAAAGTTGTTTGGTTCCTGTTTCATTTCACTCAACAGAATGAATGAATCTAAGCAAAATTGATAACAAGCTGATTAAATTTCATATATATCTATGTTCATCCATTTTACGATTCTGATATACTTATTCTTCTTCCAATATTGAGCAGGATCTTTATCTAGATCGTAATTTGCTTACCGAAAAAACTCACAGTGGCGGTGTATGGTGTCCATGTAGAATTATTTGTGATAAACATTAAAATTGTCGTTTAATACTATATACATATGTTTTGATAATTTCATGATTAGTTAATCAGGCACCCTGCAAGGAGAGTCCTGAATGTTTCCAGAGAGGTAGCAGATACGACTTTAGATGGAAGTTGGCTCCAATCCTTTGCTGTCCTTTGGATGAAGGTATTGGCTAGGGTCTGGTCTGCTATTCTTTCCTGGAAGATCTTGTGCTGTCCTCTTTTACGTTGGTCACCTGGTCTCAGTATTCCATCCATGTTAATGTCTACAAGATGGTTTTGTATCTTGTACTTCATTACAGTCTGATCTGTCTTCTGTGTGCATAAAGGGGTATCCACTTGAGGTATGTTAGCATCTTAGTGACACACAGGGTCTTTGTTGAGTAGTCGCTGAAGACAAATCTGGCTGCACGACGTTGGACATTCTCGATGGCTGTTATGTTCTTCCGTTGATGCGGATCCCAGACTGAGGATGCATATTCCAGTGTAGGTCGAACCATGGCGGTGTATGATGCTGCCTTGACAAGTGGTGTGCAGTCCTTTAGTTTACGACGCAGGAATCCCAATGTACGGAATGCTTTGCCTGTAGTGTTTTGGATACGTCTGTTCCAGCTTAGGTCTTCTGTGATGGTTACTCCAATTTAAGGTACATTTTGTACTTGCTGGCATCTACAACCTCAAGAACATGGCCATGCATGCTGTATCTAAAGTCTATGACCTGGTGACTTGTGGAAGCAATCATCATGACAGTGCATTTACTAGGATTGAAGCTCATCTGTCATGTACGTGTCTCCTTTTTTAAGAGCCTCTAAGTCTTGTTGCAAGAGTTGTCTGTCATAGTCAAAATGACTTTGTATACAGCACATACTAATCAACAGCATAAGTATTATTTGTTCCTATATTGTGTACAAAAAATAGGAAATTGTGTAAGGAAACTCTTGATGACGTACCAAATACATCCGAACCATTATGACGCTACTATTGGTTTCAACAAAGATATGGGGAATATGTCCAATATTTTTGCTCAGAAACTTCGTAAGTCAGCAGCATAGTTCTCGGAAACTAGACTACATTTTACGCGATGGCAGTTTTGTAATATTCATTATAGTAAAGAGCGACAGGAACTAGTCATTTCTCCACTAAGTCATTTCTCCCCTGGTCATTTCTCCGCTTTTCCTCGTCATTTCTCCTCTCTACCCTGGTCATTTCTCCACTTATATATATGATACTAATAACTAGGTCTATTTCATGAGGTGATAACTACCCATATGATTGGATTGTTATATTGAGACATTAAATCATTTAAAAATACAAACTGATGTTATACGCGGAAAACCCGAGCGGGGCCGAAGGCCCGCGAGGGCTTTGAGCGCTTTTAGACAACGTGTATGACGTACGTTAATTCTTTAAAATTGAAAAAAAACGATAAAATTAATGAATAATATATAGTCCTATGAGTTTGAAAAACGTCTCCAGTATATGGGGGCCGCCATTTTCATCAATTTTATTAGACGCTTAATCAAACATCTGCTAATCAAGATTAAAGACGCTCTATAGAAAATTGCACAACAAACGTTCAACGATTCGGATCAATAAATGAAGCAACTGGCGGCTTTTCATTGGATAAAAATATTGACAGCTTACTCGTGGCCTTTTCCGCTTACAAAATAATTTCAAATGTGTTTTTTACGATGCTTATTCCAAGATAACAATCCAAAATATATTTGGTCGTTTTATTCGTTCGTTTCCTCATTAAAGTATTTTTATGACTTTTTACATTGGAAATACTTACCAACGCACCGTTCGTGACGTCGCTAAGAGATGTTCATGATAAAACCGGCACGTTTCCGTAACTTAACGTTACGGAAAGAGGAAAACATTTCTATCTTCATAAATGAATGTTTTATCGAGGGTTTTTTTATCTTCATCTCTATTCATAAGATAAATAAATATGTACAATACATTTCTTTCAGAATTAAAATATGATTCCGACATAAAAGAATGAAATGTTGTCTGATTTTTCTGAATGCAATAAATTACGCAGTTATCTCCCCTAGCTTATCTAATTAATAGGCCCTCAAACAAAATAAATCCTTCACAGCGCCGAATATCTTTTCTTTATTTTATTTTGCCAAAGTAACAATCTTATTTTATTATTTTAAGTAAGTCTGTTTTCCGCGCCATAGGTAGCACCTAAGTTCATATTAATTCATTTATTTATAATGTTACTCGTGTTTATAAAACATTATTTATGTATTGTTTTATTTTTTTTAAATGTATTATTCAATGCTAGTATTCAATCCAATTATGTAAGTTTTAGTGACAGTAATACTATTGACTTCATTTGCAATAATAGCCGCGGCCGTGGCGTAGTGGTTAGCATGTCTGATTTCGAATTCGGAGATCGCGGGTTCGAAACCCGGTCGCGGCAGGTCATTACCTGTATGTGAGTTGTCGGCCTCGTGGTAGGGTAAGTTAGTACTGGTGATGGAAAAGTGTCCAAGAAAACCTACAGTAGGAAGAGCAGGCCGTCGTATATATGACCTATATATGTGTTGAATACGACGTTAAAAAACAAAAACAAAACAATCATTTGCAATAGTTTAGTACTAATGTTATTTATCAAAGATACTTAGCATAATATGTATTTCAATTCTTTTTTTTTGAATCCAATTATTTCACAAAAGTAAGTAACACAAGTTTATCCTTATAAATAAACTAAATGGATTAATCCAAAGACGTCTATGTCTCTGATAAATCTTGCATATAAGATTTTATCAAAATAATACTACATGTAGTAATTAATCTTATTATTCTAAATAAACATTCTAAACTAATTATGCATTTTACATTCAAAAATAAATATAATTGACTAAAACACATCTACTTATGTAACTATATGTACATACACCTAACATATAAAAAAGAGGAGAAATGACCGGGTAGAAAGTGGAGAAATGACCAGAAAGAAATGACTTAGTGGAGAAATGACCGTAGGCCAAGAGCGACTACTCTGCATGAAGTTTTAAGCCACGCCCATTTTCATTTGGTTTGAAGTCGATCCTGTACCGGAAGTCTCCGGTGCCTGTGTCGATTTCATCCCTACAGAAAGGTCCCGTAAGTACTCTGCAAAAAAAGTTAGAATTTTAAATATACGTCGTTCTTATTCGATATTTTTTCCACTTAAACAACTAACTAGATCTCGATTTCTCTATTTAGACCTGCAATCCGTCTTAATATCGTAACGCTTTTGGAAATAATTGAAATTATTCTCAAACGGTGTAAATGCAGTCGTCATCTCGTGCTAATTGCCCTATTTAAAATATTTTTTGTATTTTTAGAGCTTGTGGCATGAATGATTGCGACTTTATACGTGTGTTGACAACGGACAATGAAGAATGTTTCTTGCTAACAAAGCTGAAGAGAGGCGGACATGAGGGATTGGATCTGACACTTTGTCATGAAGGCAAAGTTTGGACTGGGGCTGGTAAGTTGTTGACAAACTGGTCTGGACTGGAGCCTTCATTGGTACTGGAGGCTTCAAGTTAAAGCAATTTTGTTCTCTAGACTTTTGATAGTTGGGTGTCTACTCAAAGATCAAATGTATATGGTGGTTAATATAATTTTTGGCTCAGCCTTTTGATGGAAAAAAATGCAACTTAGTGATGTAGTTAGTTGGTCATTAAGGATTATGGAGACTTCGGTAAATGACTATATCGGTAAATTGATTTTATATAGTAAATCGTTTGGAGAGATTGGTAAATTGATATTGTATAGTGTAATTATTCTGAATGTGTGATAATCAATGTTCATTATGATTTGTTTGTATATTATTGTTTGAAATTGTTTGTTAAATGTTGTTATATTTTAATAAAATTATAATTTCTCAATATTGAATAATCTTTCTTTTTTCTTGATATATACGAGTGATTTATATAGACATAGAGTTCAGATCAAATTGTATATTTTAAAAAAGATATAAAAATAATAAATAACAAACATAAATTCATCTATTGTACTGTTTTATTCAAATATGTCATGCACTAATATGTCATATTTACAAAAAAAAAGATAACAGTTGATAGCACATCGTAAAACCAGAGACATACTTGAGTAGATAACAATTCCCTGGTATAACCATTAATTATGAAAAGATTACATTATATAAATAGGTAATTCATTCCAATATTTTCGACGGGAATCTTACCAGACCTGAAATAAACGAAACAACATTAGACCAAAGTCTAAAATAATACATACAATATACATTAACTCAAGTCATTACGTGTATAAAAAGAACATTGTAAGTATCAATTAATAAATCGTTGTAATATATCGACGGGAATCAAACCATGCCTGAAAAAAAAACGATAAAAAGGTAAATATAATCATATTTTTAAAAAAAATATTAATGAAGTCAAAAGATATTTGAATGAATTTATCAATTAATCCACGGGAATCGAGCCTTAAAACAACACAAAAAGTATAAGATAATACAGCATTTTTAGAAATACATTGTTTATGTATCAAACCATGTGATAAAAAAACAAATGGTATGTATTTTTTATAAAATGCAATATATTCACGGAATCGACCCTGAAACATAACAGTACAAAAAACTGGAGTCGAAATAAAGTCCTATGTTCACTCTGAAGATAAATTGCCATTGATGACAATTAGCTAACAAAATACCGGTGCGTTTAAAACAATTATGGTTGTTCATATTCGTTCATATTAAAGTTTGAATGGCTTAATTGTCATCAATTGGCCACAAGTTTGGTCACAAACCAATCAGGTGTGCGCATAATTAGGACAATATTTGTTGTACCTCTTTTATTTCATATCAGTCATTAAGTTGATAAAAAGTCAACAATAAAATTGATTTATAAATTTTATTTACTATTTCATCTAAGTTAATACACATTCACAATGATACACTTTCTTTACTTTATCAAACGTGAAATTATTTTAATAGATCTACAATGAATAATAAATTATACATAGGTAAGATCAGACAAAACACATTCTTTAACATTTTCATCCAATCTTTTACTTCATATGTACATCTTCAAAAGCGAACAACGATAAATAAATGATATTATTATACTTTTTTCCTGTCGCTGCCAATGTATCTTCATTGTTTTCTGTAATAGTAAAATGAAAAACAACAACAGCGTGTAATTGTTATTTTTACAATAGTAAATCGTAAATAAAATCTCTTAATTTCAAAATATAAACTGTCAAATAGGACAGCTTAAATAATAAATATTTTTCAATTTAAGTACATTTGTATATTTATTCATTTTTATTTAATTATTAGGCACAAGCAATTATACTGTTATTCACACCTACTTAATTTACACTATACAATATCAATTTACCGATCTCTCCAAACGATTTACTATATAAAATCAATTTACCGATATAGTCATTTACCGAAGTCTCCAGATACCGGTCATTAATCTCCATTTTGCCTATGACATAGGCTATGTCAGCTTCAAGTTCATTTCGCTCCATATTCTTCATTGGGAATAGAAATCCAAAACATCAACACTATTCAGTTTGGACAATACTTGGTGTATATTGAGATTAATATTCCCTAGTTTGAAAAGACATTTGTCTTTTCCATAGGATTTTTTTGTTTCTTAAATTCCTGTGAAATATATTATGGCCTAGGCCCAGCCTCAAAGCGAGCTTGATGAATCTCAACTTATATATTCAGGGGTGTCCCCAGCTTATTTCATCTTGTAGACCCTTAGAAATTTAAATAAAAGCAAGAAGTTAGAACAAATAGAGATTAAAAGGAGTAAATGGACCTTCCAAAGGAAATCTATTTTCCTGGCCAATTGTCAACTGTCATATTACTGTTTCACTATAGTCTATAGAGTCAACTACCTATGGTCCGTCACTACCAATGCTCGGTCACCCCATGTAAATTTCAGTAAATAAAACTGGAAACCTTGTGACTTGTGTCTATTTTAGGGCCATAGCAAACACTTGTGGAAAACCTAAAATCATGATCATCTGGAAGTTTGATTGCTTTTGCAGACGAAAGATGCGGGTAGCACCTGCTGTTATTGCTAGAGAATCGTGTTTGAATAGATCCATCTTATTCCCTAATGATTTGTAAAATGATTGAAAACATGTCATCATTTACATAAATGCATACTATTTAATCAATAATTTACCCGTATACAACAAAATTTCTACATATTTACTTCTATTTGACTTGATAAAAAAGGTGACCGAGCACTGATCCTATTTTTTCTAAATTTACCATGTTTTACTTATGGTGGTCTGCGTCAATTTTATCCAACATCCAGGTTCTCAAGACGCTTGTTTTTTGGAAACGGAAGTTGGCAAACATAGAGATGCTTTTACCGTAGTAACCTTACTAGAGTTATCAAAAATCTTTTAAACCAAATCAAATTTGATATAAAAGTGACCGAGCATAGGTAACGTCTCTCTACATTTATGGCAAAGTTTGGAAAAGAAGCAATGTTGTTCATCTTGAGTTGAGAACTTTTACTCCAATAATTGATTCTATTTGTGTTTATGTTTATTTGTTTTTATTGTATTAATTATTCTTATATTACAGTCAGTGAGGATGATTTAGATGAATGCAGTGCTAGATTAAAGATCCAGTTTACAAAATATGTGAAAGAGACAGTAGAAGCATTAACCAACAATGCTGATGGAAAAAATGTTTATCAATATAAGTTGACAGTAACTAAAGAAGGAGCCAAATTCTCCTGGAAGAAACATGTGCCTGAAGAAGATATCACTGTAAGTTAAGTATTCAAGTCTGTGAATGAAATAGATCGCTCAATTAGGACAGGTTGAATAAAGTTAATAAACATTTGGTTTAGGCAAGTAAAAATATAGCTGGTTGTCCAACTGGGCAACCTTTTTTTAAATTTGTGCCTAATCCTGCCAGAATAAAGCTGACTTGCTGTCTAACTCTGCTTTCACTTATCTTACTGACCAAAGTTGATTGGATATTGTTCTAAAACCTACCTCATGGTCTCATTGAGCAAACAATATATCTTGATGGCTTAGTATTTGGGCACTAAGGAAAGTTTCATAGATGTACTAATAGTACACTATGCAGTGTTTAAATCTCTTCTTCCAACTAAGTATTTTATATGGTGAAGTTGGCAGTTACTTACAGAGGTTGGACATCTAGTACTGTTGCATCACAAGTGTTCTGTCTCAAATCCTTGACCATTGAAAATGGTAATGATAAAGTAAAAACAAACAAAAAATAATAGTATAAAACTTAGTTGCAAAAATCATAAAAGGAGTAGGTGCGTTTACCCCCAAATTTGGCCCTGTTGCTAAAGTGGTTAAAATTATGTCATATGATAGGGAAATCAATAAGTTACCCAGAATTAACTTTTTTAAGTGAATTCTGTGAAGTCTGTTACCATGGCAACGGAACAAAATAAATTGCTTAATTTGAAAATATAGATATCCCTTCAAACTGACTTTCAAAATTGATAGTTTTATAGTCACATATTGTCACATGAGGGAAGCACTTTCTTTTTGAGTTGTTAATATTTGGTTGCCATGGTAACCGTTTTCAGAAATTGAAAATCTTTTATTTTTTGAAAAACATGTTTTTTGCAGTCTTTTTGCAATTCTAAAGAAACTTTATTCAAATATTATGTTGATGTAATTATATAAAATTAACAACACAACACTTTGACCTCATTTATTGTAATATTCATTACCATGGAAACAAAATAAATGTATTCTATACTAAGAAATAACATGTTTAAAATAGAATGTTATACTTTCGCTAAGAATGTTAAGTTTGAAGTTGAAGTTTAGATTTTATATGCATGCCTTGTTCTTAGTAATCTGGTTATCCCATCTATGATTGAGTAAATTCAATTAAAGAAATACATTTTAGTCAATAGGTTCTCGTTGCCATGGAAACTTTTTCATTTTTACTAAAATTATGATATTCAAAGATATATAGTTTTTAATAGTTTAGATTCTAAATTTTTATCACAATTACCACTTAATTGAATTGAAACAGTAAAAATAATACATTAGCACTGACTTAGTTACTCGTTGCTAAGGTCATTTCTAAGGCAACAAATATCCCAGTTTTTGAGCATTACAAAAAAAGTTACCTAAATCTGTATAGGGAGGATGTATCATGCAAATAGGCCAAAATAAAAAAAAACAATATTGAAGTAAAAAGTGCTTAATTATTATATAGTATCAGTATTAAAACATTACATCACATTATAAATTTATATCTTTTTATGAGTGGTTGCCATGAAAACAGAATTATTAAATAAAGCTCTAAAAATGAGATTCAGTCATTGCTACCATACTGCATAAGCTAAATTAATGAAATTTGGTATGCAAGATGTGCAAAGTATAAAGACCACAATCAAATGCTATTCTTCTCTATTGAAAGCTGTGGTTGCTATGGTAACAGAAAATGAAAATATAACAATTTGAAATGCAACTTTCAAGATTATGAAACCTGATTTTTTACCAATTATTTCATAGAAATTAAAAAGATCAGATCAAAATAAAATTAATTTTGTATAAGTTTCTCATATAAAAATGTTGAAAATGTGCAAAAAGAGTAAATCAAATCCTAATAGGATAACAAGATACAATAGAGTTTAGGTCAGAAAAACTGCATGAGAGATTTAGCTTCCAAGCTTTTAAATTGGGATGTAAGGATCACTCTTATTAATAGTATAACAAGGTTTTGACAATATTTTCTACAAATTGCATTGCATTTTGTGATAAATGGATGGCATAATATGAACATATTGGAATAAAGTAAAAATCATATAAAAAGATATACAGTGATTCCTTTACTTTTTCTTAGTTAAGACAGTTATGTCATCATCATATTAAAGCAGATTCAGCATTTGATACAATAAATGGTCTAGGTAGTAGCGAATAGAATCAAGCAGTGATTTCATTTTAATTGTTGAAAAAAATGTGAATACAGAATCACTTAGCTCACATTGTGCTTAACAATGATACAAAATGTACAAAAAGTTAAATCATCACAAAGAGTCCTCACATAGATGTTATCTTTTATGAAAATCCTGAATGAACCCAGTACTGTTTGACAATCTATAATGTCATTCCTTGTACAGAGCCAAAAGAATCCTTTTAATTGTCACATCAATGTTATACAAAATAACAAGTGAAAATGATTTTTACAATTTACTTTGTGAAATGAAAAAAAATCAAGAATTGCAGGAAGTCCATGCAAGAAGTTGTACTTTCATGATGCAATTATCAAGCTGCAGTCTATGTTAAGACATATAACTTCATATGACTTCTTATGAGAGCCCAGATAGACTTATATATTTGATAATTTGCAACATACAGTCAGTCATATAGCTTTAAACATATATAGATGTGAAACAATGAAGGTCTATCAGCCATATTTTTGTAAATTCATATTATTGAATGTGTCCAAATCAGGGATTACATATACTAGTAGTAAAATGCATATACAAATGGAAAAAATTTGAAGCATACATTGATATTTAGTAAAACTGTTTATAATTATGTACAAATCATAACAAAATGCTTCTACATTTTTACTTCTAACCACGTATGGAAGTCAGATTTTATCTGGATCTTGTACATAACATCATTAGTGTACAAATACTCATTGTTAGTACCAGATTTTATCATTTTTGTAAGGTTTTTGACAAACTTGTTTGACTCTTTCAGTTATGAATAGTGCATTATTTAAAAGCAACCTGATCACAAGAGAACAAATTGACAGATCACAATGGTTTCAAATACAAGCTATTCATTGCAACATACTTGCAGACTAGCAGGGCTGTACATGCAGTATATATTAAGAGTTTTGCATGTGTTTTACAGTGTATATATATTCAAAAGCAACTTTTCTTCCTATTGCATGTGGGGTATAAGCAAGTTCTGGTTAATTGTCCTGGACAGTTGTTTATGTGAATGGGCACTGCTATATTTACTACATCAATTACATGTATATACTAGTTACAACCTGTAGGCTATATATAATGAGTTGATAGCATACAGGTTTTGGCAAAATGCAGCATATATTGACAAGCTGACATGTTTTTGTAGTGTAAGTACAAATGTATATTCAAACAATACTTTAACAAACTGCATTTACTGTACATGTTCACAAAGGTTGACTGCTAGATTTGGGTCCAAGACCCAAATAAACTTTCACAGTTTCACATGAAATTAGGGCAATCAAGCTTGTAATTTATATCAAACCCAAGCATTGCAAATGTCTTCTATATACATGTATGGCAGAACAGCAGAAATTAGCTTCAATGCCAAAAATATCAATATTAGAGCACTAATGCAAATAGTGTAGAAATTTTAAAATTATCTACCTGATTTCAGGGAATTTTATGTCTGTGCTGATTTGAAACCGAAAGTAGAAGTTAAATTTTGATCAAGTTACAAAGCATGCACTATCACTGGATCCGTTTGTTCAATTGTTCTTAGATGATGTGACAAACACCATTTACTTTATATACAGAGAGACTAGTCAACCATACAGCCAATCTGCATAACGTAAATAGACAGTGTTATCATAAATTCATGTTGATCTAAGTTCAAAGCCGCCGTGAATTGAACTTGTGTGTATTGACGTCATTCACTCCTTTCATGTCGGCTTCATGGCTTATATCACAGACTAAAACAAGCTTTTAATATTAGCCATTAAGTCCATAAATTCTCCAGTATCCTCTGTTTACTTCGTATTTCCAAAAAAAGTACAGCAATTTTACTTTGCTGACATATTCATGGAGGCTGCCATCTTGGTTTATGCATTCAGGTCAATGAGCTATTTTTAGCCCAAGATATTTAATTGAATCTAATGCTGATAACGAGTGATTTCCCCTTATAGTTGTGAATGTGAATAGTAAATACATAGAAAAGTATATGCTTAACACTTTTGTTCTTAAATGAGACAGGTAAACACATAAATTTAGTTACAAAACCGTTGTTATGGACGCTAGTACAAACAAGTCGAAGTTGCGTCCCTTGGATTTCAGCAATGATTTTTAAACACTTTTTTTCAAAATTGAATATGAGTGCAAAAAGACAAAGATTTTATATTTCGCTCAGCTTTTTATTATGATAAAATAAACATTTCCTGAAAATTTCAAATCTTTGCAATGCTGCACTCGTATTGAAAATGACAGTAGAAGAGGTCAAAATCCGTCAAATTTAGCGAATTTCGGCGCACCTGACCCTATTCAAGGGCCCCATGAGCAGTCAAAATAGACTTGAATGGACTCATATTTTACATTTTCTTAAAGTTAAAAGATAGATCTATTTGTATGAGAAATATTATGGCCGAAATTATACATTTAAAATTCGGCGATTTTACAGGGCCGAATCGCACCTACTCCTTTAACTGGTAAAATGTAAACTGATGCCTGGTTAGGTATAGTGTCTGGCTATAAATCCAAGGGTCATGAGGTCCATTCCACAGGCACAGTGGAGTCAGGTCTTGAAATATATTCTGCTGCCACTCTCTGGCCTTCTTCTATGGCAAAGTGATCAGTTTTCAGCCACTGATGAAGGTATATGCTTATTTATAGCAGGCCAGTAGGAACAGGGGGGGCTAGGGGGTGGGGGCTTAGCCTCCCCCCCCAATATTTTCATCAGTTATAGTGATTGAGGAACTTTATTTAATCTGTCACACTCAATTGATTGATACATTCATGCTTTTTCAGCAAAATCAAAATTTCACTCTATATTTAACTAAAATTGCTTAAGAAAACTAAAGATCTTAGTCCTGAGAAAAAGGCGAGGGTTTTTGTAGGACAAAACTAGATGTATATGATAATTAAGTACTGTTTTCTTTTCCTTGAAATAAATCTGAATAAATTAGCCCCCCCCCCATCTGAAAATGCTTCCTACGTGTCTGACTAGATTAACTTCTTGGGTCCAGGGATTTAGGCCTGGTTAGGTTCAGTGAGTAGGACTATTGGCCTTAGATTGGACAGAAAAATTGTTTAATTGCAGTATGCAGTACCATGCATTACTTTAAAAAAAAACCTCAATATTTTGTTTATTTTATTTAGTTTCAGTTAGGTAGTGCTACATTAAAGCCTCATGCAGAATCAGCTCTAGTTATCACAAGAATATATAATCATTGTATTGAAGGTATACAAGAATTAAAAACTAGAATACATACATTAGAAACTGATAACCAGAGACTATCTCAGGAACGAATGAATGCTTTAAAAGTAAGTTCATATCATATGATTATTAACTGTGGTTCCATGGAAACAACCATTTACTTAAGAACTTGGTTTAGCCGCCCGACTAGCTCAGTGGGTAGTGCACAAGTCTACTGATCGAGAGGTCGCAGGTTCGATTCCCGGGCAGGGCATACTTTCATGGAGCTTGGTTATGAAATAATTTCTATGGCCATTCTCCCTCCTACCACTGATACTAAATCATGTAGGGCAGTAGTCAGTCACTGGCGAAAGTATGCGCTCAGTAGTTGGTTAACAGCTAAATCCAGAGATTAAGCCTTTCCAGGAACAGTTAGTAGGTGGGCTAACTGCCGTGATATAACCTATAATGTGTTGCTACGGCGTTAAACCCAACAAACAAACAAACAAGAACTTAGTTGTGTGCTCATTGTATACACATGATGAATATTAGGAACAAAACAGTTTGTGAGTGACTTTTACTTTGATGGTGTAATATCAGAACCACTTAAAGCATCACAGAAAAAGTTTTTTTAACATGTAAAAAGTGGCTGTTATTTCTAATGTCAGCCCATATAAGGATAATTATGTGTGGAGTCACTTTGAATGTAGAATGTGGATCTACATAAGGCTGACATTTGTGTATTGTCATGTAGAGGGCCTGCATATAGCAGTATATTAACAAACCAGGCTCCAATAGTACAACACAATCAATTAACAAGAATATATTTCTTTCTAACCCCACTTATATTTGAATATTAGAATGCCATGATTTGTGAGGTAGCTGAACATACTAGGTTCTACAGTTTAGCCTTTTTAGTCTCTTGCTATGCAGTATTAGTTCATTTGAGACTTACTCACAGATATGCCCTGCCCCTTCGCCTCCTTGTTTATACCCCTGCTTCGAAGAAGAGGGGGGTATACTGTTTTACCCTTGTCCGTGAGTGTGTGTCTGCGTGCATGCATCCGTTACAAAATTTCCGTCGAGGTTTTCTCAGCAACTATAACATGCAGCAGCCTAATACTTTGCATATTGCTTCATCCCATAGTCCCATGTGTTGTAAAGCGATTTCATGCTCCTTGCTCATCTACTTCCTGTTTGTCGCATATTTTTAGATTTTGTTAAATGAAAGTTACATTATGATAGTCATATTTCTCACAGTGGGGGTATCACTAGTGAGCATTAGCTCACAGATTTACTTGTTCTGCCTCATTGCCGTTTTCTTAATTCTGAAATAATCACTACATTCATCTACATCATCTTCCAGTAAACCATTTAATGTTATGAGGTTTTCCATCTATTATTTTCAGAGACTTGAAAAATGTGTTGTAGCAAAGGAGGAGCTGGAAAATGATCTGTATTCAAAGGTAAGGAATTAACATAGAAGAAGAATATTTTATTTTGAAATCAATTGGTAAATAGACCTGTGTGAATATACAATGTATTACATAAAATTTACAATCACGAGACAATGACATTATACATAATCAATTACATACAATTGAAAAAGAGAGAATATTAGAGAACAATGTACACTTAAATCGAAACACAAGCAAATATCTCAGTTGACAAGAGTTAAAAGGGTTATATATTGAATATTATATGTTAAAAGTTAAGACAGATACGCAGGAGAAGGTGACTTTAACTAGTTTTGTGATTATAGAGAAAAGCAAGTGCGATAACTTAATGCGGCAAAAATAGAATTGAACAATTAAAAGAAACCTGACAACTAAGTAACAATGATATACTAAGTGTTTTGGGAAAGAAAATTTGAATGAAAGAAATTGGATTGGAGGGAAAGAGACATATTTTAACAAATTTTTAGTGATGGTCTGTTTTAAGCATAAGTCTATTTGATTTAGATTGTGACTATCTGTTGATAAATGATTTGTTGTAGTTGGGCCCTGATATCTGGTCTCTTAAATATATCAGCAAGATATTCTACCTAACTGTATCAGTGAATGTACAGAGGATTCTTATTATGGTTTATCTCAATTAGCAACAAACATTTCGCAGATAGAGTCTAGCAGTTTGGCTCTCATAGTTAGTACAATGGTCTTATAATCAAGTGAAATCTAAAAATCAACTTGCCTGGATTCAAAATGCGCTTGTCCAGTATATCAATACTGGACAAAAATATTGAGAACTATGATATAAAATATATACTGATAATAATATTCTATGTTAAATATGATTTAACACTGAGATATCTACATTATTAAGTATTACTATGTTAGTAAACTTACTGCTTAAAACATTATTCTCTGACAAGTCGAGGGGGAGACCATTTACTTGTCTACAGGCATAAATATGCGAGTCTGACTAGTCAGACATAGCAATTCCTTTTTCCTGGTAACCATTCGCCGAAATGATCATATTGAGACAGCATTAATTAACACGAGCATTATATCAGTGAAAGTGACTCTTCATTTTGTATATACGGGTACTTTCGTTTTGTTGTTGTATCAAAATGTATGTAATAAGTTATTGATTGTTTATATTTCAGTTTAGTGTAGTGTTAAATAGGAAAAAGGAAAAAATCAGAGAATTAAAACAAGAAGGTATGTATATTTTAATGTTTCCACATGATTGCTATGTCTCGGTGGAGTGGTACCACACTCTGTCTAGCATGAATCAAAATCCAGCCATGGCAGGTTATACATTTACGTAACTATAGAAATACATTAAAGTTTTACAATAGTGTCCATTTTCCACCATGTAACAAAAGCTTTGCTCTTTTTGATGGAGAGTAAACAAGTACTGGTAGAAGAAAAGTAGTCAGGAAAGCTTGTTTGATGTGTATACCATCACACAATGGGCGCGTTGCTTAATGATTTCGCTATGAAAAAGCGCTTTCTTGTAGCGCTTTCGTCTTAGGAAACGGCTTGCTATTTACCAAACTCCCCGCAGCAGTTATCTCCCTTTATCAAATCTTTTGCGCTCATTGCAAATGCATGTTTTCGGGGCAATTTCAAATTAAATAAGTCTTTAAAAAGTATAAAATCATTGCAAAAACATATGTTTAAATGAACAATAACAAATATTTATTGATTTCAATTCATCTTTAGTCCGCAAACATAAAAACAAAAATTGTCGGCCAACAGAAAGTTACATTACTGCGGAGGCAGCCATTTTGATTTGTGAAAGTGCTCTATTTTAGCGAAGATTTTTTTCGCTAGCTTTCGCTATGTAGCGAAATGAAGCGATATCTTGTAGCAAGCCGTTTCCTAGTATTTTGCTTTGTAGCAATACCTAACGATTTCCTTAGGCAACGCACCCCTAATCTTATAAAAGTCTTCAAACAAAGTTTGAAATGATTTATAAAAATGTGCTTATATTTTGAATTGGAATCTGTTGGTTGGAATCCCATCAAAAACTTACCCTGTTGTTTCCTTGAGCAAGAAACTTTATCCTATTAGCTCATTTAGAGTCATTACTGGGGCACCAGGAAGCAGACTCAAAAGTGAATAATTTAAGTTGTAAGAACTTGTTGCACAAGCGAGCTAAAATATAAGATATAAAAAAATAGTATATAACTTATTTAGCTAGAAGACAAGCCATTATTATTTCTAGAATATACAAAGAAATTTCTTGCGACCATTGGTCCATTGACTTTGGGTCTGGATGAATTTGACATTTTTTTCTGCAAGCCTACATGATATTATGAGTGATGAATGTATATTATTTTATTTTACTTTTAGCTTTAGATGGTGCATCAAATATAAGACAAGATGATCCCATAGCCTCAGGTAATTACTGTGGGGTTTTTTTGTTGTTGGGTTTAATGCCATAGAAACACTTTGTATAGGTTATATCACTGTGATCAGTCAACTTGGGCATCATTCCTGAAAAGGCAAAATCTCTGGATTTAGCTTTTAACCAGTTATTAAAACTAGACGCATGCTATTATCAAGTATTAGGAGCCATGGTCCAGTGGTAGGATGTGTCTTTAGGGATCAAGAGATCCCTGGTTCGAACCCCACTTGGGATAAGATAATTATATACCTACAGTTGTTCCAATCTACCCAGTTGTGAATTGATCTTGTGAAGGCAGTGTTTATGTTTTATCAATTTTGTAGCTGTTTATGGGCTATACTCCAATCTAAAATCATATCTTTTTTCCCAAATTTCAATCCGAAATTCCCAATTTAACTTTTTTTTGAAAAACAATTGCTGTAAGTATGTTTAAGCTTAAAGTTATATGTCCCAGTATAATTCTTTTTAATTAACTAACTAATTTATGATAAATGAAACTAATAATCTTGTCAAATCTGCTATTGTTATTAATTATGCTTGACATTTTATCCCAATTAAAACCAAAATGCCGATAAAATTCCCAATTCTTGGGGATATGGGTCATAGATTTATTTTATTTTGAAATGATGTACATGGCAAGTTTATTAAAACATAACCAAGTAAAAACATACATTTAATTCAGCCATGTCAATCAACATTATATGATAAGGATAGCACAAGAAAGGGATAATATAAGCTCTTATTTCTATTGTTTATGGCAGTATATGGAAATAGACTTTAAACCTCACTTCAGCTTTTTTTAGCTGGATTTTTCAAAAACAAAATTCCTCCCGATAGTTTGGCGCAACATGGGCGGGTGGTCAGGCAGGCGTCCAGTGTTGTTAACAATTGCAAGTTTTTCTTTACCATATAATTCTGCCATTTATTGTCAGATCTTTATGAAACTTTATAAAATGATAACATGCTATGCCATGAACATAATTAGAAAGTAACCACAACTCTACTTGCCTTTATTATGGATTATTTCCCTTGGTATTTTTGTGTGAAAGTTTTTAAATCCAGCTTTAATGTGGTTTCCACATAACATTTCTTGTTAAACTTTAAGTGATTACAAAGCCTGTAATATATTGGTATTATGTTTCAGTTTCAGACGCAGCTGCTTCAAATAACAAAAGACCAAGAGCAGAACTTGAGAAAACTGAAATTAGGTAAAAAATGTTAGGCTTTATGCCTCTTTTGACAACTTCCAGTCAAAATGCAGCAGTTTGTCAAGCCATGCACTTTCCGTAGACTGTTATAGATCTCTGGAGCGTAGCTTTGAATCAGTTTTTAATATAAACAGAATGTAGAAAATTATGTTATATGTAGGTCCACACTAGGAATCAAGAATTAGATAATGATATTAATTTTTTTGTTATTTTTCTTATGGTTTAGCTTGGGCAGCTGTGACAGTCACAACGATTTTTAGCTCGACTTTACAAAGTAAATGGAAAGCTATCCTACTTGCCCTAGCGCTGGCGTCCCTTTGAACTTTTTGAAGTTTTCTTTAAAATATGTTTCTTTTTACTGCAACTGTTTTATTTCTTTGGGTATTGACTTCAAACTTTAAATATATGTTCCTTATTATCAACCTCATCTCATGTGACAAGGTTAATAACTCTAAATACATTTTTATTTCAAAAGTGTCTCCAATGAACTTAAAATTATTATTTATTACTTTAAATTTTTTAAGGTTATATTTTCAAATTTTAAAATATGTCTGTTCCTTATCATCAACCACATCTCCTGTGACAAATACTTACTTAGTTGAGCATGCTGTCTCATCTGACAGCTTTTGTTAGTTGTCAAATCATGTATATTATATTTGTATGTAATGTATGTTTTCTATATTTATTTTAGTGATGATGATAAGAATACAGATGAGGATACTGTAAGTATATGTTAAACTTTTCTTAGATACTTTACAGGGATTGACATTAATGGTCATCCTATTGACACTGATGACCTATATTTGGGCTTTGGCAACTTGTTACTGCCAGTTAACATTTGGTTCCGGCTAGTAATATGTATAGCCGGTTGTTCAACTGGGCGACCTACTTTTAAAATTTATGTCCTGCTCTTGAGTTTTACAATCCCTTTTCTCTGTTGTGGTTTTAATGGAAATCATTTTGGTACATGATTTGAACCCACAACCTCTTGAGTCCTAATTGGACCCTCTACCAGGTAGTCAAAAAAGCTAGCTAAGAGTCAAGGAAGCACATGTGCCGTTATATACCTTTGCTACATATACCATCTGCTTACCAGAGTTTGTCTTCAAATTCTTGGAGCTTGATTGTCTGTTGGACTATCTAAGGGTGTATTCACACAATTTTTAGTGGATAATTTAAGTTGAGTGCCACCAGATAAAAATCCAAGGTCAAAGCCGAGATTCAAACCCTTATGAGCTGTAAGCAGGCACTCCTACCACATTGCCATTAAAGATAGCTTGAAGGCAAGGGAGTACTAGTGACATAGAATACCTCTTCTACATGTGTAAAAAGTTCTCATAGTTGGCGCATTTCACAGGATCATAAAACAAATGGGTCAGTTATAATCATATTATCATGGAATGGAAAAAAAGGGATAAACTCACTTGTATAATTTTTCATTATTTAGTAGGTCCCTGACAAAACTATAGAAACAATGAAATTTTAATTTTCAGCCTAAAACAAAAAGAAGTCGAGCTGTACACGTTAAGAAAGAAGACTCATTACTTGATGATTCATTAGTGTTAAATGACGAGGATGCTGATACTGTACAAGTTTCTACAAGGTAACATTTTACTCTATCAGTTTTAGCAGTTTACGTATTGTTTGGGCCTCAACAAGTTGATCATATGTTCTATGGATTCGCTCGCACCTTGATTTTGACGGTTTTTACAAAAAAAATATTTTTATTTCCTCGCTCGCTCATAAAAGTTTGATCAAACTGCTATATAAAGCAACTGAATTAAGATTTTACTTTTTTTTCTTCGCTCGCCCCATTTTTTTTCAGAAAAATCCGTAGAACATATGATCAACTTGTAGTGGCTATGAGTTATAATGAATTATCAGGAATATATTAATCTATTTTATCTGGCTTGACGTAACTTGGTAACTATATAGTGCAGGGTTTTTAATCCAGAGGTTCTGTATTGGATTCCTGGTCATAGCATGTCATACCTTTCCTAGAAAATTGAGCAGGGCTTAACATGAAAGGTCCTCTTATTGCCCCTGACAACCTGGATTTAGGTTTGGGCGACTTGTTACTGCTTGTTACTGTTTTGTATTGAATGTTGGTTCTCCTTTCGAAGTAATATAGAGGAAAAATTAGCCAGTACAAGTAGTTTCCAGAAAAGCTGGTTAAGTAAGCTAGTTATTGTATATAACCTAGTGATTAATGTGCTGATAAACTGTAAAATTGGAATAAAAAAACTTCCAGCAGACACAAATATTTTAGCTAACTTTATGACTTACTATTTCTAGGACACGACGTCAGAGAGGACAGAAGAAACAAACACCTGCCAAGCCTGTATTGCCAAGAATTGGATCTAATGATTCTACACCAGGGTATGTAGTTGTTTGTCATGTTTAATTATGTTATGTATGAATTCATGATACTGAATTTGGTATTCAGATATTAGGGTTTGTTTTTTTAGGGATACCAACATTCACAGGTACAATGAAAAAATGTGTACTGAGAACAAAAATGTTTAATCTGCATTTCTTGATTTTCAGCAATAACATATAAAAAAAAATTGTTTGTCGCACATGTGAACTGATGGTAAAAAGCCATAACTTGGATTTCAGTGTTTTTTTTCAGGCCATTTTGGGGCTGAAATTGGGCCCCATTCCCCTCTTCAAAAAGTATATATTTTCCCCTTCCCAGGTCAAACATTCCCCTGTCTTAGTGTCCTAAAACTTCAGTACTTTTTTATAGCATTTTTGCCCATTCCTCAAGCATTACAGAGAAGTCACAGATGAATATATGGGTTCAATAGTTGAAATTTCATAAAGAAAGACAGAAATGTTACTCTGTTAGAGGATCCATGTTATCTCAAGTATTGAATTTTTTCCCCCCTAATTTCATTTTTGTTGCAATTTTCCCCTCAAAAAGGGCCCCACCACCTTTCCCCTATGAGTGAAAAAAACCACTGGATTTCTGAATTAGGTCTATAAATCTATGTACAATTTCTCTTAAAAGTGGAATAGTCATTATATAGAGACCAAATGTTTAAAAAATCTCATGATTTTGCACCAACCAATGTGATATTTATAGCAGAACTTTATTGTAATATAATGTATATTGTATATTTTCAGCTCCGAGAGGAAGTCTCGTCTACGCAAGGGTGGATCAGGTACAAGTAATAAATCTAGTGACAGCATCGAAACTGATGATTTATTTGATAAGCTTTAAATGCTACACTGACAGTCAGTCAATCAATTCTAGACAGTATGGTCAGTTCCAGCTTGACCTGTTGTTACAAGCCATAGTACTACATGTATTCAACTATTTCTAAAGTCCTTACTTCTATTACTAATCAATAACTGGTTATATATTTCTTAGTTCCTCTTGTTACAATCTTAATGGTATAAAAGAGAAAACTCTATTCAAACTTGATAATTTGACTTTTATTGATTTTTTTCTCTATATTTTTTGTTGTTTCTTTTGATGTTTTTTTTTTGTCTGAAATCTTTGCCATGTACAACAATTATTTTGTTTCCATGTTTACTATTATTCTTACTCTCTCTTACTTAAATGCCCCCAGCAAATCATGAACAAATTAAACGTATATCTGTTTTTTATGCATGTACATCAACTAATAGCCACCGTTTTCTCCTCAAAACTTTTATCTTAGTCATTCTCGTAAGAATCAGACAGTTTAAAACTTCATGGTTTTCTACCACAGTAAAAATGTCGGCTTTCTTACACAGGCAATGTTCACTGAACTTTTATTCCCGTTCATTTTGTCAACTTTTTGAGGTTCATGTACACATATGTATGTTCATGCAGACAAATGCAGTAATTGGCTCATTTCTACATGTCCACTACTTAACTTAACTCACAATTTCATAGACAATAAAAACTGCTTAGAAAGTAATTCATGAAAGTTAAGTTTTGAATATTTTTATATTTTGTGTTAATTGTCGTATTTCTGGAAGTATTTTGTTACTGTGAATTAACAATTATGTATCAGGTGTGATCAGTAGAGATTTTAATGTTAAATCAGATTTTTAAATTTTTGAATTTTTAATTTGACTTGTCAATCTATGATAGACATGTAATATATTCTTAGCTCTCTTAGACTAGAGATTATTCATTATTAATTAAAGGTATACAATCCCTTACTAAAAGCTTCGTTTATGTCCCCTGAAAATCTTCTAGAAATTATTGTTCTTTTTTGTACATTGGGTTTCTTAGATCTCCACCATGTCAGATTTTGTTACCATGGCAACTCAGAATTTTTATTGACGTATTGAAAATTGTTAGTTTTATATTAAAAGTAGGTAATTACTAACTAGAAGTTGATGGTTATTATCAAAAATTTGCAATAACTACATATATATGTATGTTTCAAATTGTTAGTGGCATTAGGGATTGTAAACCTTACGGCTATTTTATCTTAAATGGGTAAGAATATCAGTAGGGCTATCAATCTTCTGTAGATCAGCTGTTTTTAGCGTCTAATGATACTTTTTTATAAAGAGACAATTCCTGATAAGAAGAAATCAACTTCTTTGATCTAAAAAAAGAGACTTCAAAAAGTGTAGTTTGACTTGCTTACATAAAATAACTCAACATGACTGGTTTCATGAATGTTTGGTTCCTTCAGCTGATTTCAAAGTTCCAACTTTAGTGACCCATAATCCATATATATACACAACATGTTATGGAATAAAATAGCCTTTAAATTGAACTAACGTTGGTATTAGTGCTTTATTGTTAAATGTTTGTTTTATTTTATTTTTATAAAGTTAGACACTAATAATCAATGTATTGTCTAAAAAATTTTCAATTTTTGAAAAAAAATGTAGACTTTTTCAATACTTGACTTTAAAAGGTAGAATTAGACTTGGTATTACACTAAATACTTTTTACATACATTTTTAAGTACTTTAAGATTTTTTGAATTGACGTATTCAGTGTGTAGAGAGTAGGTCTTCTTTTAAATCTATTCAATTTTTAAATGTGAAATGTGTTTTTTGTATTTACGTATATTTCTCATAATTATCACATTTAGCTCCATGTATTTTAAACATTGTAGAGATATTAGTGCACAATGCCTTTGACACACTTATAATCTTTTATCTAATTATCTCTCATCTCGAATATAAGTCCATGAATGATGAAGTTTTATACATAAACATTGGAAAAAAGTCATTATATTTTGTTTGAACTAATCATTGTATAAATTTTGTTTGATGTTGTGTGTGTTTGATAAATAACATATAGTACATCTTGTTCTATCTCATGGATAAAAGTTTTCATACATAATTCTCAATAGTTTAAAAAATCTTCTGACTAATGCATGTTTTTATTACATTAATTTACTCAGATATTGTATGAATACAATACATCAATTGGTTCTCTGTTGTTTTCAAAGATTCAATCAGATAATATTAGTAATGATCTGACCATGCTCTAATCAGGTTATGAGACTTACAAACTGTTAACATTGATAAGTCCATTTTTTACTGCCTTGGTCTTGTGACCTTGTGTTGGTCATGTGGCATGGACTTGGTCATTTGATATTAGACTGTGTCATGTGAATTAGACATTTTAAAATTCGGAGTGATATGACCTTTGTGTTGGTGCGCCGTAAAACCCAAACAAACAAACAAGACATTTTAAAAAGTATCATGTGACATGACTTACTTTGTTATGTGAATGATTTCAGTCATGTGATCCTGACTTTGTCATGTGACCTAGACTATGTTATGTGACCAAAACATACTTATGTGACCCACAGGGAATTGTCAAGTTACCTCCCTTTGATTTTTCAAACATACCTTCTATATACTTATATACAAGGGGTACAACTGCGTTTACTAGACCGATTCATCTAGATTTATTATTTTGTGGCTCACAAAAAATACTGATACCCTAGTAGCACTTTAACCGCACGATTAAATCGACTAAACATACGTCTTCGAGCTATGAATGTTTAATGTTTCAAAGGGCAGATCATTAATACGATTAGATTATCAAAAACATACAAAACAGTACAAAAATCTCAACTCGGACAAGTTTGTGCACAGTTGAATAGAATGAAAATTGACAAAATTTCAATGTTACGTCGATTCAAGCATGATTTACTCCGTGTTAGATTGTGTTTCTCGCTTCACTAGTTATAAAAATACAAAACATCGTGCCAATTATAACCTGACATGAAACAAAACGAATATATGTACACTTTTTATCTGATTTAACCTTAAAAAATTATTCTCACAACCATTTTCACTAATACGTCACACACATAATAATCTAATTAGTTAAACAATTTCTGATTCGACGAACCGTACGGGGTTTTTCCTACTTTCAAACGAGACAACCAAAATACTACGAAAAAGTCGAAATCTTCCAAATTTGATTCAGTCAATTAGTCGGAAGTCTTAGCGATTTTCGTTTACAAAATTAACCAATCAAAAAGTTTCTTACAAGTTTCTTGAATAAATTAAGGATACCGGCTACAACATTGATTATCGAATAGAGTTTGTAAATTTCGCTTTTTATGGCTCGCAAGTGTTTCTCTCAAGGTGGAGAGTTATATTTATTAAATTTTTATTCAATAATATTGTTTTTCTGTTATATTTTCTTTGATTGGGGTAAATATGTCATTTTGAAATATGAAAATAAAACGATTTTCCTCGAGAAATGTCGATTTCATCTGTGCACAAACTTGTCCGAGTTAAGATTTTTGTGCTGTTTTTTATGTTTTTGAAACTTTAATCGTATTAATGGTCTGCCCTATGAAACATTAAATATTCATAGCTCGAAGAGTTATGTTTAATTAATTTAATCGTTCCGTTAAAGTGCCGCTAGGGTATCAGAACTTTTTGTGATTCTCAAAATAATGAATCAAGATGAAGTGGTCAAGTAAATGCAGTTGTACCCCTTGTATATAAGTATATTAAAGGTATGTTTGAAAAATCAAAGGGAGGTAACTTGACAATTCCCTGTGATGTGACCTAGACTATGTCATGTGACCTAAACTATGTCATATGACCAAAGCATTGTCATGTGACCTAGATATTGTAAGTTGTTAGTCTCTTATACAGTGATATTGTTTATTTTTAAACTGTTATTGTAAGAAACAAATGTTGTTATCCTCTTGTATTAAGTTTTCATTGCAATACATAACAAATGTCAAATATTATCAATATTGTAAACTGTGAACTTTAAAGTGTTTACTAAGTCTGCAATTAAACTTTTAGTTTTTTATCGTCTTGGTCTTATTTCTTTGAGATTAATTCTTAGATAAATTCCATCTGACATACAAGAAACCAATCACTGACCTAATTTGTATTGGTTTATTTAATTCAACTGTTAGTGGCACATACACTAATCTCCCTGATTTAAATATTCACGTCAGCACTCACTATTAATGATTGAGTATTTAAATCATCTGAGT